>VTFQ01000003.1:0-534583 GCA_036281575.1 Ancherythroculter nigrocauda
TAATTGCTTCTTATTATGTGAATGAAGAATAGTCTTGATATATATTTGCATTTATTTTTCAAGAACCAAAAACAAAGGATGAGTTTTACTGTACTTACATTTATGTATGTGAAATTTAGCAAAAATTAAAATTAAATTTATAATATAGTATTCTTTTCTTTTATTTGGGGGGATATATGTAAAACCAAATATAACATTTTCCAAACACAGTGGAGTCAATGTTGTCAATAATAAATCTAGACAAATCTTTCCAAAATTTTCTGACATGAGCGCAATGCAAAAACAAATGAAACAAAGTTTCAGGCAGTGGATTGCAAAAAGAACAGTTCAAATCAATATCCTTTTTAAAATTCACAAGAAAGTTATTTACTGGGTAGTATCTATGTAAGATCTTAAAAGTTATTTCCTTTATTTTATTTACTAATAAATATTTGTTTAGTAAAGTCCAGATGGCTTTCCATAACAAACCTTCCACCAGTCTATTCCAATAAACAATACAGTTGGACCTAGTGACAATATCTTTTTGAAAAAGAGAACGAATAGTTTCATTAACATTTAAGACTCCAGGAGCAAAACAAAGTTTCCCAATTGCAGTATCAAATAAATTAAATGAAGAAGAGGGAGAAACACTGGTTTGGGTATTAGCTCTAAATAATGCTAAGACCCCCGTGGGAAGAAGGCGAACCATGGTGTAGAGCGGGTCTTATTAGAGTCGCGTCAACGTAGCCTACAGTTGTTTTAGTGTAATTTGAATGTAATATGTACGTATGTAATAATATTTTTTGCATGGATTTGATAGGATTTATTTATGTATAACATTTTAATAACAATACCTCAATTATTAAAAAGTTTTGATATTTTTGATCACTGTAGTTATATGTAACCATGTTCACTTAATATTCACTTCATGTTCATTTTAAATGCAAATACTTAATGACACAAAGTATGGATTTTTAATGGCAAATATAATTTTTATTCATGCAGTTCTCATATAAAAATACATTGGTAACACTTTACAATAAAGTTTCATTTATTAACATTAGTTCACTGCATTACTTGTCATCATTTACCCTCAAGTTCTTAACCTGTATGACTTTCTTTGTTCTGTTGAACACAAACGAATATATTTTTCTGGTCCCCATTGACTTCCAGAGTTTTTTTTTTTTTTTTAAGAACGACTTAAGAAATCCTTTAGATTATATTGTAAAAAGCTGATCTTCTGCTGTAGAATCACAGTGCTGCTGTAATCAATAATGTTAATCTAACTAGAGATTGGGCTCTAAATGAGTTCAGTTAAAAGTTATCATTAAAAATTAAACAGAAGTATAGTTGTAATATATAATAATAATAATAATAATAATAGAAAAAGTATCAACTTATCACTCTTGAAAAGAACAGTTTACTTTTCAGTCCCATTATTTCATTGCATTCTTACTTCTTACTTCATGTCTTCCCTAAATGAAAACAAAATGTAAAGGGCTCTTTGGAATCTTCCAACTGTTTCATGAAATTTTGAAAGGCCATTCGCTTGGGGAACAGAATCCGTTTCACGTCTTAATACACTTTTTAATAGCATGGTTTGTTTAATATAAAGCACGTCCCAAAGTTTAGCAACAGTAGACTGCATTTTACATCCCTTTCTTATTCGGCTGATTTTGATGTTAAGTTTGGGTTAGGGAGGAATAAAAGCGCACCACTGTGAAGGAAAGGAAGGTGTGCTGAACAGAATGCAGCAGCGGTACAGTAATCGCATTACCTCGATTATCTTGTTTTCATAATCGTTGGAAGCCAAAAACGAAATTGGAATAAAAAATATGACTGATTGTACAGCCCTAGGTGAGAGCACATGGCTTGTCATGTTTGTTTCTTTGTGCCATGTGCTCTCCTGTCTGTTGTCTGATCCCACCCCTCTTGTTATCTGATTATTGGGTAATTTGCCTCACCTGTCCTCCGTTATCTGCTTTGTTTGCTTTCCCTATTTATTTTCCTTGTGTTTACAGTCCTGTGTCAGAGTCCTGTATGTGTTTTATATATATATATATATATATATATATATATAACATCCATCTATGCATTCTTGCGTCCTCATCTCATCCCTTCACCCAGACCCTGACAGTAGAAGAACACTAAAATGAGTCTTCATGGTGAGAGAGAAGATGAGGACACTGCCTCTGAAATAAGTTCTCCATCTCCTGGATCAAGCTGTGAGACTGTGGATAGTGATCAATCCAAGGCGACAGATCCCCCTGGATTCAGTGATGCATTGGTGACCTCTGACCACAAGTAAGACACTGGCCATTTTAGCATTGACACATGCTTTTATTTAAAGTGATTTACAGCGTATTCCAGAAGCCTGTAGTGGGCAAGTGGTGATACTATTACAGAGAAGCACAAAATCACTTTTCTGAACCTTCAATGTCACTGTTTCTCACTAGAGGAACAATCTTCCTCAGTTTAAAGAGTTCTCTTTGAGCACTTGACTAAATCCTGTTAAACCTCTACTCACTAAACAATGTTATGTCATAACATTACAGTTGTCATAACAAATCAGTTGTTTTGTTTGTTTTTGTCAGTATCAGCAGGAGGAAGAGAAAGAGATCAGAGTCTCCAGATCCCAGTGGTGTGTCTCTGAAGAGTAACAGATCCATGATGCATCCCCCTGAATTCAGTGATGAACCAGTGACCTCTGACCCTTTGTTAGTATAAACAGTTATTTGGTATTTTATTGTAGTGCATTTCACATGAATTATAACTTAAGACTCACTGAAAAACACTAAATGTACTCTAAAATATTTAACATGTGCACTGCACAGGGGTTCAAGTCAAGTCATGTCACCTTTATTTATATAGCGCTTTTTACAATGCAGATTGTTTTAAAGCAGCTTTACAGTGGACAACTCGAAGAGGAGCACTAAAATCATACCTACTGTAACCTTACGGAACAAAAATATATGGGAATATACTGCAAAATATCATGTGATTATATTGCATAAAACATTTCCATATATGGGAGACTAGTGCCTAGATTTTTTAATATACTGCAATATATGCATTGACCATGTATGTGCTCAATATTAATATAGGGGGAGATCTGTTAGTGTTTATTATTCTATTATTAGGTTTTCTGGTATGTGTGAGTTTTTGGGGTTATCATTGTGCTGAAGAGTAGAGCCTGGGGTTAGGCTTATGATTGGCTGAAGACCATTTATACTATAATTACTTTATTTAAAAGGTAATGATTGTGTTCTCTTCAGCACAGTGATACAGTAATCTCTCTGATAAATACTTTAGTACATGCAGGTGTACTTTTGTTAACTAACTTAAAAAATTTAAGCATGTATAATGTAAATAATTATAAAATAAGAATTATAATTCTATATATGTGTGTTTATATTGCATGAGTAAAGTATATCTGCAATAAATTACACATGCAGTACCATATTTGATCTATATATTGTGAAGTATATTACTGAATATAAAATTACATACAGAAGGATATATTAGTAAATATACTGTCACATATTTTTCGATATATGAAAAACTGTAATTCCTTATTTATTATTCAATATATTATAATATATTAATACAATATATTGTTATATGTTAACACAATGTTATTCTGTATATTTAAATATTATGTTAATAATTTAATATATTGAGCATTCATATATATTGTCTTTTTGTAAGGGTAGTATTCTATGTATTTCTGAAGGTCTTACAACTTTTTTGCTGCTCTTCTCTTTTTTGTTTCAGCAGGGGGGAGAAACCTGGCCTGATCAGATCTGTGCTGTCATCTACATCACACCATCAGTCTTACATCAGGCAAGACAAAACTGAAGCAGTCCTGCAGACACACACACTGGAGACTGAAGACCTGCAAAGAGTCAAAGACCAGCACAAAACCAGTATGAAGAACAAGTATGAGAGATTATTTGAGGGAAACAAACTCCAAGAGAATGAAACCCTCCTGAACAGGGTCTACACACAGCTCTACATCATAGAGGGAGAGAGAGAAGGAGTGAATGAAGAACATGAGGTTTTACAGATGGAGAAAACAGCCAGAACACAACACACACAAGACACTCCAATCTACTGCAATGACATCTTTAAAGCCTCACCTGGACCGGAATGTGGGGAGAAAGGCCAAATCAAGACTGTTCTTACTAAAGGCATCGCTGGAATCGGAAAAACCGTCTCTGTGCAGAAGTTCATTCTGGACTGGGCCGAGGGAAAAGCCAATCAGGATGTAGATTTCATGTTTGTGCTTCCATTTCGAGAGCTGAACTTGATCCGAGATCATCAGTACAGTCTTCACAGACTTCTGCTGGACTTTCATCCTGAGCTTCAAGATATGGACTCAAAGATATATGAGAAGTGTAAAGTTGTGTTCATCTTTGATGGTCTGGATGAAGGCAGAATCACACTGATGTTTTCAGATGCTCAGAAAGTTTCTGATGTGACTGAGACTTCATCAGTGGGTGTGTTGATGTCAAGCCTCATGAAAGGAGAGCTGCTTCCCTCTGCTCTCATCTGGATCACCTCCAGACCAGCAGCAGCCAATCAGATCCCCATCAAATACATCAACCGCCTGACAGAAATTCAGGGATTCAATGAGCATCAGAAGGAGGAATATTTCAGGAAGAGAATCAGTGATGAGCATCAAGCCAGCAGAATCATCTCACACATCAGAAGAGCAAGAAGCCTCCACATCATGTGCCACATACCTGTCTTCTGCTGGATCTCATCCACTGTGCTTCAGAAGCTCCTGAAAGAAGATCTGAGTGCAGAAATCCCTCAAACACTGACTGAAATGTACATCCACTTCCTGCTGATTCAGATCAACATGAGGAATCAGAAGTGTGAAGAGACCGATCCAGAGAAACTCCTGAAGTCCAACAGAGACATGATTGTGAAACTTGCTGAAGTGGCTTTCAAGCAGCTGATGAAGGGCAATGTGATGTTCTATGAGGAGGACCTGAAAGAGAGCGGCATAGACGTCACTGACGCCTCAGTGTATTCTGGGATTTGCACTGAGATCTTCAAGGAAGAAACTGTGATTCATCAAAGGAAAATATACAGCTTCATTCATCTGAGCATTCAGGAGTTTCTTGCTGCTTTCTATCTGTTTTACTATTATGTAACAAAAAATATTGACAGACTGCAGTTTTGTGATGTGATGCATAATCTGCATAGAGATGCAACCGATAAAGCTCTTAAGACTGAGAATGGACACCTGGATCTGTTCCTGCGGTTCCTGCTGGGCGTCTCACTGGAGTCCAATCAGAGACTCTTACAGGATCTACTGACACACACAGAGAACAGCTCAGAGAGCATCAGGAGAACCACACAGTACATTAAAGAGAAGATCAAAGATGGACATGTACTCTCCACTGAAAGATCCATCAATCTGTTCCTCTGTCTGCTGGAAGTGAAAGATCAGACTCTGTCCAGAGAGATTCAGGAGTTTGTGAAATCAGAGAAACTCTCAGAGAAGAAACTCTCACCTGCTCAATGCTCAGCAATCGCCTACATGGTTCAGATGTCAGAGGAGGTGCTGGATGAGCTGGACCTCAAGAAATACAACACATCAGATGAGGGTAGAAGAAGACTGATACCAGCTGTGATCAACTGCACAAAAGCTCTGTGAGTGTTTAAATTTTCAATATTTACAATAAACAAATAAATTTTTCTGTAGTAATGCTAACTTGTTCAACTACATACATTCTCCCATAGTCTTGCTGGCTGTAATCTCACTGCTCAGGATTGTGTAATTGTGTCATCAGCTTTACAATCCTCAAACTGTGTCCTGAGAGAGCTGGATCTGAGTAACAATGACCTGCATGATTCTGGAGTGAATTTGCTCTCTGATAGACTGAAGAGTCCAAACTGTCAGCTGGAGATACTGAGGTGTATATATATATATATATATATATATATATATATATATAATACTGTATATATATATATATATATATATATATATATATATATATATATATAAAATACTGTATATGTCTTATCTCTGGATTCCTGATGGAGGTGTTTATTAATCCATGACTTTTATCTGTTGGAGTCCAGATACAGATGTTAGGGTTGGCTACCCCAGTTTTGAAGATTACATTAATTTTCTCTTTATAAACTTGGATGTTAAAGGGATGGTTCACCCAAAAATGAAAATCCTGTCATTTACTGAGCCTCATGTTGTTCCAAACCTGTATACATTTCTTTGTTCTGTTGTACAAAAAGGAAGATTTTTGTAAGAATTTAACCAAGCAGATGTCGCCCCCCCCATTGACTAGTATTTTTTTTCTACTATGGTAGTCAATGGGGGAGATGAGATATGCTTAATCTGAAAACGTTCTTTCTGTCACTGACTTTTTTAAATGTTTTAAAATTAATCATCTGAGTATAATATGGCCGTATGCAGCCCGTATAACTGTTTTATAAAAATGCAGAAAGAATAGTAAAGCCTTTCATTTAGTTTATGTATATACATATGCATGAGTGTGTGTGTGTGTGTATCCATCTACAGGTTGTCTGGCTGTATGGTGACAGAGGAAGGCTGTGGTTATGTGTCTTCAGCTCTGAGTTCAAACCCCTCACACCAGAGAGAGCTGGATCTGAGCTACAATCACCCAGGAGATTCAGGAGTCAAGCTGCTTAGTGACAAACTGAAGGATCCAAACTGCTCACTGCAGATACTCAAGTATGTGGGGTAATTGTGATGTCTGTATGTGAGAGGCATCATATAGAACTAAACTTTTGTAAAGACATTGTTTTGTGTATATTATTAATGGTGTGTTAGCAAATTAACATATTTGATTTATTTTTAGTTTGTTTATGTGTTCAAAAATATTTTAACTCAATGATTGCAGCATAACTTTTTCTCAATTTTTCTGAAGCAGTTCTGATGCTTGAGTCTGATTGTTGCTTGAGCTGACTTGACCGTTATAGTGGTAACAGCCAATCACATTAGTTTCCAATGTTGCATGAATGCAATTAACTAGCGTCTGTGATCTGATTAACTGACGCCTGCGTTGGCGCTTGAAACGTTGATAAATCTTAAACTTCTGCTGTGAACAACACAAGTGAAGCGACGGCACAGAACCCACAATTCAGTTCGACAACACATGGCGTCGCCCAGTCAAAGTAAATAAGAAGCGTTAATGCCGATGTCCTGTGAATACAGCGTAATGGTTCTTGGGGTGATTTCACAAGTATGGAAACCTAGGAGGCCATTCATTATTATTTTTTATTTTCTCATGATCACAACAAGGTTTTTTAATGTTTAGATCACGAGAAAACCACTTATGTTGAGATAATGAGAAATTAATTAAATAAATAAATGCTGCATGCTTGACTCCCGTAACAGGGAAACTAATGTTATGCGTTTTCCCCCAAGTGCCTGCATAGACGTATGGAAACATTTTACTAATTATATAAGACTTGTAGCTTATAGCTCGAGAAGGCGAACTATATGGTTTAGGAAAGATATGTTATATTAAGGATTACACTTTTTTTGCATAGACTACACGGATGATAATGACACAGAATGTAATTTTGTCAAAATATAGCTACTGTAGTCTGTATTTTACATAGGCTACACATTTTATTCATCAGTTGTCTGAACTTAAGCAACTGTAATTGCCGTAATTTGAGGCTGGACATGGGCTACAAGAATTATCATTAGTCAAAGTTTCTTAAGGCTAGGCATAAACCATATTTTGCCTTTTTGTGCTATAAGTCTCATATAATAATTGATGCTCTTCAATGTGAATAGTGCAGAACACAACCAATGGCATTCGATCAACAGCCTATATATTTTATTTAAATCTTTTGCATGCCAAATTTCATGTGTACAGTGTAAACCTTTGTCATAAAAGCTATTAAAGTGTCATAACTGTACTATAGTCAGACAAGCAGAGAGAGAGCCGAATGCGGTGGCTAGATAGTGCTATACATTTGGTGATTTACAATTAACTTTAATTGTAAGTGTATTGTTACTTATAGGCTATCAACCACACAACATAGAAACACATGACTGCCACAGCGTATACTGTATGAGCTTTATATTAATGTAAATGTCATTAGCTCTTTTCCTGTTATTGACGAGTTATCTCATCGCTTCCCAGACAAAGACAAGATTTTATGGCTTTCCATATTTTCACTATTACACATCTCCTGAACAAGTACAGACTCTCCAGATCAAAACACAGATGAAGATGTAGAAACGAGTGATTTTTCACATATAAGCAGATGCATATGAATAATAATGCAATCATAAGCAATAAAACATCATATAAATGACAACTGTCTAATGTCACGAGTGAAATGTCGACATAGGAAGTGGTAAAGGACTGTGGAGCTTTGGGGGTCTTGATGGAAGTGATCTGCATCTGTGCTCTGATCATCCTTCTGAATCTGATCCAGATGTGAAAAAAAAAAATTTAGAGGCTCTGTTTCTTTGATTTATTGCATGTTCAGATGAACAAAATATTCTGAGGGTCAGTGGAAATGATCAAAAACATACTTTATCACTTTGAGGTCTGTCAAGTTCAAAGGTAAAATTGAATCATCTTTCTCCAAACGCTGCTGCTGTAGCTCTTTTTCTGAGTGAAATGATTTCATTGGATGTTAGTCATCAGTCCATTGTACATTGTTTTTGTCTCTGTATAGTTTGGACCATGGAGGACGTTTCAGGATCACACCAGGACTGAGAAAATGTAAGTCCGTCCTCTCTCTAACACACATGCACACAAACAAACGCACCTATGCATATTTAATGATGTTGTAGATGTGCTGATCTCTCTTTCTGTGTTCAGATGCCTGTGATCTCACACTGGATCCAAACACAGCACACACTCAACTCATCCTGTCTGAGGAGAACAGAAAGATCACACATGTGAAAGAGCCACAGCCGTATCCTGATCATCCAGAGAGATTTGAGAACTGTGAGCAGGTTTTGTGTCGAGAGCGTCTGTCTGGACGCTGTTACTGGGAGGCTGAATGGAGTGAGAAGTGTCATGTAGCAGTGGCTTATAAAGGAATCAACAGGAAAGGAGGCAGTGACTGTCGGTTTGGACTCAATGACAAATCCTGGACTATTTACTGTTGTGATGATAATTACTCGGTCTGGCACAATAATAAGAGCACAAACATTCCCCCATTTTCATCTGCTTCTAACAGAGTAGGAGTGTATGTGGACGTGTCGGCCGGCACTCTGTCCTTCTTCAGCGTCTCTGACACACACACACTCACACATTTACACACATTCAACACCACATTCACTGAACCCCTCTATGCAGGATTTTTGGTTTATCCTGATTCTTTAGGGCATGCAACGTCAATAATACTGAATTCAGGAATAGCCCTGTAAGAGGAAAAAGTTTAGGGCTGGTCCGAATACCATTTTTTGAGCTTCGAAGCTTCGGTAGTAATGAACATCGACTCTTTGGAGAGAGGGGCTGAACATTTTTTTCTCTCTAATAAAGGCAGGAATCTGTGTCTGTATGTCCGTTTGCATTTTTATTATTTCGAGAACCGTTCATCCAATCGACTTCACAAGGGAGTGCAGTGTCGCATTTGGTGCAATATAGATGGACACGCGTGACGCGACACATTCAGAATTAATAAACTTTTAGTAAACTACAGTCAGAACACCGTGAGCGGGAAGCGGCACACCTCACGTGGGCAGGGCTTATGCTCCGAGAACGGACACTGCACTAGTGATATTATAAAACGCACACACACAGGTCTGTTAAATTAAGCAATACTTTTAAGGTAGTCTAATATTTTAATGACTAACAAATTGGCACACTATTGCCCCCTGGTGGCTTGCTGCAGTACAGCTATGTAAAAAATAACAAATTTGGAATTAGAATTAGTATATCAAATAACATATTAGTATACAATTCGAATTTTATTTTATATTACGAATATCTGGCCCTTACAGTGTCTGGCCCTTGGACAAATGTAGTTGATGACCCCTGCTTTAATGTCTCTGTGTCAGATTTAACATCCTCCTGTAAGGAAACTTGGAAACTGCCCCTGCTGGACTGTGTTCATTTTATTTTTTTGGGGTCCGCATCACGGTGCATTTGTGCAGTCAAAGCAGCAGCTGTTTACCCTGTTGCTTGGCTAACAACAGCAGCGCAATGGAGGTGGCAAAATACATAGTGGTCCTCAAATCACTTTTATATTTAGTTTTTTTAACTGTTGGTTTTGTTTCTAGCACATAAAAGCATTTGCATCAATCTGTCGAGAATGTACTGCAAATGTCCTAATGTTTTCACATCATCCAAAGTGTTCAAACATCATCTAAAGCACCCTTAAACTCTCCATTAAACAAGACAGCTAATTATAATAGCTATAGCTATTATATATTCACGTGAGCTAGATAAGCTGCAAAAGGGTCTTTTTCCTGAACATTTCATAATTTTTGAATTGTCAATCGTTTTGCCGTCCCACTTTTTATCAGACCTTCTCTGAAGGTTATGAAGGTCTGTAGGTATCATGTATTGTCTGTTGTTATGTGTGTGTGAGTCAGTGGAGACTTCAGTGAATCAAAGGTGATGGTCTGTAGAAACACTCTGGTTCTTCATTTGGTGTGATCTTATAAAAGCTACTGCAGATGTCCTCACTGTTTCAGAGGATCCACAGACTCTCTTTTGTCCTGCTGGATTGTCACAAACTGTTACTGTTTGGTCAGTGTGTTTCTCTCTGTTTAACTGATTATTGGTCACATCCCTTCTTAAAGGGATAGTTCACCCCAAAATTCTGTCATTTACTTTTAAATCCAAACCTGTATACATTTCTTTGTTCTCCTGAACACAAATGAATATATTTTGAAGAATGTTTGTAACCAAGCAGATCTGGGGCGCCAATGACTTCCATGGTATTGTTTATTTTCTTTTTTTTTCTACTATGGTAGAAAATAAATATACAGGTTTGGATCAATTTGAGGATGAGTAAATTATATCAATTGTCATTTTTGGGTGAACTATCCCTTTAATAATTGATATAACGGTAATGAAAAACTTTTGCTGTACTAAAAATTGTTTTGTTGTCATTTTTTTCTATTGTCTTTGCAAAATGTCTGCTAGCTAAAAATCTAAGCAGTTTGTGTTTATTTTTTTGTTTTGTAGCTACTTTGTGTTACATTTGATATTTATCTGTCTTTATTTATGTAAACATTAAACATTGAGATGATGCAGTGATTTAGTGTGTGTTTAAAGCATGTGTTTGTGGACAGACGTCACACTCGCACTGTCTGTTCTCCATTTCATGTGTCATTTAGGTATTTTCCATTTGACAAATGTAGTTATTTGAACTTATAAAAGTGAACTTAACTAAACTTTTAGTTAACTAATTTGACTTATTTCTTAGTTAAATGTCATTGATTTGATTTGTAGTTGATGTTTCAGTGGCTGACATCAGATCAATTATCTGCTGTAGAAATGAATTTAAATGGAATAAAGTTCTCAAATGAAACATGGCTGAAACATTTGAAATAAAAGAACATAAAATAACAATTTAAAAAAAAATATTTATTGGTGAAATAAAAAAATAAGCCACTTTAGGTTCCATGAACATTAACTTGGGTATTGAAAACTACTGAACTGTAAGTTTAAAGGGGACCTATTATGCCCCATCTTACAAGATGTAAAATAAGTCTCTGATGTCCCCAGTGTGTGTATGTGAAGTTTTAGCTCAAAATACCCCACAGATCAGCCTAAGAGGGCGGAGCTTCAAGAGCTCATTCTCCCCTGTAAGGATTTAGTCAGAAACTGTTGCAGACACCAGTAATGACCCCAGCAAACACAATGTTTCTCTGACGTCACGTAGCGTCCATCAGGTTATCATTACTTTCAATCTAGGTCATCTAAATAAGAAAATAGCCTATTAAGTCTTTGCGTATTAAGCATGGCATTCTTGCTGTGGTGATAGCAGATCAATCTGAATGGCTGTTTGAAATATTTAAATACTGTTCAGAAACAGAAAGCTGTTTTGCTTACGAGTTACCAGGGTAACTGCTGTATCTGGTAGCGCCATCTGCTGTCAGAGAGTGAAAGTGAATTTTCATTCTGCGCGTTACTCGTTCCACCATGCGCTTCTCATCCCTGCTATTTATTTGTTTAATTAAATCACCGCTTTTGCAGTCTAATGGTCTCTGTGAGTCTGTGTGTCCAGGACAGTCATCTCTCTGTGGGATACAGCTGGAGTATGTCCCTCTGTCTGGATCCACTAACACGCTGATATCCTAGAGGGAGGAAGTTTGCTTAGTGGAGTTACAAAAAAAGACACACCTTAACCAGGTAGAAACGAAAGTAAATAAGAGGAAGAAGAGACGCCATTCCGAGGCTTTAAACATGTTAACATTGGGTGATTAAACAGCCACATATTTAGAGGTGAGTTCTAAGCTTAAATTATTCATGTAATTATGTAGACATCTACAAATGAGCTGTTATTTAGGTTTATGCTCTTCTTTGCATGGGGTTTGAAATATCTCGAATAACTAAAACCAACATGGCGGAAACGTTAATTACTAACGTGTTTAAATAAATTACACCCACTTTTGATTTCCTGAGATCTTCGTTTTATATAATAGTTATCATTAAAAGCATAAAATGAACACGTGTATTTATAGCTACGAATATGTCATGGAAAGTCATTTTGAGTTTGAAAACATTTCTCCAAGAGGACACTGCTCAATAGCATTATTGTAGATATGATGATCACATTAGATGTAAAATTATTTTTGTATTTATGATCACATTAGAAACAATTTTAAAGAGTCAGCGATTTTTGTGACAGCGACGGCTTCCTTCAGGAGGACACACACACACACACATACACACACACACACACACACACACACACACATGTTTGTTTTTGTGAATTGTGGGGACTTTCCATAGACTTCAATGCATTTTACACTGAACAAACTGTACATTCTATCCCCCTACCCTGCCCCTACCCCTAAACCTAACCCTCACAGGAAACTGTGCAAACTTTTACTTTTTCACAAAAACTCATTCTATATGATTTATAAACCCATTTACATTGTGGGGACCGCTGGCTGGTCCCCACGATGTAGGTGAACTCAGGTTTATATTACATCATGGGGACATTTGGTCCCCACAATGTAATATAAACAAAAGCACACACACACACACACACACACACACACACACAAGCACACACACACACACACAAGCACACACACAAGCACAAACACAAGCCAGGCCGCAAGTAAAAGCGAACCATATTTAGAGCAGGGGCACGTTCAAGCTCAAACCGGTGCTCAACGTTTTGCTACGTTTTCCGGGTTGTAATATAATATGGGTTCAAATGACCTATAAGTAGTATCTAAATACATTTTTTAAATACAGTGATAGTATATTAAAAGCACATTTTAGTTCATATTTCATGGTGTCTCAAAATAGCACAGTTGAGTACACTTAGATGTTCTTAAGATGATCTAAAGAAGTACTAAAGAAGATTTTTTAGTATATTAAGTACAAAATTAGTGCACGAAAATAGAGCACTTTAAGTACATTATTGAAATGTTACTTTTTTTTCACCTGGGTATACAGCTAAACTCGTCTCTGTGTGGACGGGGCCTTATTCTTCTTTAGTTTGCAGTCCTGTGCAAGATAATCATTGTATATTAACCTGTTCCCTGTTGTTTCCAGGACTTGCCTTATTTTTTTTATTATAAAAAGCCCATCTCTGACAGTAGAAGAACACTAAAATGAGTCTCCATAACGAGAGAGAAGATGAGGACACTGCCTCTGAAATAGGTTCTCCATCTCCTGGATTAAGCTGTGAGTCTATGAAGAGTGATCAATCCATGATGAATCTACCCTCTGGATCCAGTGATGGAACAGTGACCTCTGACCCCAGGTAAGACACTGGCCATATTAGCATTGACACATGCTTTTATTTAAAGTGATTTACAGTGTAGAAGACTGTAGTGGGTGAGTAGTGATACTTCAGAGAAGCACAAAATCACTATCCTGATTATTCACTGTTTCTCACCGGTGAAACAATCTTCCTCGGTTTAAAGAATTGTCTTTGTGCACTTGACTAAATACTGTTAAACATCTAGCTGTCTCTCTTTCTTTCTAGTAATGTATGTATTTGTGATTCAAGTAGTCAGGCATAATATATATATATTTTAATTTCTTATGCACATGTTGTGATTATTTTAAAGGGGACATATCATGAAAATCAAATCTGACTTTTCCCGTGTTTAAGTGCTATAATTGGGTAATATAACTCTTGTGCATCTACCAGCACAGAAAATGTGAAAAAGGACAACCCAGTAACAAGCCGTTCTGATTTCGCTCCCCTTGTGACGTAGGAAGGGGATCTTATTATAATATTACCACCCCCTGAATCTGTATGTTTGAACCCACGGCGCCGCCATTGTTTTCGCAAGCGACGAGTCCTGGAGTGCAGCAGCTGTTCTGCAGAGTTTAGCTACAACGCTGATCAAACACACTTGAATGTCTTCAGGATTATTAAAGCTATGTGAAGGAAGGTGATTTGTGTCAGAGCAAAACTCTGCAGGACAGCAGCACTCAAGAACGACTGTCCCTGAGCTCCTGATATGTCTCAGCTATGTAAACATTATCACTGATCTGTTAACGGCTATAATAGTAAACATACGAATCTCCATAAACTCCTGGCATCTGAGCTACTAATGACATGACAAGAGGTATAAATACAGCAGACTTTTCTCTGTTCGTCTGACAGTTCATCAGAATCCCTCCTCCACCACTTCTCCTCACTTCAGTTCTATCTACTGCTACTACAACGGGGGAATACTGTGGGTTCGGATCAAAATTTCAGAGCTTGAAGCCCTCCCCCAGACAGCACACCAAATATACATAACTCTTACTGTACTTAATTATATGTAAATGTGAACTCGTGAATTGAGTTTCTCCAACAGTATGTAGCTTTAGCCATGTTAGTCCTGCATCACGCTATCAAAATCATCCGGAATTAAATTTTAGCAAACATCCACACAATACATGGCATACCTATTTCATATGCTGCATCAAGAATAGTTTGTAATGATCCATTTTGCAAGTTTTATTTGCTGTGTTAGCTGTATTATGTATGCCTCAATGTATTTGCATTTAGCAACACATCCACAAAAACGATGTTTTTGTTCGCACCCAAATAGGGGCAAATTTGACAAGCTATAATAAATGATCAAAATTGAAAATGCGAGTAGCCTTTGAATGAATTAATAATGATCTATTTCCTCAAAATTATGCAGAAAATGCGAGTATGCATGAATAGGCTAAATAAAGATCTATTTGCTCAAAATTATAAAGAAGAAGATGGTATGGACGTGCATGAATTATTAACGATCTATTTGCTCAAAAATATGCAGAAAATGCAAGTATGGATGAAGATCTATTTTCTCAAAATTATAAAGAAAATGCGAGTATGAATTAATAAAGATCTATTTGCTCAAAATTATAAAGAAAATGCGAGTATGAATTAATAAAGATCTATTTGCTCAAATTATAAAGAAAATGCGAGTATGAATTAATAAAGATCTATTTGCTGAAATGTGGCTTTCGTAGGGCACTTTATATCACGGCCTTAAGTCTGTCTGCTTTAAAGCATTCTCTGTGACGGCCGGGATATGAATCGTGTGCATTGTTCTTTTTGCCAAGTTAAAAAAAATAAATAAATAAGGCTGATACAGTAAAAAGTGCTCAAAATGAGGCTTTCGTTAGGGAAGTGCGTCATTTTTCAAGGACTTATGTCCATTTGTGGCATCCAAGAATCGCGCTGGGAAATGGGCTCAGTGAGCACTGTCATAATGCCACGTTTAATGGTTCATGAAAAAAACATTGGTACAGTAAAAATTATGAAACTTTGTATTTCGTTTGGGCAGTAGGCCATATTTATATTTTCCCATGTAAAAGTACTGGAACTGTAAAATGTAGGCGTACTAAAATTTCACATTTCACAAGATCAAACGGCCCTTTATTAAACCACTTTGTCGGATTTAACGCATCCTTACAGGTGGCAGAGACATGCTTATTTTCTCCATTCAATTCTAACAGCGCTTATTGCGAGCAGAGCCATTGACATAAAGCACTTTAGATATAAAGAAGGCACGTGTTTAATTAAAACGAATAATTAGCTGGATTCATCCTAGACGATCTGGTCTAAGAAAGCCGAATTTTGAGCAAATACAGCTGTATTAGTTCATGTGCATCCACTCTCATTTTCTCTTTAATTTTCATGATCTTTATTAGTTTATGTGCATCCATACTCTGGCATTCTTCATAGGCAGTGACGCACAAGTGAAGTAGGTTATAGTATACACAAACCGGAAATTGTAACGCGTGCGCACGCGAAAGTATCTCGTGCACACACAATACATTTCTCTTGCGCACGCGAAAGTATCTCGTGACCACGCGAAACTCCTTCATTTTTTATTTTTGCAAAGGTCCCTTTAGGGGCTCCATAATTTTTAGTTTGTTTAATGTGTTAAAAATATTTTACCTCAATGAATGCAGCATAACTTTTTCTCAATTTTTCTGCAGCAGCTCTGATGCTTGAGTCTGATGTTGCTAGTAGAGCTGACGTGACCGTTATAGTGGTAACAGCCAATCACATTAGTTTCCGATGTTGCATGAACACAATTGGCTAGCGTCTGTGATCTGATTAACTGACACCTGCGTTGGTGCTTGAAAAGTTGATAAATCTTGAACAACACAAGTGAAACGATGCCACGGAACCCACATTTCAGTTCGACAACACATGGCGTCACCCATTCAAAGTAAATGAGAAGCATTAATGCCAATGTCCCATGAATTCTTAGGGTGCTTTCACAAGTATGAAAACCTAGGAGGCCATTCATTATTATTTTTTATTATTTTCTCATGATCACAACAAGGTTTTTTAATGTTTAGATCACGAGTGTTTAAAACAACTTATGTTGAGATAATGAGAAATAAATTAAATAAATAAATACATAAATAAATGCTGCATGCTTGACTTCCATAACAGGGAAACTAATGTTATGCGTTTTCCCCCAAGCGCCTGCATAGACACATGGAAACATTTTACTAATTATATAAGACTTGTAGCTTGTAGCTTGAGAAGGTGAACTATATGGTTTAGGAAAGATATGTTATATTAAGGATCACACTTTTTTGCATAGACTACACAGATGATAATGACACAGAATGTAATTTTGTCAAAATATAGCTACTGTAGTCTACACATTTTATTCATCAGTTGTCTGAACTTAAGCAACTGTAATCGCCGTAATTTGAGGCTGGACATGGGCTACAAGAATTATCATTAGTCAAAGTTTCTTAAGGCTAGGCATAAACCATATTTTGCCTTTTTGTGCTATAAGTCTCATATAATAATTGATGCTCTTCAATGTGAATAGTGCAGAACACAACCAATGGCATTCGATCAACAGCCTATATATTTTATTTAAATCTTTTTCATGCCAAATTTCACGTGTACAGTGTAAACCTTTGTCATAAAAGCTATTAAAGTGTCATAACTGTACTATAGTCAGACAAGCAGAGAGAGAGAGCCGAATGCGGTGGCTAGATAGTGCTATACATTTGGTGATTTACAATTAACTTTAATTGTAAGTGTATTGTTACTTATAGGCTATCAACCACACAACATACAGAAACACTAGCCTGGGTGCCAGCCCGAACCCCGCCCACAACATTTTTTGGACGGGAAGTTCGGTCTGGACTCGATCCATTGTGGAGTAATTATGCTCGGCTCCCAGAAGGCCGAGCCAATCAAATTGCCAGGGCGGGCTTTAATCGATGATGGACAGGCTATCTGCGGTTACGTAACCACCCACGTCATCAAAGAGCGCTTGGGGAGTTTGATTGACAAGCGATCTAACCAATCAGAATGCCGCATCCGCCATTTTGTCCAACAAAGCAGTCAGGAGTTAGAAGATTAACATCGGTGGAGTTAAACGTGAAAAATTGTGCATATTGACGTCTTTCCGCGTTTGAAACAACATTCATTCTCATGTTCATTCATGTTTATTTGATGCTATAAATGGACTAGTAGGAAGAGATGATCGGTTTACGAGCCTCTTGAGCTGAGGCGCTACAGCAATCTGTCACGATCATGGTCACAACACATTAAAGAGCCACAAAACGGTTTATTGTTTGAATTTTTTTAATAACTACACAGTTTGAAAGCTGGGACTTTGTTTAATATCATAAGTAACCTGCTCTGTCTCGTCTGTCGATGTGTTGTCAGTTTCCTCTTTTGCTCCGTGATGTATTTTCCACTCTGTGTGGCGTGACAGCGCCACGGCTTGTCGGACAAAGCAACAGTAACTAAGGGGGACGAGTCTTTGCAAAAGGTCAATTAGTTTACAACAATGATGGCTGTTGAAGAAGTGAGATGTGTAGATTCCGCCATCGCGTCCGTTATAGAAGATATCGACGGCGCATTAATTTTAAAAGAGGAACAGAGGACCGCGATCAAGGCATTTGTCGATGGGAAAGACGTCTTTGCCGTCCTTCCTACGGGATTCGGCAAAAGTTTGATTTATCAGCTGGCCCCGATGGTCGCTAAGAAGAGTTCTGTTGACAACTATGCGTCGCTCAACATACGTCACTTACTCTGTAGCTCTGATTGGTTGTAGGTCTATCCAATTGAGGTCTTTCCTGGATCGGTTGAAATACGCCCCCATAATCAAAGCCCAATGGAGCAGTATCAGACTCATATTCTGACTAGAATTGAGTATGACCACGTCAGGCTACAGAAACACATGACTGCCACAGCGTATACTGTATGAGCTTTATATTAATACAAATGTCATTAGCTCTTTTCCTGTTATTGATGAGTTATCTCATCGCTTCCCTGACAAAGACAAGATTTTATGGCTTTCCATATTTTCACTATTACAGACTCTCCAGATCAAAACACAGATGAAGATGTAGAAACAAGTGATTTTTCACATACAAGCAGATGCATATGAATAATAATGCAATCATAAGCAATAAAACATCATATAAATGACAACTGTCTAATGTCACGAGTGAAATGTCGACATAGGAAGTGGTAAAGGACTGTGGAGCTTTGGGGGTCTTGATGGAAGTGATCTGCATCTGTGCTCTGATCATCATTCTGAATCTGATCCAGATGTGAAAAAAAAAAATTTAGAGGCTCTGTTTCTTTGATTTATTGCATGTTCAGATGAACAAAATATTCTGAGGGTCAGTGGAAATGATCAAAAACATACTTTATCACTTTGAGGTCTGTCAAGTTCAAAGGTAAAATTGAATCATCTTTCTCCAAACGCTGCTGCTGTAGCTCTTTTTCTGAGTGAAATGATTTCATTGGATGTTAGTCATCAGTCCATTGTACATTGTTTTTGTCTCTGTATAGTTTGGACCATGGAGGACGTTTCAGGATCACACCAGGACTGAGAAAATGTAAGTCCGTCCTCTCTCTAACACACATGCACACAAACAAACACACCTATGCATATTTAATGATGTTGTAGATGTGCTGATCTCTCTTCTTGTGTTCAGATGCCTGTGATCTCACACTGGATCCAAACACAGCACACACTCAACTCATCCTGTCTGAGGAGAACAGAAAGATCACACATGTGAAAGATCCACAGCCGTATCCTGATCATCCAGAGAGATTTGAGAACTGTGAGCAGGTTTTGTGTCGAGAGCGTCTGTCTGGACGCTGTTACTGGGAGGCTGAATGGAGTGAGAAGTGTCATGTAGCAGTGGCTTATAAAGGAATCAACAGGAAAGGAGGCAGTGACTGTCGGTTTGGACTCAATGACAAATCCTGGACTATTTACTGTTGTGATGATAATTACTCGGTCTGGCACAATAATAAGAGCACAAACATTCCCCCATTTTCATCTGCTTCTAACAGAGTAGGAGTGTATGTGGACGTGTCGGCCGGCACTCTGTCCTTCTTCAGCGTCTCTGACACACACACACTCACACATTTACACACATTCAACACCACATTCACTGAACCCCTCTATGCTGGATTTTTGGTTTATCCTGATTCTTTAGGGCATGCAACGTCAACTGGCGGCCCGCGGGCCAAATCCGGCCCGCCAGAGATTTCCATCCGGTCCCCAGAATAATACTGAATTCAGGAATAGCCCTGTAAGAGGAAAAAGTTTAGGGCTGGTCCGAATACCATTTTTTGAGCTTCGAAGCTTCGGTAGTAATGAACATCGACTCTTTGGAGAGAGGGGCTGAACATATTTTTCTCTCTAATAAAGGCAGGAATCTGTGTCTGTATGTCCGTTTGCATTTTTATTATTTCGAGAACCGTTCATCCAATCGACTTCACAAGGGAGTGCAGTGTCGCATTTGGTGCAATATAAATGGACACGCGTGACGCGACACATTCAGAATTAATAAACTTTTAGTAAACTACAGTCAGAACACCGTGAGCGGGAAGCGGCACACCTCACGTGGGCAGGGCTTATGCTCCGAGAACGGACACTGCACTAGTGATATTATAAAACGCACACACACAGGTCTGTTAAATTAAGCAATACTTTTAAGGTAGTCTAATATTTTAATGACTAACAAATTGGCACACTATTGCCCCCTGGTGGCTTGCTGCAGTACAGCTATGTAAAAAATAACATAAATTTGGAATTAGAATTAGTATATCAAATAACATATTAGTATACAATTCGAATTTTATTTTATATTACGAATATCTGGCCCTTACAGTGTCTGGCCCTTGGACAAATGTAGTTGATGACCCCTGCTTTAATGTCTCTGTGTCAGATTTAACATCCTCCTGTAAGGAAACTCAGAGACCACAAGAGGTTATTGTGATTAATTCAAATTGTGACTTTGTGCAATTGCAAGTTAAAATTAAAAGCTGATTAGTCTTGCCATAGATGCAATTGATAAGATTATACATTGTTTTGCTAATATGAATGAATTACTGGAAATTCAGGATATTTTGTGAGGCAGTTCTGATGCAGCTTCTTAGGGTGCTTTCACACTTTTTTCCATTGCCTGGTCCGAACCCGAGTTTAATTGCTCCCCTCTGCCCCTGCTGGACTGTGTTCATTTTATTTTTTTGGGGTCCGCATCACGGTGCATTTGTGCAGTCAAAGCAGCAGCTGTTTACCCTGTTGCTTGGCTAACAACAGCAGCGCAATGGAGGTGGCAAAATACATAGTGGTCCTCAAATCACTTTTATATTTAGTTTTTTTAACTGTTGGTTTTGTTTCTAGCACATAAAAGCATTTGCATCAATCTGTCGAGAATGTACTGCAAATGTCCTAATGTTTTCACATCATCCAAAGTGTTCAAACATCATCTAAAGCACCCTTAAACTCTCCATTAAACAAGACAGCTAATTATAATAGCTATAGCTATTATATATTCACGTGAGCTAGATAAGCTGCAAAAGGGTCTTTTTCCTGAACATTTCATAATTTTTGAATTGTCAATCGTTTTGCCGTCCCACTTTTTATCAGACCTTCTCTGAAGGTTATGAAGGTCTGTAGGTATCATGTATTGTCTGTTGTTATGTGTGTGTGAGTCAGTGGAGACTTCAGTGAATCAAAGGTGATGGTCTGTAGAAACACTCTGGTTCTTCATTTGGTGTGATCTTATAAAAGCTACTGCAGATGTCCTCACTGTTTCAGAGGATCCACAGGCTCTCTTTTGTCCTGCTGGATTGTCACAAACTGTTACTGTTTGGTCAGTGTGTTTCTCTCTGTTTAACTGATTATTGGTCACATCCCTTCTTAAAGGGATAGTTCACCCCAAAATTCTGTCATTTACTTTTAAATCCAAACCTGTATACATTTCTTTGTTCTCCTGAACACAAATGAATATATTTTGAAGAATGTTTGTAACCAAGCAGATCTGGGGCGCCAATGACTTCCATGGTATTGTTTATTTTCTTTTTTTTTCTACTATGGTAGAAAATAAATATACAGGTTTGGATCAATTTGAGGATGAGTAAATTATATCAATTGTCATTTTTGGGTGAACTATCCCTTTAATAATTGATATAACGGTAATGAAAAACTTTTGCTGTACTAAAAATTGTTTTGTTGTCATTTTTTCTATTGTCTTTGCAAAATGTCTGCTAGCTAAAAATCTAAGCAGTTTGTGTTTATTTTTTTGTTTTGTAGCTACTTTGTGTTACATTTGATATTTATCTGTCTTTATTTATGTAAACATTAAACATTGAGATGATGCAGTGATTTAGTGTGTGTTTAAAGCATGTGTTTGTGGACAGACGTCACACTCGCACTGTCTGTTCTCCATTTCATGTGTCATTTAGGTATTTTCCATTTGACAAATGTAGTTATTTGAACTTATAAAAGTGAACTTAACTAAACTTTTAGTTAACTAATTTGACTTATTTCTTAGTTAAATGTCATTGATTTGATTTGTAGTTGATGTTTCAGTGGCTGACATCAGATCAATTATCTGCTGTAGAAATGAATTTAAATGGAATAAAGTTCTCAAATGAAACATGGCTGAAACATTTGAAATAAAAGAACATAAAATAACAATTTAAAAAAAAAATATTTATTGGTGAAATAAAAAAATAAGCCACTTTAGGTTCCATGAACATTAACTTGGGTATTGAAAACTACTGAACTGTAAGTTTAAAGGGGACCTATTATGCCCCATCTTACAAGATGTAAAATAAGTCTCTGATGTCCCCAGTGTGTGTATGTGAAGTTTTAGCTCAAAATACCCCACAGATCAGCCTAAGAGGGCGGAGCTTCAAGAGCTCATTCTCCCCTGTAAGGATTTAGTCAGAAACTGTTGCAGACACCAGTAATGACCCCAGCAAACACAATGTTTCTCTGACGTCACGTAGCGTCCATCAGGTTATCATTACTTTCAATCTAGGTCATCTAAATAAGAAAATAGCCTATTAAGTCTTTGCGTATTAAGCATGGCATTCTTGCTGTGGTGATAGCAGATCAATCTGAATGGCTGTTTGAAATATTTAAATACTGTTCAGAAACAGAAAGCTGTTTTGCTTACGAGTTACCAGGGTAACTGCTGTATCTGGTAGCGCCATCTGCTGTCAGAGAGTGAAAGTGAATTTTCATTCTGCGCGTTACTCGTTCCACCATGCGCTTCTCATCCCTGCTATTTATTTGTTTAATTAAATCACCGCTTTTGCAGTCTAATGGTCTCTGTGAGTCTGTGTGTCCAGGACAGTCATCTCTCTGTGGGATACAGCTGGAGTATGTCCCTCTGTCTGGATCCACTAACACGCTGATATCCTAGAGGGAGGAAGTTTGCTTAGTGGAGTTACAAAAAAAGACACACCTTAACCAGGTAGAAACGAAAGTAAATAAGAGGAAGAAGAGACGCCATTCCGAGGCTTTAAACATGTTAACATTGGGTGATTAAACAGCCACATATTTAGAGGTGAGTTCTAAGCTTAAATTATTCATGTAATTATGTAGACATCTACAAATGAGCTGTTATTTAGGTTTATGCTCTTCTTTGCATGGGGTTTGAAATATCTCGAATAACTAAAACCAACATGGCGGAAACGTTAATTACTAACGTGTTTAAATAAATTACACCCACTTTTGATTTCCTGAGATCTTCGTTTTATATAATAGTTATCATTAAAAGCATAAAATGAACACGTGTATTTATAGCTACGAATATGTCATGGAAAGTCATTTTGAGTTTGAAAACATTTCTCCAAGAGGACACTGCTCAATAGCATTATTGTAGATATGATGATCACATTAGATGTAAAATTATTTTTGTATTTTTGATCACATTAGAAACAATTTTAAAGAGTCAGCGATTTTTGTGACAGCGACGGCTTCCTTCAGGAGGACACACACACACACACACACACACACACACATGTTTGTTTTTGTGAATTGTGGGGACTTTCCATAGACTTCAATGCATTTTACACTGAACAAACTGTACATTCTATCCCCCTACCCTGCCCCTACCCCTAAACCTAACCCTCACAGGAAACTGTGCAAACTTTTACTTTTTCACAAAAACTCATTCTATATGATTTATAAACCCATTTACATTGTGGGGACCGCTGGCTGGTCCCCACGATGTAGGTGAACTCAGGTTTATATTACATCATGGGGACATTTGGTCCCCACAATGTAATATAAACAAAAGCACACACACACACACACACACACACACAAGCACACACACAAGCACAAACACAAGCCAGGCCGCAAGTAAAAGCGAACCATATTTAGAGCAGGGGCACGTTCAAGCTCAAACCGGTGCTCAACGTTTTGCTACGTTTTCCGGGTTGTAATATAATATGGGTTCAAATGACCTATAAGTAGTATCTAAATACATTTTTTAAATACAGTGATAGTATATTAAAAGCACATTTTAGTTCATATTTCATGGTGTCTCAAAATAGCACAGTTGAGTACACTTAGATGTTCTTAAGATGATCTAAAGAAGTACTAAAGAAGATTTTTTAGTATATTAAGTACAAAATTAGTGCACGAAAATAGAGCACTTTAAGTACATTATTGAAATGTTACTTTTTTTTCACCTGGGTATACAGCTAAACTCGTCTCTGTGTGGACGGGGCCTTATTCTTCTTTAGTTTGCAGTCCTGTGCAAGATAATCATTGTATATTAACCTGTTCCCTGTTGTTTCCAGGACTTGCCTTATTTTTTTTTATTATAAAAAGCCCATCTCTGACAGTAGAAGAACACTAAAATGAGTCTCCATAACGAGAGAGAAGATGAGGACACTGCCTCTGAAATAGGTTCTCCATCTCCTGGATTAAGCTGTGAGTCTATGAAGAGTGATCAATCCATGATGAATCTACCCTCTGGATCCAGTGATGGAACAGTGACCTCTGACCCCAGGTAAGACACTGGCCATATTAGCATTGACACATGCTTTTATTTAAAGTGATTTACAGTGTAGAAGACTGTAGTGGGTGAGTAGTGATACTTCAGAGAAGCACAAAATCACTATCCTGATTATTCACTGTTTCTCACCGGTGAAACAATCTTCCTCGGTTTAAAGAATTGTCTTTGTGCACTTGACTAAATACTGTTAAACATCTAGCTGTCTCTCTTTCTTTCTAGTAATGTATGTATTTGTGATTCAAGTAGTCAGGCATAATATATATATATTTTAATTTCTTATGCACATGTTGTGATTATTTTAAAGGGGACATATCATGAAAATCAAATCTGACTTTTCCCGTGTTTAAGTGCTATAATTGGGTAATATAACTCTTGTGCATCTACCAGCACAGAAAATGTGAAAAAGGACAACCCAGTAACAAGCCGTTCTGATTTCGCTCCCCTTGTGACGTAGGAAGGGGATCTTATTATAATATTACCACCCCCTGAATCTGTATGTTTGAACCCACGGCGCCGCCATTGTTTTCGCAAGCGACGAGTCCTGGAGTGCAGCAGCTGTTCTGCAGAGTTTAGCTACAACGCTGATCAAACACACTTGAATGTCTTCAGGATTATTAAAGCTATGTGAAGGAAGGTGATTTGTGTCAGAGCAAAACTCTGCAGGACAGCAACACTCAAGAACGACTGTCCCTGAGCTCCTGATATGTCTCAGCTATGTAAACATTATCACTGATCTGTTAACGGCTATAATAGTAAACATACGAATCTCCATAAACTCCTGGCATCTGAGCTACTAATGACATGACAAGAGGTATAAATACAGCAGACTTTTCTCTGTTCGTCTGACAGTTCATCAGAATCCCTCCTCCACCACTTCTCCTCACTTCAGTTCTATCTACTGCTACTACAACGGGGGAATACTGTGGGTTCGGATCAAAATTTCAGAGCTTGAAGCCCTCCCCCAGACAGCACACCAAATATACATAACTCTTACTGTACTTAATTATATGTAAATGTGAACTCGTGAATTGAGTTTCTCCAACAGTATGTAGCTTTAGCCATGTTAGTCCTGCATCACGCTATCAAAATCATCCGGAATTAAATTTTAGCAAACATCCACACAATACATGGCATACCTATTTCATATGCTGCATCAAGAATAGTTTGTAATGATCCATTTTGCAAGTTTTATTTGCTGTGTTAGCTGTATTATGTATGCCTCAATGTATTTGCATTTAGCAACACATCCACAAAAACGATGTTTTTGTTCGCACCCAAATAGGGGCAAATTTGACAAGCTATAATAAATGATCAAAATTGAAAATGCGAGTAGCCTTTGAATGAATTAATAATGATCTATTTCCTCAAAATTATGCAGAAAATGCGAGTATGCATGAATAGGCTAAATAAAGATCTATTTGCTCAAAATTATAAAGAAGAAGATGGTATGGACGTGCATGAATTATTAACGATCTATTTGCTCAAAAATATGCAGAAAATGCAAGTATGGATGAAGATCTATTTTCTCAAAATTATAAAGAAAATGCGAGTATGAATTAATAAAGATCTATTTGCTCAAAATTATAAAGAAAATGCGAGTATGAATTAATAAAGATCTATTTGCTCAAATTATAAAGAAAATGCGAGTATGAATTAATAAAGATCTATTTGCTGAAATGTGGCTTTCGTAGGGCACTTTATATCACGGCCTTAAGTCTGTCTGCTTTAAAGCATTCTCTGTGACGGCCGGGATATGAATCGTGTGCATTGTTCTTTTTGCCAAGTTAAAAAAAATAAATAAATAAGGCTGATACAGTAAAAAGTGCTCAAAATGAGGCTTTCGTTAGGGAAGTGCGTCATTTTTCAAGGACTTATGTCCATTTGTGGCATCCAAGAATCGCGCTGGGAAATGGGCTCAGTGAGCACTGTCATAATGCCACGTTTAATGGTTCATGAAAAAAACATTGGTACAGTAAAAATTATGAAACTTTGTATTTCGTTTGGGCAGTAGGCCATATTTATATTTTCCCATGTAAAAGTACTGGAACTGTAAAATGTAGGCGTACTAAAATTTCACATTTCACAAGATCAAACGGCCCTTTATTAAACCACTTTGTCGGATTTAACGCATCCTTACAGGTGGCAGAGACATGCTTATTTTCTCCATTCAATTCTAACAGCGCTTATTGCGAGCAGAGCCATTGACATAAAGCACTTTAGATATAAAGAAGGCACGTGTTTAATTAAAACGAATAATTAGCTGGATTCATCCTAGACGATCTGGTCTAAGAAAGCCGAATTTTGAGCAAATACAGCTGTATTAGTTCATGTGCATCCACTCTCATTTTCTCTTTAATTTTCATGATCTTTATTAGTTTATGTGCATCCATACTCTGGCATTCTTCATAGGCAGTGACGCACAAGTGAAGTAGGTTATAGTATACACAAACCGGAAATTGTAACGCGTGCGCACGCGAAAGTATCTCGTGCACACACAATACATTTCTCTTGCGCACGCAAAAGTATCTCGTGACCACGCGAAACTCCTTCATTTTTTATTTTTGCAAAGGTCCCTTTAGGGGCTCCATAATTTTTAGTTTGTTTAATGTGTTAAAAATATTTTACCTCAATGAATGCAGCATAACTTTTTCTCAATTTTTCTGCAGCAGCTCTGATGCTTGAGTCTGATGTTGCTAGTAGAGCTGACGTGACCGTTATAGTGGTAACAGCCAATCACATTAGTTTCCGATGTTGCATGAACACAATTGGCTAGCGTCTGTGATCTGATTAACTGACACCTGCGTTGGTGCTTGAAAAGTTGATAAATCTTGAACAACACAAGTGAAACGATGCCACGGAACCCACATTTCAGTTCGACAACACATGGCGTCACCCATTCAAAGTAAATGAGAAGCATTAATGCCAATGTCCCATGAATTCTTAGGGTGCTTTCACAAGTATGAAAACCTAGGAGGCCATTCATTATTATTTTTTATTATTTTCTCATGATCACAACAAGGTTTTTTAATGTTTAGATCACGAGTGTTTAAAACAACTTATGTTGAGATAATGAGAAATAAATTAAATAAATAAATACATAAATAAATGCTGCATGCTTGACTTCCATAACAGGGAAACTAATGTTATGCGTTTTCCCCCAAGCGCCTGCATAGACACATGGAAACATTTTACTAATTATATAAGACTTGTAGCTTGTAGCTTGAGAAGGTGAACTATATGGTTTAGGAAAGATATGTTATATTAAGGATCACACTTTTTTGCATAGACTACACAGATGATAATGACACAGAATGTAATTTTGTCAAAATATAGCTACTGTAGTCTACACATTTTATTCATCAGTTGTCTGAACTTAAGCAACTGTAATCGCCGTAATTTGAGGCTGGACATGGGCTACAAGAATTATCATTAGTCAAAGTTTCTTAAGGCTAGGCATAAACCATATTTTGCCTTTTTGTGCTATAAGTCTCATATAATAATTGATGCTCTTCAATGTGAATAGTGCAGAACACAACCAATGGCATTCGATCAACAGCCTATATATTTTATTTAAATCTTTTTCATGCCAAATTTCACGTGTACAGTGTAAACCTTTGTCATAAAAGCTATTAAAGTGTCATAACTGTACTATAGTCAGACAAGCAGAGAGAGAGAGCCGAATGCGGTGGCTAGATAGTGCTATACATTTGGTGATTTACAATTAACTTTAATTGTAAGTGTATTGTTACTTATAGGCTATCAACCACACAACATACAGAAACACTAGCCTGGGTGCCAGCCCGAACCCCGCCCACAACATTTTTTGGACGGGAAGTTCGGTCTGGACTCGATCCATTGTGGAGTAATTATGCTCGGCTCCCAGAAGGCCGAGCCAATCAAATTGCCAGGGCGGGCTTTAATCGATGATGGACAGGCTATCTGCGGTTACGTAACCACCCACGTCATCAAAGAGCGCTTGGGGAGTTTGATTGACAAGCGATCTAACCAATCAGAATGCCGCATCCGCCATTTTGTCCAACAAAGCAGTCAGGAGTTAGAAGATTAACATCGGTGGAGTTAAACGTGAAAAATTGTGCATATTGACGTCTTTCCGCGTTTGAAACAACATTCATTCTCACGTTCATTCATGTTTATTTGATGCTATAAATGGACTAGTAGGAAGAGATGATCGGTTTACGAGCCTCTTGAGCTGAGGCGCTACAGCAATCTGTCACGATCATGGTCACAACACATTAAAGAGCCACAAAACGGTTTATTGTTTGAATTTTTTTAATAACTACACAGTTTGAAAGCTGGGACTTTGTTTAATATCATAAGTAACCTGCTCTGTCTCGTCTGTCGATGTGTTGTCAGTTTCCTCTTTTGCTCCGTGATGTATTTTCCACTCTGTGTGGCGTGACAGCGCCACGGCTTGTCGGACAAAGCAACAGTAACTAAGGGGGACGAGTCTTTGCAAAAGGTCAATTAGTTTACAACAATGATGGCTGTTGAAGAAGTGAGATGTGTAGATTCCGCCATCGCGTCCGTTATAGAAGATATCGACGGCGCATTAATTTTAAAAGAGGAACAGAGGACCGCGATCAAGGCATTTGTCGATGGGAAAGACGTCTTTGCCGTCCTTCCTACGGGATTCGGCAAAAGTTTGATTTATCAGCTGGCCCCGATGGTCGCTAAGAAGAGTTCTGTTGACAACTATGCGTCGCTCAACATACGTCACTTACTCTGTAGCTCTGATTGGTTGTAGGTCTATCCAATTGAGGTCTTTCCTGGATCGGTTGAAATACGCCCCCATAATCAAAGCCCAATGGAGCAGTATCAGACTCATATTCTGACTAGAATTGAGTATGACCACGTCAGGCTACAGAAACACATGACTGCCACAGCGTATACTGTATGAGCTTTATATTAATACAAATGTCATTAGCTCTTTTCCTGTTATTGATGAGTTATCTCATCGCTTCCCTGACAAAGACAAGATTTTATGGCTTTCCATATTTTCACTATTACAGACTCTCCAGATCAAAACACAGATGAAGATGTAGAAACAAGTGATTTTTCACATACAAGCAGATGCATATGAATAATAATGCAATCATAAGCAATAAAACATCATATAAATGACAACTGTCTAATGTCACGAGTGAAATGTCGACATAGGAAGTGGTAAAGGACTGTGGAGCTTTGGGGGTCTTGATGGAAGTGATCTGCATCTGTGCTCTGATCATCATTCTGAATCTGATCCAGATGTGAAAAAAAAAAATTTAGAGGCTCTGTTTCTTTGATTTATTGCATGTTCAGATGAACAAAATATTCTGAGGGTCAGTGGAAATGATCAAAAACATACTTTATCACTTTGAGGTCTGTCAAGTTCAAAGGTAAAATTGAATCATCTTTCTCCAAACGCTGCTGCTGTAGCTCTTTTTCTGAGTGAAATGATTTCATTGGATGTTAGTCATCAGTCCATTGTACATTGTTTTTGTCTCTGTATAGTTTGGACCATGGAGGACGTTTCAGGATCACACCAGGACTGAGAAAATGTAAGTCCGTCCTCTCTCTAACACACATGCACACAAACAAACACACCTATGCATATTTAATGATGTTGTAGATGTGCTGATCTCTCTTCTTGTGTTCAGATGCCTGTGATCTCACACTGGATCCAAACACAGCACACACTCAACTCATCCTGTCTGAGGAGAACAGAAAGATCACACATGTGAAAGATCCACAGCCGTATCCTGATCATCCAGAGAGATTTGAGAACTGTGAGCAGGTTTTGTGTCGAGAGCGTCTGTCTGGACGCTGTTACTGGGAGGCTGAATGGAGTGAGAAGTGTCATGTAGCAGTGGCTTATAAAGGAATCAACAGGAAAGGAGGCAGTGACTGTCGGTTTGGACTCAATGACAAATCCTGGACTATTTACTGTTGTGATGATAATTACTCGGTCTGGCACAATAATAAGAGCACAAACATTCCCCCATTTTCATCTGCTTCTAACAGAGTAGGAGTGTATGTGGACGTGTCGGCCGGCACTCTGTCCTTCTTCAGCGTCTCTGACACACACACACTCACACATTTACACACATTCAACACCACATTCACTGAACCCCTCTATGCTGGATTTTTGGTTTATCCTGATTCTTTAGGGCATGCAACGTCAACTGGCGGCCCGCGGGCCAAATCCGGCCCGCCAGAGATTTCCATCCGGTCCCCAGAATAATACTGAATTCAGGAATAGCCCTGTAAGAGGAAAAAGTTTAGGGCTGGTCCGAATACCATTTTTTGAGCTTCGAAGCTTCGGTAGTAATGAACATCGACTCTTTGGAGAGAGGGGCTGAACATATTTTTCTCTCTAATAAAGGCAGGAATCTGTGTCTGTATGTCCGTTTGCATTTTTATTATTTCGAGAACCGTTCATCCAATCGACTTCACAAGGGAGTGCAGTGTCGCATTTGGTGCAATATAAATGGACACGCGTGACGCGACACATTCAGAATTAATAAACTTTTAGTAAACTACAGTCAGAACACCGTGAGCGGGAAGCGGCACACCTCACGTGGGCAGGGCTTATGCTCCGAGAACGGACACTGCACTAGTGATATTATAAAACGCACACACACAGGTCTGTTAAATTAAGCAATACTTTTAAGGTAGTCTAATATTTTAATGACTAACAAATTGGCACACTATTGCCCCCTGGTGGCTTGCTGCAGTACAGCTATGTAAAAAATAACATAAATTTGGAATTAGAATTAGTATATCAAATAACATATTAGTATACAATTCGAATTTTATTTTATATTACGAATATCTGGCCCTTACAGTGTCTGGCCCTTGGACAAATGTAGTTGATGACCCCTGCTTTAATGTCTCTGTGTCAGATTTAACATCCTCCTGTAAGGAAACTCAGAGACCACAAGAGGTTATTGTGATTAATTCAAATTGTGACTTTGTGCAATTGCAAGTTAAAATTAAAAGCTGATTAGTCTTGCCATAGATGCAATTGATAAGATTATACATTGTTTTGCTAATATGAATGAATTACTGGAAATTCAGGATATTTTGTGAGGCAGTTCTGATGCAGCTTCTTAGGGTGCTTTCACACTTTTTTCCATTGCCTGGTCCGAACCCGAGTTTAATTGCTCCCCTCTGCCCCTGCTGGACTGTGTTCATTTTATTTTTTTGGGGTCCGCATCACGGTGCATTTGTGCAGTCAAAGCAGCAGCTGTTTACCCTGTTGCTTGGCTAACAACAGCAGCGCAATGGAGGTGGCAAAATACATAGTGGTCCTCAAATCACTTTTATATTTAGTTTTTTTAACTGTTGGTTTTGTTTCTAGCACATAAAAGCATTTGCATCAATCTGTCGAGAATGTACTGCAAATGTCCTAATGTTTTCACATCATCCAAAGTGTTCAAACATCATCTAAAGCACCCTTAAACTCTCCATTAAACAAGACAGCTAATTATAATAGCTATAGCTATTATATATTCACGTGAGCTAGATAAGCTGCAAAAGGGTCTTTTTCCTGAACATTTCATAATTTTTGAATTGTCAATCGTTTTGCCGTCCCACTTTTTATCAGACCTTCTCTGAAGGTTATGAAGGTCTGTAGGTATCATGTATTGTCTGTTGTTATGTGTGTGTGAGTCAGTGGAGACTTCAGTGAATCAAAGGTGATGGTCTGTAGAAACACTCTGGTTCTTCATTTGGTGTGATCTTATAAAAGCTACTGCAGATGTCCTCACTGTTTCAGAGGATCCACAGGCTCTCTTTTGTCCTGCTGGATTGTCACAAACTGTTACTGTTTGGTCAGTGTGTTTCTCTCTGTTTAACTGATTATTGGTCACATCCCTTCTTAAAGGGATAGTTCACCCCAAAATTCTGTCATTTACTTTTAAATCCAAACCTGTATACATTTCTTTGTTCTCCTGAACACAAATGAATATATTTTGAAGAATGTTTGTAACCAAGCAGATCTGGGGCGCCAATGACTTCCATGGTATTGTTTATTTTCTTTTTTTTTCTACTATGGTAGAAAATAAATATACAGGTTTGGATCAATTTGAGGATGAGTAAATTATATCAATTGTCATTTTTGGGTGAACTATCCCTTTAATAATTGATATAACGGTAATGAAAAACTTTTGCTGTACTAAAAATTGTTTTGTTGTCATTTTTTTCTATTGTCTTTGCAAAATGTCTGCTAGCTAAAAATCTAAGCAGTTTGTGTTTATTTTTTTGTTTTGTAGCTACTTTGTGTTACATTTGATATTTATCTGTCTTTATTTATGTAAACATTAAACATTGAGATGATGCAGTGATTTAGTGTGTGTTTAAAGCATGTGTTTGTGGACAGACGTCACACTCGCACTGTCTGTTCTCCATTTCATGTGTCATTTAGGTATTTTCCATTTGACAAATGTAGTTATTTGAACTTATAAAAGTGAACTTAACTAAACTTTTAGTTAACTAATTTGACTTATTTCTTAGTTAAATGTCATTGATTTGATTTGTAGTTGATGTTTCAGTGGCTGACATCAGATCAATTATCTGCTGTAGAAATGAATTTAAATGGAATAAAGTTCTCAAATGAAACATGGCTGAAACATTTGAAATAAAAGAACATAAAATAACAATTTAAAAAAAAATATTTATTGGTGAAATAAAAAAATAAGCCACTTTAGGTTCCATGAACATTAACTTGGGTATTGAAAACTACTGAACTGTAAGTTTAAAGGGGACCTATTATGCCCCATCTTACAAGATGTAAAATAAGTCTCTGATGTCCCCAGTGTGTGTATGTGAAGTTTTAGCTCAAAATACCCCACAGATCAGCCTAAGAGGGCGGAGCTTCAAGAGCTCATTCTCCCCTGTAAGGATTTAGTCAGAAACTGTTGCAGACACCAGTAATGACCCCAGCAAACACAATGTTTCTCTGACGTCACGTAGCGTCCATCAGGTTATCATTACTTTCAATCTAGGTCATCTAAATAAGAAAATAGCCTATTAAGTCTTTGCGTATTAAGCATGGCATTCTTGCTGTGGTGATAGCAGATCAATCTGAATGGCTGTTTGAAATATTTAAATACTGTTCAGAAACAGAAAGCTGTTTTGCTTACGAGTTACCAGGGTAACTGCTGTATCTGGTAGCGCCATCTGCTGTCAGAGAGTGAAAGTGAATTTTCATTCTGCGCGTTACTCGTTCCACCATGCGCTTCTCATCCCTGCTATTTATTTGTTTAATTAAATCACCGCTTTTGCAGTCTAATGGTCTCTGTGAGTCTGTGTGTCCAGGACAGTCATCTCTCTGTGGGATACAGCTGGAGTATGTCCCTCTGTCTGGATCCACTAACACGCTGATATCCTAGAGGGAGGAAGTTTGCTTAGTGGAGTTACAAAAAAAGACACACCTTAACCAGGTAGAAACGAAAGTAAATAAGAGGAAGAAGAGACGCCATTCCGAGGCTTTAAACATGTTAACATTGGGTGATTAAACAGCCACATATTTAGAGGTGAGTTCTAAGCTTAAATTATTCATGTAATTATGTAGACATCTACAAATGAGCTGTTATTTAGGTTTATGCTCTTCTTTGCATGGGGTTTGAAATATCTCGAATAACTAAAACCAACATGGCGGAAACGTTAATTACTAACGTGTTTAAATAAATTACACCCACTTTTGATTTCCTGAGATCTTCGTTTTATATAATAGTTATCATTAAAAGCATAAAATGAACACGTGTATTTATAGCTACGAATATGTCATGGAAAGTCATTTTGAGTTTGAAAACATTTCTCCAAGAGGACACTGCTCAATAGCATTATTGTAGATATGATGATCACATTAGATGTAAAATTATTTTTGTATTTTTGATCACATTAGAAACAATTTTAAAGAGTCAGCGATTTTTGTGACAGCGACGGCTTCCTTCAGGAGGACACACACACACACACACACACACACACACACATGTTTGTTTTTGTGAATTGTGGGGACTTTCCATAGACTTCAATGCATTTTACACTGAACAAACTGTACATTCTATCCCCCTACCCTGCCCCTACCCCTAAACCTAACCCTCACAGGAAACTGTGCAAACTTTTACTTTTTCACAAAAACTCATTCTATATGATTTATAAACCCATTTACATTGTGGGGACCGCTGGCTGGTCCCCACGATGTAGGTGAACTCAGGTTTATATTACATCATGGGGACATTTGGTCCCCACAATGTAATATAAACAAAAGCACACACACACACACACACACACACAAGCACACACACAAGCACAAACACAAGCCAGGCCGCAAGTAAAAGCGAACCATATTTAGAGCAGGGGCACGTTCAAGCTCAAACCGGTGCTCAACGTTTTGCTACGTTTTCCGGGTTGTAATATAATATGGGTTCAAATGACCTATAAGTAGTATCTAAATACATTTTTTAAATACAGTGATAGTATATTAAAAGCACATTTTAGTTCATATTTCATGGTGTCTCAAAATAGCACAGTTGAGTACACTTAGATGTTCTTAAGATGATCTAAAGAAGTACTAAAGAAGATTTTTTAGTATATTAAGTACAAAATTAGTGCACGAAAATAGAGCACTTTAAGTACATTATTGAAATGTTACTTTTTTTTCACCTGGGTATACAGCTAAACTCGTCTCTGTGTGGACGGGGCCTTATTCTTCTTTAGTTTGCAGTCCTGTGCAAGATAATCATTGTATATTAACCTGTTCCCTGTTGTTTCCAGGACTTGCCTTATTTTTTTTTATTATAAAAAGCCCATCTCTGACAGTAGAAGAACACTAAAATGAGTCTCCATAACGAGAGAGAAGATGAGGACACTGCCTCTGAAATAGGTTCTCCATCTCCTGGATTAAGCTGTGAGTCTATGAAGAGTGATCAATCCATGATGAATCTACCCTCTGGATCCAGTGATGGAACAGTGACCTCTGACCCCAGGTAAGACACTGGCCATATTAGCATTGACACATGCTTTTATTTAAAGTGATTTACAGTGTAGAAGACTGTAGTGGGTGAGTAGTGATACTTCAGAGAAGCACAAAATCACTATCCTGATTATTCACTGTTTCTCACCGGTGAAACAATCTTCCTCGGTTTAAAGAATTGTCTTTGTGCACTTGACTAAATACTGTTAAACATCTAGCTGTCTCTCTTTCTTTCTAGTAATGTATGTATTTGTGATTCAAGTAGTCAGGCATAATATATATATATTTTAATTTCTTATGCACATGTTGTGATTATTTTAAAGGGGACATATCATGAAAATCAAATCTGACTTTTCCCGTGTTTAAGTGCTATAATTGGGTAATATAACTCTTGTGCATCTACCAGCACAGAAAATGTGAAAAAGGACAACCCAGTAACAAGCCGTTCTGATTTCGCTCCCCTTGTGACGTAGGAAGGGGATCTTATTATAATATTACCACCCCCTGAATCTGTATGTTTGAACCCACGGCGCCGCCATTGTTTTCGCAAGCGACGAGTCCTGGAGTGCAGCAGCTGTTCTGCAGAGTTTAGCTACAACGCTGATCAAACACACTTGAATGTCTTCAGGATTATTAAAGCTATGTGAAGGAAGGTGATTTGTGTCAGAGCAAAACTCTGCAGGACAGCAACACTCAAGAACGACTGTCCCTGAGCTCCTGATATGTCTCAGCTATGTAAACATTATCACTGATCTGTTAACGGCTATAATAGTAAACATACGAATCTCCATAAACTCCTGGCATCTGAGCTACTAATGACATGACAAGAGGTATAAATACAGCAGACTTTTCTCTGTTCGTCTGACAGTTCATCAGAATCCCTCCTCCACCACTTCTCCTCACTTCAGTTCTATCTACTGCTACTACAACGGGGGAATACTGTGGGTTCGGATCAAAATTTCAGAGCTTGAAGCCCTCCCCCAGACAGCACACCAAATATACATAACTCTTACTGTACTTAATTATATGTAAATGTGAACTCGTGAATTGAGTTTCTCCAACAGTATGTAGCTTTAGCCATGTTAGTCCTGCATCACGCTATCAAAATCATCCGGAATTAAATTTTAGCAAACATCCACACAATACATGGCATACCTATTTCATATGCTGCATCAAGAATAGTTTGTAATGATCCATTTTGCAAGTTTTATTTGCTGTGTTAGCTGTATTATGTATGCCTCAATGTATTTGCATTTAGCAACACATCCACAAAAACGATGTTTTTGTTCGCACCCAAATAGGGGCAAATTTGACAAGCTATAATAAATGATCAAAATTGAAAATGCGAGTAGCCTTTGAATGAATTAATAATGATCTATTTCCTCAAAATTATGCAGAAAATGCGAGTATGCATGAATAGGCTAAATAAAGATCTATTTGCTCAAAATTATAAAGAAGAAGATGGTATGGACGTGCATGAATTATTAACGATCTATTTGCTCAAAAATATGCAGAAAATGCAAGTATGGATGAAGATCTATTTTCTCAAAATTATAAAGAAAATGCGAGTATGAATTAATAAAGATCTATTTGCTCAAAATTATAAAGAAAATGCGAGTATGAATTAATAAAGATCTATTTGCTCAAATTATAAAGAAAATGCGAGTATGAATTAATAAAGATCTATTTGCTGAAATGTGGCTTTCGTAGGGCACTTTATATCACGGCCTTAAGTCTGTCTGCTTTAAAGCATTCTCTGTGACGGCCGGGATATGAATCGTGTGCATTGTTCTTTTTGCCAAGTTAAAAAAATAAATAAATAAGGCTGATACAGTAAAAAGTGCTCAAAATGAGGCTTTCGTTAGGGAAGTGCGTCATTTTTCAAGGACTTATGTCCATTTGTGGCATCCAAGAATCGCGCTGGGAAATGGGCTCAGTGAGCACTGTCATAATGCCACGTTTAATGGTTCATGAAAAAAACATTGGTACAGTAAAAATTATGAAACTTTGTATTTCGTTTGGGCAGTAGGCCATATTTATATTTTCCCATGTAAAAGTACTGGAACTGTAAAATGTAGGCGTACTAAAATTTCACATTTCACAAGATCAAACGGCCCTTTATTAAACCACTTTGTCGGATTTAACGCATCCTTACAGGTGGCAGAGACATGCTTATTTTCTCCATTCAATTCTAACAGCGCTTATTGCGAGCAGAGCCATTGACATAAAGCACTTTAGATATAAAGAAGGCACGTGTTTAATTAAAACGAATAATTAGCTGGATTCATCCTAGACGATCTGGTCTAAGAAAGCCGAATTTTGAGCAAATACAGCTGTATTAGTTCATGTGCATCCACTCTCATTTTCTCTTTAATTTTCATGATCTTTATTAGTTTATGTGCATCCATACTCTGGCATTCTTCATAGGCAGTGACGCACAAGTGAAGTAGGTTATAGTATACACAAACCGGAAATTGTAACGCGTGCGCACGCGAAAGTATCTCGTGCACACACAATACATTTCTCTTGCGCACGCAAAAGTATCTCGTGACCACGCGAAACTCCTTCATTTTTTATTTTTGCAAAGGTCCCTTTAGGGGCTCCATAATTTTTAGTTTGTTTAATGTGTTAAAAATATTTTACCTCAATGAATGCAGCATAACTTTTTCTCAATTTTTCTGCAGCAGCTCTGATGCTTGAGTCTGATGTTGCTAGTAGAGCTGACGTGACCGTTATAGTGGTAACAGCCAATCACATTAGTTTCCGATGTTGCATGAACACAATTGGCTAGCGTCTGTGATCTGATTAACTGACACCTGCGTTGGTGCTTGAAAAGTTGATAAATCTTGAACAACACAAGTGAAACGATGCCACGGAACCCACATTTCAGTTCGACAACACATGGCGTCACCCATTCAAAGTAAATGAGAAGCATTAATGCCAATGTCCCATGAATTCTTAGGGTGCTTTCACAAGTATGAAAACCTAGGAGGCCATTCATTATTATTTTTTATTATTTTCTCATGATCACAACAAGGTTTTTTAATGTTTAGATCACGAGTGTTTAAAACAACTTATGTTGAGATAATGAGAAATAAATTAAATAAATAAATACATAAATAAATGCTGCATGCTTGACTTCCATAACAGGGAAACTAATGTTATGCGTTTTCCCCCAAGCGCCTGCATAGACACATGGAAACATTTTACTAATTATATAAGACTTGTAGCTTGTAGCTTGAGAAGGTGAACTATATGGTTTAGGAAAGATATGTTATATTAAGGATCACACTTTTTTGCATAGACTACACAGATGATAATGACACAGAATGTAATTTTGTCAAAATATAGCTACTGTAGTCTACACATTTTATTCATCAGTTGTCTGAACTTAAGCAACTGTAATCGCCGTAATTTGAGGCTGGACATGGGCTACAAGAATTATCATTAGTCAAAGTTTCTTAAGGCTAGGCATAAACCATATTTTGCCTTTTTGTGCTATAAGTCTCATATAATAATTGATGCTCTTCAATGTGAATAGTGCAGAACACAACCAATGGCATTCGATCAACAGCCTATATATTTTATTTAAATCTTTTTCATGCCAAATTTCACGTGTACAGTGTAAACCTTTGTCATAAAAGCTATTAAAGTGTCATAACTGTACTATAGTCAGACAAGCAGAGAGAGAGAGCCGAATGCGGTGGCTAGATAGTGCTATACATTTGGTGATTTACAATTAACTTTAATTGTAAGTGTATTGTTACTTATAGGCTATCAACCACACAACATACAGAAACACTAGCCTGGGTGCCAGCCCGAACCCCGCCCACAACATTTTTTGGACGGGAAGTTCGGTCTGGACTCGATCCATTGTGGAGTAATTATGCTCGGCTCCCAGAAGGCCGAGCCAATCAAATTGCCAGGGCGGGCTTTAATCGATGATGGACAGGCTATCTGCGGTTACGTAACCACCCACGTCATCAAAGAGCGCTTGGGGAGTTTGATTGACAAGCGATCTAACCAATCAGAATGCCGCATCCGCCATTTTGTCCAACAAAGCAGTCAGGAGTTAGAAGATTAACATCGGTGGAGTTAAACGTGAAAAATTGTGCATATTGACGTCTTTCCGCGTTTGAAACAACATTCATTCTCACGTTCATTCATGTTTATTTGATGCTATAAATGGACTAGTAGGAAGAGATGATCGGTTCACGAGCCTCTTGAGCTGAGGCGCTACAGCAATCTGTCACGATCATGGTCACAACACATTAAAGAGCCACAAAACGGTTTATTGTTTGAATTTTTTTAATAACTACACAGTTTGAAAGCTGGGACTTTGTTTAATATCATAAGTAACCTGCTCTGTCTCGTCTGTCGATGTGTTGTCAGTTTCCTCTTTTGCTCCGTGATGTATTTTCCACTCTGTGTGGCGTGACAGCGCCACGGCTTGTCGGACAAAGCAACAGTAACTAAGGGGGACGAGTCTTTGCAAAAGGTCAATTAGTTTACAACAATGATGGCTGTTGAAGAACTGAGATGTGTAGATTCCGCCATCACGTCCGTTATAGAAGATATCGACAGCGCATTAATTTTAAAAGAGGAACAGAGGACCGCGATCAAGGCATTTGTCGATGGGAAAGACGTCTTTGCCGTCCTTCCTACGGGATTCGGCAAAAGTTTGATTTATCAGCTGGCCCCGATGGTCGCTAAGAAGAGTTCTGTTGACAACTATGCGTCGCTCAACATACGTCACTTACTCTGTAGCTCTGATTGGTTGTAGGTCTATCCAATTGAGGTCTTTCCTGGATCGGTTGAAATACGCCCCCATAATCAAAGCCCAATGGAGCAGTATCAGACTCATATTCTGACTAGAATTGAGTATGACCACGTCAGGCTACAGAAACACATGACTGCCACAGCGTATACTGTATGAGCTTTATATTAATACAAATGTCATTAGCTCTTTTCCTGTTATTGATGAGTTATCTCATCGCTTCCCTGACAAAGACAAGATTTTATGGCTTTCCATATTTTCACTATTACAGACTCTCCAGATCAAAACACAGATGAAGATGTAGAAACAAGTGATTTTTCACATACAAGCAGATGCATATGAATAATAATGCAATCATAAGCAATAAAACATCATATAAATGACAACTGTCTAATGTCACGAGTGAAATGTCGACATAGGAAGTGGTAAAGGACTGTGGAGCTTTGGGGGTCTTGATGGAAGTGATCTGCATCTGTGCTCTGATCATCATTCTGAATCTGATCCAGATGTGAAAAAAAAAAATTAGAGGCTCTGTTTCTTTGATTTATTGCATGTTCAGATGAACAAAATATTCTGAGGGTCAGTGGAAATGATCAAAAACATACTTTATCACTTTGAGGTCTGTCAAGTTCAAAGGTAAAATTGAATCATCTTTCTCCAAACGCTGCTGCTGTAGCTCTTTTTCTGAGTGAAATGATTTCATTGGATGTTAGTCATCAGTCCATTGTACATTGTTTTTGTCTCTGTATAGTTTGGACCATGGAGGACGTTTCAGGATCACACCAGGACTGAGAAAATGTAAGTCCGTCCTCTCTCTAACACACATGCACACAAACAAACACACCTATGCATATTTAATGATGTTGTAGATGTGCTGATCTCTCTTCTTGTGTTCAGATGCCTGTGATCTCACACTGGATCCAAACACAGCACACACTCAACTCATCCTGTCTGAGGAGAACAGAAAGATCACACATGTGAAAGATCCACAGCCGTATCCTGATCATCCAGACAGATTTGAGAACTGTGAGCAGGTTTTGTGTCGAGAGCGTCTGTCTGGACGCTGTTACTGGGAGGCTGAATGGAGTGAGAAGTGTCATGTAGCAGTGGCTTATAAAGGAATCAACAGGAAAGGAGGCAGTGACTGTCGGTTTGGACTCAATGACAAATCCTGGACTATTTACTGTTGTGATGATAATTACTCGGTCTGGCACAATAATAAGAGCACAAACATTCCCCCATTTTCATCTGCTTCTAACAGAGTAGGAGTGTATGTGGACGTGTCGGCCGGCACTCTGTCCTTCTTCAGCGTCTCTGACACACACACACTCACACACTTACACACATTCAACACCACATTCACTGAACCCCTCTATGCAGGATTTTTGGTTTATCCTGATTCTTTAGGGCATGCAACGTCAACTGGCGGCCCGCGGGCCAAATCCGGCCCGCCAGAGATTTCCATCCGGCCCCCAGAATAATACTGAATTCAGGAATAGCCTTGTAAGAGGAAAAAGTTTAGGGCTGGTCCGAATACCATTTTTTGAGCTTCGAAGCTTCGGTAGTAATGAACATCGACTCTTTGGAGAGAGGGGCTGAACATATTTTTCTCTCTAATAAAGGCAGGAATCTGTGTCTGTATGTCCGTTTGCATTTTTATTATTTCGAGAACCGTTCATCCAATCGACTTCACAAGGGAGTGCAGTGTCGCATTTGGTGCAATATAGATGGACACGCGTGACGCGACACATTCAGAATTAATAAACTTTTAGTAAACTACAGTCAGAACACCGTGAGCGGGAAGCGGCACACCTCACGTGGGCAGGGCTTATGCTCCGAGAACGGACACTGCACTAGTGATATTATAAAACGCACACACACAGGTCTGTTAAATTAAGCAATACTTTTAAGGTAGTCTAATATTTTAATGACTAACAAATTGGCACACTATTGCCCCCTGGTGGCTTGCTGCAGTACAGCTATGTAAAAAATAACATAAATTTGGAATTAGAATTAGTATATCAAATAACATATTAGTATACAATTCGAATTTTATTTTATATTACGAATATCTGGCCCTTACAGTGTCTGGCCCTTGGACAAATGTAGTTGATGACCCCTGCTTTAATGTCTCTGTGTCAGATTTAACATCCTCCTGTAAGGAAACTCAGAGACCACAAGAGGTTATTGTGATTAATTCAAATTGTGACTTTGTGCAATTGCAAGTTAAAATTAAAAGCTGATTAGTCTTGCCATAGATGCAACTGATAAGATTATACATTGTTTTGCTAATATGAATGAATTACTGGAAATTCAGGATATTTTGTGAGGCAGTTCTGATGCAGCTTCTTAGGGTGCTTTCACACTTTTTTCCATTGCCTGGTCCGAACCCGAGTTTAATTGCTCCCCTCTGCCCCTGCTGGACTGTGTTCATTTTATTTTTTTGGGGTCCGCATCACGGTGCATTTGTGCAGTCAAAGCAGCAGCTGTTTACCCTGTTGCTTGGCTAACAACAGCAGCGCAATGGAGGTGGCAAAATACATAGTGGTCCTCAAATCACTTTTATATTTAGTTTTTTTAACTGTTGGTTTTGTTTCTAGCACATAAAAGCATTTGCATCAATCTGTCGAGAATGTACTGCAAATGTCCTAATGTTTTCACATCATCCAAAGTGTTCAAACATCATCTAAAGCACCCTTAAACTCTCCATTAAACAAGACAGCTAATTATAATAGCTATAGCTATTATATATTCACGTGAGCTAGATAAGCTGCAAAAGGGTCTTTTTCCTGAACATTTCATAATTTTTGAATTGTCAATCGTTTTGCCGTCCCACTTTTTATCAGACCTTCTCTGAAGGTTATGAAGGTCTGTAGGTATCATGTATTGTCTGTTGTTATGTGTGTGTTAGTCAGTGGAGACTTCAGTGAATCAAAGGTGATGGTCTGTAGAAACACTCTGGTTCTTCATTTGGTGAGATCTTATAAAAGCTACTGCAGATGTCCTCACTGTTTCAGAGGATCCACAGACTCTCTTTTGTCCTGCTGGATTGTCACAAACTGTTACTGTTTGGTCAGTGTGTTTCTCTCTGTTTAACTGATTATTGGTCACATCCCTTCTTAAAGGGATAGTTCACCCCAAAATTCTGTCATTTACTTTTAAATCCAAACCTGTATACATTTCTTTGTTCTCCTGAACACAAATGAATATATTTTGAAGAATGTTTGTAACCAAGCAGATCTGGGGCGCCAATGACTTCCATGGTATTGTTTATTTTCTTTTTTTTTCTACTATGGTAGAAAATAAATATACAGGTTTGGATCAATTTGAGGATGAGTAAATTATATCAATTGTCATTTTTGGGTGAACTATCCCTTTAATAATTGATATAACGGTAATGAAAAACTTTTGCTGTACTAAAAATTGTTTTGTTGTCATTTTTTTCTATTGTCTTTGCAAAATGTCTGCTAGCTAAAAATCTAAGCAGTTTGTGTTTATTTTTTTGTTTTGTAGCTACTTTGTGTTACATTTGATATTTATCTGTCTTTATTTATGTAAACATTAAACATTGAGATGATGCAGTGATTTAGTGTGTGTTTAAAGCATGTGTTTGTGGACAGACGTCACACTCGCACTGTCTGTTCTCCATTTCATGTGTCATTTAGGTATTTTCCATTTGACAAATGTAGTTATTTGAACTTATAAAAGTGAACTTAACTAAACTTTTAGTTAACTAATTTGACTTATTTCTTAGTTAAATGTCATTGATTTGATTTGTAGTTGATGTTTCAGTGGCTGACATCAGATCAATTATCTGCTGTAGAAATGAATTTAAATGGAATAAAGTTCTCAAATGAAACATGGCTGAAACATTTGAAATAAAAGAACATAAAATAACAATTTAAAAAAAAATATTTATTGGTGAAATAAAAAATAAGCCACTTTAGGTTCCATGAACATTAACTTGGGTATTGAAAACTACTGAACTGTAAGTTTAAAGGAGACCTATTATGCCCCATCTTACAAGATGTAAAATAAGTCTCTGATGTCCCCAGTGTGTGTATGTGAAGTTTTAGCTCAAAATACCCCACAGATCAGCCTAAGAGGGCGGAGCTTCAAGAGCTCATTCTCCCCTGTAAGGATTTAGTCAGAAACTGTTGCAGACACCAGTAATGACCCCAGCAAACACAATGTTTCTCTGACGTCACGTAGCGTCCATCAGGTTATCATTACTTTCAATCTAGGTCATCTAAATAAGAAAATAGCCTATTAAGTCTTTGCGTATTAAGCATGGCATTCTTGCTGTGGTGATAGCAGATCAATCTGAATGGCTGTTTGAAATATTTAAATACTGTTCAGAAACAGAAAGCTGTTTTGCTTACGAGTTACCAGGGTAACTGCTGTATCTGGTAGCGCCATCTGCTGTCAGAGAGTGAAAGTGAATTTTCATTCTGCGCGTTACTCGTTCCACCATGCGCTTCTCATCCCTGCTATTTATTTGTTTAATTAAATCACCGCTTTTGCAGTCTAATGGTCTCTGTGAGTCTGTGTGTCCAGGACAGTCATCTCTCTGTGGGATACAGCTGGAGTATGTCCCTCTGTCTGGATCCACTAACACGCTGATATCCTAGAGGGAGGAAGTTTGCTTAGTGGAGTTACAAAAAAAGACACACCTTAACCAGGTAGAAACGAAAGTAAATAAGAGGAAGAAGAGACGCCATTCCGAGGCTTTAAACATGTTAACATTGGGTGATTAAACAGCCACATATTTAGAGGTGAGTTCTAAGCTTAAATTATTCATGTAATTATGTAGACATCTACAAATGAGCTGTTATTTAGGTTTATGCTCTTCTTTGCATGGGGTTTGAAATATCTCGAATAACTAAAACCAACATGGCGGAAACGTTAATTACTAACGTGTTTAAATAAATTACACCCACTTTTGATTTCCTGAGATCTTCGTTTTATATAATAGTTATCATTAAAAGCATAAAATGAACACGTGTATTTATAGCTAAGAATATGTCATGGAAAGTCATTTTGAGTTTGAAAACATTTCTCCAAGAGGACACTGCTCAATAGCATTATTGTAGATATGATGATCACATTAGATGTAAAATTATTTTTGTATTTTTGATCACATTAGAAACAATTTTAAAGAGTCAGCGATTTTTGTGACAGCGACGGCTTCCTTCAGGAGGACACACACACACACATGTTTGTTTTTGTGAATTGTGGGGACTTTCCATAGACTTCAATGCATTTTACACTGAACAAACTGTACATTCTATCCCCCTACCCTGCCCCTACCCCTAAACCTAACCCTCACAGGAAACTGTGCAAACTTTTACTTTTTCACAAAAACTCATTCTATATGATTTATAAACCCATTTACATTGTGGGGACCGCTGGCTGGTCCCCACGATGTAGGTGAACTCAGGTTTATATTACATCATGGGGATATTTGGTCCCCACAATGTAATATAAACAAAAGCACACACACACACACACACACACACACACATACTGGTTTTTGTGGTTTACGAGGACTTTGATGCTCAAACCAGTAGGATTGTGGTTTAGGGGGACACACCTTTCCCGATGCCCTACAGTGATGATAAAACTATCAAAAATTTTGTTTTGATCTGCAGATCACAAATCTGGCTTTAAAGTTTCTTTACACACAACAGAACGGAAAATATGACAACCTGATATATCAGTGGTATACAAGGACATTCCCGCCCATCCAAAAATGTTCCCGCCTATGACATAATTGTGATTTTTGGGTACAACCTGATTTATGAGGACACCTATTGTACAATACACAAAACATGTCATTTCTCTGGATTACAGGGACTAGTGTGTTTTACAGGTACATAACCACACACAACACACAAACCTGACGATATGGTGTATTACTAAGACTGAGGTGATTAATGAGTACCTGATCTTAAACACAATACACACCTGACACACTCCAACATTACAGGGACCAGTGTGTTTAATGGTACATGACCACACACAACACACAAACCTGACGATATGGTGTATTACTAAGACTGAGGTGATTAATGAGTACCTGATCTTAAACACAATACACACCTGACACACTCCAACATTACAGGGACCAGTGTGTTTAATGGTACATGACCACACACAACACACAAACCTGACGACATGGTGTATTACTAAGACTGAGGTGATTAATGAGTACCGGTTCCTCAATACAATACACAACTGACACACTCCAACATTACAGGGACCAGTGTGTTTAATGGTACATGACCACACACAACACACAAACCTGACGATATGGTGTATTACTAAGACTGAGGTGATTAATGAGTACCTGATCTTAAACACAATACACAACTGACACACTCCAACATTACAGGGACCAGTGTGTATTAGAAGTACTTTAATTATGACTTAAAATAACAACATAAACATCGAGTTTTTCCGGTTTTAACCATGTAATACCATCATGGAATGGCATTTTAAGGGGAAAATGAAATCCACAACTAAAAAACTAGGTCAATAACTCATGGACAACTGTGTAATCTGTGTAATCAGAAAGCATACAGCAATATTACTGTTTTGACATATTGAAATGGCAACCATTCAAAACTTTGAAAAAATGTGAACAGAATTGTTGAGTCAAGTCACCTTTATTTATAAAGCGCTTTTTAAACTACATATTGTTTCAAAGCAGCCCTCATAACAGGAACACTGTTCAACAAAGATTGTTTGGGCTGTACAGCAGCTCTAGAAGAGTATCGTGTCATTGTTCAGCCAGAGTCAGTTCAGTGTTGATTCAATTACGTTGTAAAACTCATCAGTTATTAATTTAGTTCACTTCATCTATACAGCAGCAGCAGCTCTGGAGACAACAGTCATGTCATCGTCCAGCTCAGTTCAGTTCTCATACAATAGTGTCAATGCAGTCAGATCAATAATAATGTTGAATATTAAATTGTCATGTTTTTGTGACAAACTACTGCTTTAAAGAACAGTTAAACTTTAGAGATTTACAGAGTGAAGTCTTAGTATATTCATGCTCTAGAATGAAACTAACATAACCAACAACTAAAATAATAATCCTTATACAACAGCATCAAATGAGACACAATGCAACATCACTTATTTTGTGCTTTTCTTTTCAAGCTAATTCCTTGATTTCTTACAAAATCTCTTGTGTTTTGTCCACAATTTTCCTTTGGTCATATGTGCCTTAAAATGATCAATTACAGCTGTAACTTCAGCATCTGACCAGCAAACCTTTTGTCCTTTCCGTCTTGTCCTTTTCCTTTCCGTTTTTTAATTTCTGCCGAACTCTCATTCTCTGTACAGATACATACTTTATTAAGCTCCCACTCTATCAAAGCTCATGTACTTACAATGATGGTTGTACTCTAATTTAAACCTCAGGTACCTTGACAAACTCAGCAGTTTTCCAAATGGGCATCTTCTGAACATCTGCAAGAAATCAGTACATACTGATCAGGAAACTAAGATTTAACTCTCAAATACCTAGAACTTAAAACTGGTTATACACCTGATATCTAAAAATAAAATTTCAAGTGACACAAAATATTATTCTGGAGATTAAATGTTATTAGCCTGTTAAAGGGATAGTTCACCCAAAAATGAAAATGTGATGTTTATCTGCTTACCCCCAGTGCATCCAAGATGTAGGTGACTTTGTTTCTTCAGTCGAACACAAATGATGATTTTTAACTCCAACCGTTGCCGTCTGACAGCTGTATAATGGGTGTCAATGGAAACACAATTTATAAGAGTCAAAACATATACATAGACAAATTCAAATGAAACCCTGTGGCTCGTGACGGCACATTTATGTCCTAAGACACAAAAGATCGGTTTGTGCGAGAAAACGAACAGTATTTATATAATTTTTGACCTCTAATACACCAGTGAGGTCTGATCACGGTCTAACAGCGGAAGTAATGTCTAGCACTCATTGAAGTATATGCTCGAGACATCACTGCTGTTGTCAGAGCGCGATCAGACCTCACTAACCGAGTGCTGAACGCAGTTGGACATGGTGTAGTAAAAATTATATAAATACTGTTCGGTTTCTCACACAAACCGATAGTTTTGTGTCTTAGGACATCAATGTGTCGTCACGAGCCGCATGGTTTAATATGGATTTGTCTGTGCATGTTTTTTGACTCTTATAAATTGTGTTTCCATTGACACCCATTATACAGCTGTCAGACAGCAATGGTTGGAGTTAAAAAATCATCATTTGTGTTCGACTGAAGAAACAAAGTCACCTACATCTTGGATGCCCTGGGGGTAAGCAGATAAACATCAAATTTTCATTTTTGGGTGAACTATCCCTTTAAACATCTCCAAGTGTTTTACCAACACAAAAATTATAAACTCATTTGTATCAACCAGATTTACAATGTTGGTGCAACCCTGATTCCAATAATATTCTTATAGAAAAGTTGCACTATATAAGTGCAAAAAATCTCTGTATATAATAACTGATTATTGCTCATTAATTATTACAATTAATGGCAAAAGGAATGTTTGGAAATATAAACTGATATTTCCTACTGACACACTACAGCAATAGATGTAAATAACTGGCTTAAAACCATTTTTCTTTCGTGAAAATACAAATGTTAAGTTGAACTATAAATATATAATTGTATCTATGCATTGTATTTATGGCAATAATCTAAAATAATAATGGGTTAAAATAATAATAAACATAAACCTGTTATTTAACACATACCAGCATTACTGGAGACGCACCAGCATTCCTGAGAAACACTTTCATCAGGATCACTGGCATTAGGATCCATCATACTGATCTCATCTTGAAGAAAAACAGAATTTTAAAACACAAGAACATCTTCAGTTTAACCTGTTTTCAAAAGTAATTTATGAAACTTTATGCTGTTTAATAATAAATAAAAATAATAATAATAATAACTAATACTTTTAGATGACTATTATTAGAATTATTGCCAAGACAGAAATATACTACTACTGTAAATGAAAAACTATTTTACAATACGACATTACAATACTTCTGTCTTCATTTCTTCGCTTAAGCTGTTTCAGTGAAAACAGGTTTATAAATGCATCTTATTACAAATCAGGTGAAATACTTGAAACAACTGGCCACACAAATTTTGTAAATAATGCGAATGTGAAATGTGTAACTGGTGCTCGTTGCGTTCCCAAATGCATGTTAAACTGCTGAGATAGAGTTCACTACATTCATTCCCTGTGAACTGAGACGTGGAAAACACAGAATCACAAGATGATCGAGTGAACAAAGTGTGATCTCCAAATTATCAGCTTTTGCAATTTGATAAGGGCACAAAGCCACATCGTGCTGTTGATTTTAGTTTGTTTGAAATGCTTTGCCAAAGCAATGAAACAAAACACAAAGACCAACATTTATCTTATTATGAGGTAGTGCTGGGCGGTATACGGGTTCATACCGAATACCGGTATTTATTTTTGTTATGATATGAATTTTGATGATACCGCAATACCTGTATGTTAACCTTAACCAATGTTCAGAATGTGGCGCAGCCCGTCACTGTTTGAGAGCGTCCCGTTTCACTGTTGCACTGTAGTGAGAGCACAGCTGAGATCGCATCACAGTAAGTCCGAAATCACCCCCTAAATCCTCATTCACTATTCCCCATGTTATCCACTTATATTATTCACTTGAAAGAATGAATGAAAACGAGTGAGTGAATTCGGACAGCCGTTGTGTGTGCATCGGCTGTACACTCATTGTGGTGCATTGTGGGATTGAATGAGTGCACTCAATAACATCCACTATGGTTTCGGACGCCACTACAAATGGCTGTCGCCTCAAATAATGCCCTATTTGAGGTTATAGGGGGCGATTTCGGATTCAGTCCTTGATTACAACTGAGAATTCAACCAGCAAGCGAGATCAAAAATTTAACTGCTTTCTGTGTTAAACTTACGTGTGTCATTTGTTCAGAGACTGTAGTGCTCTTAAATGTACTGAAAATATCCTTAGACAGTTTAAATGTTCTTCCGCGTTTCTCCCTATTTTTGGCAGTTTGTTGTTATATAGCGTTAGATTTTTAAAATGCTTAAAGTGCCCTCAACTCTTTTTTTTTTCTATCTCCATGGTCATATTTTAATATTCATGTGTCTGTAATGAATGTGTTGCAGGTCTGTGTTTTATTGGTTGTTGTCTCCCCACAGCATCATTTTGTGGGGTTTTGTAAACCTGTATTAACTCTAATGTAGAATTTTTCTACAATATTCACTCATCCTGACAGTAAAACAGGGCATTCTAGTCAATCTACTGCAGTATTTCCTCTCTCAATCAGTAGAAAATGTGGTTAACGCCCAGTCATATATATATATATATATATATATTATATATATACACACACAAACACCGTCATATACTGTGAAACCGATATAATTTTGAAAAATACTGTGATAATAAATTTTTGGTCATACCGCCCAGCACTATTATGAGGCATATAAAAATATTTTCAGCTCATTTGGTTCAAACGTTTTTTTTAAACCTGTTTACACCTGGTCACTTCATGCATTTTCTCTGAATGGATTGCTATGCAATAATGAAAAGACCAGGTGTAAATGCCCTCCAAAACGCATTCGAGACAGATTTAAATCCGATCGCTCAAATCACTTTGGACGTTGTCTAAAACAATATATACATTTATACAATAATACATTTTACTCCTCCCAAAAATACTAAATAATAAACATGTGAGAATGTGTTATAGGCATGTTATAGAAAGATATGACAGCATTACTGCAGCATGCGTTGGCGCAGATGAACAGATGAGTATCTCTTCAGTAAGCTGACGTGCAAAATACCTCAAATGAAACTTAAAAAGTTGAAAACGCTCAACACACAATCATCTTCATTAAAAGATGTGAGAATAAATGATTTGACCAGTGCTGATGCTGCTCATGATCAATAAAATGGAGCTCATAGCGGTAGCTTTTAATGATGTGAATACTGTTAAATCTGCGTATAGCGCGGGAATTGAAGACAGATCGCTGTAGCGCCTCCGCTCAAGCGGCTCGTGAATCGATCATCTCTTCCTACTAGTTCATTTATAGCATCAAATAAACATGAATGAACAACAGAAGGAATGTTGTTTAAAACACAGAAAGACATCAGTACACCATTTTTCAAGTTCAAGTCCACCGAGGTTAATCTTAAACTCCTGACTGCTTTGTCGGACAAAATAGTGGATTTAGCGTTATAATTGGTTAGATTGTTTGTCAATCAAACTCCTGGCGAAGGGTCAATTAAACTAGTATACGTTCAGCTAATTGTCAGCCTCTTACATGTCTGCATCTCGAGAGATTGCAGAATTCAAGTGTCAAATGATGTTTTATAAACAAAGTTTGGGAGGAGCACATTCAAGCGGTCTAATTGGCTCGAGAGGAGGTATATACACTGACTAGAGCCGATCTCACCTATAGTTTCCTCGACCGTTTTCTGCATCCCGTCGCCACCCCGTTTCTCACTCTCAGTGGAGATATGAGGAAGTACTATGGATTTGGGCTAAATTTTCAAACTCTGATCCCTCGACCGCCTTGAACAGGACGCCAAATACACTTATTACACTTGGTTTTTTACTCTATTCAATTATTTGTAAGTGTGAATTTGTGAAAACAACTGCTACAGGTAATTGGACTTTATTTATTTATTTATTATAGATTTTTGGCATTTTTTCATAAATTCAAATCTATAAATCCAAATATTTATTACATGTATGAAGAAAAGGTTCAGCACCCAAGGCTCTATCGCTATTGTCTCAATAGTGTTCAGTGTCTTTGGGCGGATTGGCATCAACAGCCATTAGGATTGTTTGTGATTTGGTCTTAGTGATTTAGGAGTCCTCTTGACTACTCCTAACTTTTTACAGATTTGGGAGCTAGTTTTAGCACTAAAATGTTTTGTGAATATGGCCCCTGATTCTGTACAGACACATTTATGTGGCCAATCGTAAATGAAATTGTTTGAACAAATCAGTAAAAAACACATGAAATGACCAGGTGTTAACAGGCCCAAAGATTGTGAAAAAGTTCTCACTAGACTAGCATTTTCTAAAAGGATGCAATGCTCTTTTTATTACCTTCTCCGTCTAACACCGTCTTGATTGTCCATTGATAACTGGTCCTTCTCAGGGCTCACCTGAAAGCAAGGTAAAGAAAGAAAAATAAACATTCTACTACAGACAAAGGATTCAGAGACTATCCAAATGAAGCAGTACAGATACTTAACACTGATTAACACTGATTGATCACTGTCAACTGAAAACATACAATGAAAACTATTTTACATTACAGGGTTTTTCCTGGGTCAGAAATGGTCTTTGGTGGTGGTGGATGAACACTGTATCCACAGTACAAAATACTGTAGCCATGTGAACTGTGAGCACAGTACTGTCAGTAAATCCACAATAAATGCGAAGAAAAAGTTTGGAATATCAACATGTCCTATTCATTCACAAATGAAATAATTAATTCTGTCAGGACAGATGACAAAAGAAAGAGCTTAGAACCATTTTATATTTAAATATCTGTACATTTAAAAGTAAAAAGTCACTGAGTGGCCAGTTTGAACAAATGAACAAAGTAATACATTACATTGCAAAAGTGGGAGGTCTATTATTTTTTACATTTACACTCCAATACTTAATAAAAAGATAATTTGACACACAGCATCAAGATTATTTTGATCCACCCATTGCTATGGTTATCAGCATCAATTGGATTTTATCGCACATATAAATACATTTGTCAATCCAGAAACTATGCAATGTGTAGTTAGCAGCATAAACAAATGTGTTATATAGGCCTACAGAAAGCAAAGATCGCTGCCATATTAGCCACTGAAGCTATCAATTACAACACGAGAAACACAAAGCTGCACTTCTGCAGAAACGTCCGTTATAATAAATGAAGTTGTGTGTGTGTGTCTGTCTACGTTGTGCAATTTATCTCTTATTGGCATTGTGTCAATACTTTGTTGGTTATAATGAAAGGATTCAACATGCAGCACTCGCGCTAAGCAAAAACTCATACAGACTAACAAACGCATCCGATTGGCTATTGTGTTCACATGCTCAACACAAATGTCTTCAGGTATGATGGTACATTTTAAACCACTCAGTATTAATAGTGATCAAACTAATGCGTTATAGTAGTGACCTACACATTTAAAACAGTAACATAAGTTAACGTTAGAATCATGCATATAGTTAAAACTCTATAAATATACTGCCATAACCAATCAGGGATTCATGATATATCAGCCACCATATCTTACTGGCCGATAAATGCTCATTTTAATGTTATCATTCTCAGTCCGAACTAGGCCGATATTTTAACACTGATAAATAATGGATTATATGATGTGCGTTGTTCTCCATGATAGTATTGAACTGCTTGAAGGAAGATACAGTTAAGGTGAATCACAAATCTGTGAAATCAGAGCGTTGTTACACGAAGAGCACATCTGCGGAGTTACACCTTTATGACTAGCACAGTCAGTTTGCTTGTGCATTCGCAGCCTTTTGTGGAATTATAAGTTGTATTTTTTTATTTTGTGTATATATATCTGATTAAACTCATATAGGATGCATTTGGTTGAGTTAATGAACGCTCAGTAAAGCGCTTCATTGTAGGCCTACCGGTGATCATCTCAAACAGCAATGGATAACGTTAATAACTATGGCTGGGACTGTCATATATACATAACATTATAATGAGAACACGACTGTAATAAAATGCTGTGAATTATTTTGGATTAGTTGCCGTTTTTTAGTGTGTTGTTGTGGGGAGCGTATCCAGAACAGGAGTTCACACTTTGTGACTTAATTCATGTACATCTGTGCATGATTTTGTGCAGGTATAAGTTGTAATTTTTTTTTGTATAAATATCTACTTTATCATATATAAGTTGCATCCCGTTGAGCTAAAACCATCTAACAAAGCGCTTTGGTTTATGGGTGTTCATTCAGCTCTTCAGGTTCATGCTAAGACTTAAGTGTTATTTGAAACAGTAATGCTAAAGATGTTTAATAAAGATGTTTATATACACTTTTTTTTTTTCAAAAACATTACAACTTGTATTGTTCTTATTTTCATCAACAATATGGTTTGAGTAAAATCATTTCCCAACAGGCTTTCATTTTATTCATCCATAGCACATGTATTGTGTTTCTTTTTATGTAGCCTAAGTAATGTTGACCAATAACTTGTTTGCATTTTTATTTAATTTTATTTATTATTATTATTATTAGTAGTAGTAGTAGTGAGGCAATATATATATATTTTTTGCAACTTTACAATAAGGTCTCATTTGTTATTGTATTAACTAACATGAATCAACTGAGCAAAACCCTTGTAAATGTGAGTTAATAATGCACTGTGAACTAACATGAACACGCATATTTTAGGTTAACAGATAAAACACTGGATCCTAAAATGTCTTGGGAAATGTTGAGATTAACCTTAGCTAAGATTAATAAAACTTCTACAGGATTTGTTCATTCATTGTTAGCTCATGTTAACTAATACTAACAATAAACTTTACTGTAAAGTGTTGACACTTTTTTTAAATAAAGAAAATTGGCCATATGAATGTACACTACCATTCAAAAGTTTGGGGTCAGTAAGATTTTTTTAATGTTTTAAAAGAAGTATCTTCTGCTCACCTAGCCTGCATTTATTTGATTAAAAATACAAACAAAACAGTAATATTGTGAAATATTATTCCAAATTAAAACAGCTGTTTTCTATGTCAATATACAGTAAAGTGTAATTTATTCCTGTGATCAAAGCTGAATTTTTAGCATCATTACTTCAGTCTTCAGTGTCACATGATCCTTCAGAAATCATTCTAATATGATGATTTGCTGCTCAAGAAACATTTATGATTATTATCAATGTTGAAAACACGTATTTACATTTTTATTTAATGATGCTATGATGAATAGAAAGTTCAAAAGAACAGCATTTGTCTGAAATCTAAATCTTTTGTAACATTAAACACTACCGTTCAAAAGTTTGGGGTCAGTAAGAATTTTAATTTTATTTTTTGGGGGATAGAAATAAAATTAATCAATACTTTTATTCATCAAGGATGAGTTAAACTGATCAAAGTGGCAGTAAAGACAATTATAATGTTAGAAAATATTCTATTTTAAATAAATGCTGTTCTTTTGAACTTTCTATTCATCGAAGAATTTTGAAAAAAAATTGTACACAACTGTTTTCAACATTGATAATAATAATAAATGTTTCTTGAGCATCACATCATCATATTAGATTGATTTCTGAAGGATCATGTGTCACTGAAGACTGGAGTAATGATGCTGAAAATTCAGCTTTGATCACAGGAATAAATTACACTTTACTGTATACTGACATAGAAAACAGCTGTTTTAAATTGGAATAATATTTCACAATATTACTGTTTTGTTTGTATTTCTAATCAAATAAATGCAGGCTTGGTGAGCAGAAGATACTTCTTTTAAAACATTAAAAATTCTTACTGACCCCAAACTTTTGAACGGTAGTGTCAAAATAATTGTAAAAGTAAAGGAATCTTATACTGGTTCAAACTAGACTGCTGTACTGTATATGTTTGATTTATGCTGAAGTGTTTGGGACACTGTCTATTGTTTTTGTAATCAGGCTCTCAAAGTATATTAGAATTTGGATTTAGATTTATCTGCACATGCCTAATTTGATTTCCAAAAAGAAAAACAATACCTTCTGTACATCTCTGACTTCTGACTGGGACAGACTGTTCATTTTGAGAGCAGAGGGTCCAACCTTACTGAGAGTCTGCAAACATCAAATTAGACATAAACACTGGTCTGAATATGTTAACAGCTTAGATCTCACAAGTGTCTCTGCTACATTTGCTCATTCTCTTACAGCACAACTCTCACTTACCTGGTGTAGTCCAACAGTAAGAGCAGCACAATCGTCACTGATGACAGCGGGGTCTCACGGCTTATCTGAAAATAAGAAATAAAGCTTTATATACAATCACTTCAACTAAGAGTTACAAACCTTCAGTATATATGAAATATATCAAAGGGATAATGTACAGTCAGACAGTGATTAATGCAAATTAAACATGGACAGGATGATCAGTGTCCCCCATTCACAGCTTCCGATCAATAAATATGTGCACATGAAATATTGGTTTGAGATCATATACAAGATCACAAAATAGATCCATTTCAAATCAATATTTCAATATTTAAAAACCCATGGTAATGTTCATTACATTATGTGTGTGTGTTCATCACAGTTTGTCAGGTTGTGTGTAGCTTTACAACTGTTTTATGAGGACACGTGTTTTATGAGGACATCATGAGAACATGTTCTTCATGTTTGACTTGACTGAAGAATCTCAGTGTGTTGTTAGATTGACACAAGCCTGGTCTATGAGGACACTAGTTTTACCGGGACACTGATAACTAGATACATTTGGATGGCGCCCTGAGTTCAGGGTTAGGGTTAGGGTTAGGGTTAGGTTAGGGGTATGTATGAGAGTGATAGTGGTGAAACGAGGTGTGCTAGTTGTACAGTAAGTGATCATGACTCACTTTTCACACACACAATCATAATTCAGTGACTGATAACTGTGGCAAACAATCTGCTTCTTAGAAACACTGAAATCTGTTCTATTCTTTAAAAGGTGCTAAAGAGGATCTTTTCGTCGACTGAGAAACGAAAGACTGTTAGTGAGTTTTTGAAATGAGCGCATGCGTAAGAACAGCCCCCCTCCTTCACAGCTCATTTCGAGGGAACGCCTCCCAAAACTCGTGCACAAGTATAGGAACACGAGTGTTTACCACCGGCATTCGCTGTGTCGTGTTAGTGGATTCATTATGTCGGACTCACCGCAGGTAACTCATAATCTGCAGTTGTTACTCCTGTCTCCTGACAAAAACATTGCATGCAGCGCCTGTGGAGTGTGGAAAGTTATTGGAGAGTCTTTCACAAGGAACGTCACGGCAGTGATTGACAAGCCAGAGGGCCAATCGTTTACGCGATTGGCTGATGTTTTTAAGGCCCTACCTCGTGCACAGATGTTGTATATATATTGTATAATATTATTACTTTCAGTGCACCTAATAAATAGTGTTTTATCAGTTAGTAAACACAGTTTCAAGTAATATTGCAAAAATGTATAAAACAAAACATCCTCTTTAGCACCTTTAAGGACTAACTCAATTATTACTTTACTTTATTTGATACCTTTATTGTTGCTGTATCTTATTCTTCTGAATCTGATTCTTCTCAGTTACCATCTGAAAATAAGAAAGAAAAGCAAATAAAAATCTAATCAAAATAAAGAAAAACAATTATTCATTGCAGTATTACTCATTGAAAGTCAATTTCAACTGAGGGTGCTTCTTTTTACCTACTCAATATCTAATCTAACAAACACAATGATGAGTTTTCAATATTGACATCTGCTACAGTGAGCTGTGAATTATGGGTTATCAGTATCGATCCCAATCTTCCATATGGGTGCACCCCAGTGTCCCGGTAAAACTAGTGTCCTCATAGACCAGGCTTCTGTCAATCTAACAACACACTGAGATTCTTCAGTCAAGTCAAACATGAAGAACATGTTCTCACGATGTCCTCATAAAACACGTGTCCTCATAAAACAGGTGTAAAGCTACACACAACCTGACATACTGCCATGAACACGCATGTAATGTGATGCATATTAGGGCTGCACGATATATCGCATGCGATTGTCACGCGCATTTCGTCAGTAAAGCCGGTTCCCTGATTACCGCTAAATCGCCATCACCTGCTTTCAAATGGAGCGGCATTTAATAGACAGAGCCGTAGTTCACTGACAAGCTATGCAATATCGCGTTCATATCGCAGATGAATCGCCTTCGATAATGAACGCGATTTTCAGTGATCTACGGCTCTGTCTATTAAATGCCGCTCCATTTGAAAGCAGCTGATGGCGATTTAGCAGTAATCAGGGAACCGGCTTTACTGACGAAATGCGCGTGACAATCACATGCGATATATCGTGCAGCCCTAATGCATATATAAAGCCATGTAGGGCTGCACAATATATAGTTTTGTCACTGATACCTATCTGTGGGTGTGACATTGCAGTATAAATGAAGTCAAGTAGGCTATAGGGATCATAGTTGATCTGCGATCCATACGGACTACGGCTGCACGATGTATGGTTTTAGCATTGTATCCCGATGTGTGCATCCACAAAAGTCACATCACAGGATGTGCAATGTCAAGGGTAGGGATCGTAGTTGATCCGAACGGTCCAGCTGCCCCCCGGTTAAGAGCGCATGTGATTCACGTATTAACTGCAAAGTTTAACCATCATAGAGTGAAAGCTTATCATTTGCTTGTGTTTTTAAGTCCTGTCAATTTAAACATCAAACACAATATGAACTTGCACAGAGTTCAGTTCTCTTTCTCTTATCTTTGAGCTTGAACAAACACTCTCAGCGAAAACAGTCAGTTCTGTATTGTAAACAATTAAGAAAACAGATGCATATAATATTGGACCCATACATGCTTTCCTCAATGTGTGTATCTCAATACAGTTAGATTAACCTGAAAAACATAAAGCACTGCTTATTTTAATTTGTATCTTATTTTTATTGTGTTTATCTAAGCTTGTAATTCGTTTATTATTCTCTAAGCAGATGCACTACCCTACAAAATTATCCCAATCATCCTAGAATGATTAATTATTTTCAAATAGAGCTATTCAATTCATCTGGTGGAATTGTTTTCATATCGCAATATATAAATTGCAGAAAAACTAAATATTGCAATGTCAGTTTTTCTGCAATATTGTGCAGCCCTATTACCCTGAGTAACATTTAACCTTTAATAATAAAACAAGTAAAATCATGACTGTAAATAACATATAATATACCTGACACAGGTGAAATCACTGATGAATCTTTGTGAATACTGTATCTTCCTCCAGAGATTGGGCTTTCTCCATCACTGTTTCACTTCAGCATGTCTTCTGTCATCTTCTGTTTTTAGTATAAACATCAAAAGATAAATTATAGTAAACAGCAAGTTATTTTCATACTTTATTGTATGATATTTAAGAATTATATATAATTGAGGATCAATATTCCTTCATAAATTTTTACAATTGATAAATTATAGACAATAATACTGACAGTATTAATTTGACTGAATAAGACTGACAGTTCTGATACATCTTATCATAGCCAGTAAATCTTTGTTTCTTAATGTCTTTAAATCAAGCAGAACTGTAGTAATATTTACAGTAGGCTGGTATGTGAGGATACTGTACTGGGTGAAATGCCGACTGTAGTCATGACAACGCCTTATTATGATGGCTTGGCTAGGTTATTGCATGCGATCAGAAAATGATGCCGTTACAATTATAGTTAAATCGAAAACCAGTTTAAAATGACAAGCATCGCTGATTCCCTCATGACAGTCTTTAAACACAATCACAATCTCGCTAGCGCCGTTAGCATCGCGAGCTAGCTGCTTTATAACTGTAAAACGAGCTGCAAAGAGCATACAAAACATGAACAAACAAGCCAAACGGACCCACAAGCATTTAAAAAGCAGAAGAACTTACCTTTAAAATAACAGTAGCCTCCATCAGGTGCTCAGATGTCTTCTCAGGTGCAGCTTCTATCCGGGCCAAACAGGAAATGAACGCGAAAACTCTTATTATAAACCATACTTAATATAATATACGCGGGATTAAAATAATAATAATAAATATATGTGATGTGAGCGCACGAGTTAATGTGTGGTTGTGTTTACATGAATAGCATATGCTAACGAGCTAAATAAACTGTATAAATACTGAGTAAACAGCGTTCAAGTTACTTTTATACTTTATTACATGACATTTAAGGGATATTTTTAATCGAGCATCACTATTTATTCATATATTTAATTCACAAATGAAAAATTATAGGCAATAACACTTAAATAATTAGTATTTTGCATTGTTATACACACCTATGCTGAAGCTGAAGCTGAATGAGGCTCCGCCCACCGGCGCCATCTTGTCTCGCTTGTTGTTCATTGCGTATGCAACCAATAGGGGCTGCGGAATTAGGCTCCGCCCGTCGGCGCCATCTTGTTTTCGTGATTTCCCGCCTACCAGTACCGATCTGACCAATCACAGGCCTCAATACTTACACTTGTGTGAAAAATGCAAATTTTCGATGACGCTGGTACAGTACCAGGACCCGGCTGCAGGGGCGCACTCTCGTACACAGAGGATACACAGTGTATGGTATAAAATCAGGTTTTTGTGGTATATAAGGACATGCCGCGAAAATTGGAGAGGGTGCTTCTGGGACATAGAGAAAGGCATCTACATTGCCGGAATTACAAGGACATGGCCTGTGTCCTCATAAACCCAAATGTCCCCGTAATGCTGGTGCGTATTCAGGTCAAAAGTCCTCGTAAACCACAAAAACCAACACACACACACAAGCACACACACACACACACAAGCACACACACAAGCACAAACACAAGCCAGGCCGCAAGTAAAAGCGAACCATATTTAGAGCAGGGGCACGTTCAAGCTCAAACCGGTGCTCAACGTTTTGCTACGTTTTCCGGGTTGTAATATAATATGGGTTCAAATGACCTATAAGTAGTATCTAAATACATTTTTTAAATACAGTGATAGTATATTAAAAGCACATTTTAGTTCATATTTCATGGTGTCTCAAAATAGCACAGTTGAGTACACTTAGATGTTCTTAAGATGATCTAAAGAAGTACTAAAGAAGATTTTTTAGTATATTAAGTACAAAATTAGTGCACGAAAATAGAGCACTTTAAGTACATTATTGAAATGTTACTTTTTTTTCACCTGGGTATACAGCTAAACTCGTCTCTGTGTGGACGGGGCCTTATTCTTCTTTAGTTTGCAGTCCTGTGCAAGATAATCATTGTATATTAACCTGTTCCCTGTTGTTTCCAGGACTTGCCTTATTTTTTTTTATTATAAAAAGCCCATCTCTGACAGTAGAAGAACACTAAAATGAGTCTCCATAACGAGAGAGAAGATGAGGACACTGCCTCTGAAATAGGTTCTCCATCTCCTGGATTAAGCTGTGAGTCTATGAAGAGTGATCAATCCATGATGAATCTACCCTCTGGATCCAGTGATGGAACAGTGACCTCTGACCCCAGGTAAGACACTGGCCATATTAGCATTGACACATGCTTTTATTTAAAGTGATTTACAGTGTAGAAGACTGTAGTGGGTGAGTAGTGATACTTCAGAGAAGCACAAAATCACTATCCTGATTATTCACTGTTTCTCACCGGTGAAACAATCTTCCTCGGTTTAAAGAATTGTCTTTGTGCACTTGACTAAATACTGTTAAACATCTAGCTGTCTCTCTTTCTTTCTAGTAATGTATGTATTTGTGATTCAAGTAGTCAGGCATAATATATATATATTTTAATTTCTTATGCACATGTTGTGATTATTTTAAAGGGGACATATCATGAAAATCAAATCTGACTTTTCCCGTGTTTAAGTGCTATAATTGGGTAATATAACTCTTGTGCATCTACCAGCACAGAAAATGTGAAAAAGGACAACCCAGTAACAAGCCGTTCTGATTTCGCTCCCCTTGTGACGTAGGAAGGGGATCTTATTATAATATTACCACCCCCTGAATCTGTATGTTTGAACCCACGGCGCCGCCATTGTTTTCGCAAGCGACGAGTCCTGGAGTGCAGCAGCTGTTCTGCAGAGTTTAGCTACAACGCTGATCAAACACACTTGAATGTCTTCAGGATTATTAAAGCTATGTGAAGGAAGGTGATTTGTGTCAGAGCAAAACTCTGCAGGACAGCAACACTCAAGAACGACTGTCCCTGAGCTCCTGATATGTCTCAGCTATGTAAACATTATCACTGATCTGTTAACGGCTATAATAATAAACATACGAATCTCCATAAACTCCTGGCATCTGAGCTACTAATGACATGACAAGAGGTATAAATTTTTCTCTGTTCGTCTGACAGTTCATCAGCATCCCTCCTCCACCACTTCTCCTCACTTCAGTTCTATCTACTGCTACTACAACGGGGGAATACTGTGGGTTCGGATCAAAATTTCAGAGCTTGAAGCCCTCCCCCAGACAGCACACCAAATATACATAACTCTTACTGTACTTAATTATATGTAAATGTGAACTCGTGAATTGAGTTTCTCCAACAGTATGTAGCTTTAGCCATGTTAGTCCTGCATCACGCTATCAAAATCATCCGGAATTAAATTTTAGCAAACATCCACAAAATACATGGCATACCTATTTTATATGCTGCATCAAGAATAGTTTGTAATGATCCATTTTGCAAGTTTTATTTGCTGTGTTAGCTGTATTATGTATGCCTTAGCTTGGGGGCGGGGAGCATGAACTCATTTGCATTTAGCAACACATCCACAAAAACAACGTTTTTGTTCGCACCCAAATAGGGGCAAATTTGACAAGCTATAATAAATGATCTGTGGGGTATTTTGAGTTGAAACTTCACAGACACATTCTGGAGACACCAGAGACTGATATTACATCTTGTGAAAAGGGGCATAATAGGTCACCTTTAAACCACTTTAAATGACCATTGTGTATTAAAATTGTGCTATATAAATAATCTTGCCTTTTCTTGTATTTTTAAAAATAAATGTTTTCAACATTTCTTACCTTCATCTCTAGCATGTACTCTGTTCAATTTTGAATGTTGTATTGCAGCAATTCTCATGTTACAGTCACTATTAGATGAAATGCTTGTTGTCTTCCTAATTTATGAGTGGCTTTGGATTAAAATCTTCTGCTAAATTAATAAATATGTGTAAATGTATGGTGAAGTCAAGTTATACTGTATAAATAGTGCTCTAATATGCAGTTGTTTTGTTTGTCTTTTGTCAGTATCAGCAGGAGAAAGAGACAGAGATCAGAGTCTCCAGATCCCAGCTGTGTGTCTCTGAAGAGTAACAGATCCATGACGCCACCCCCTGTTTTTAGTGATGAACCAGTGACCTCTGACCCTTTGTTAGTATAAACAGTTATTTGCTATTTTATTGTAGTGCATTTCACATGAATTATAACTTAAGACTCAGTGAAAAACACTTAATGTACTCTAAAATATTTAACATGTACACTGCACAGGGGTTCAAGTCGAGTCATGTCAACTTTATTTATATAGCGCTTTTTACAATGCAGATTGTTTTAAGGCAGCTTTACAGTGGTCAACTCGAGGAGTGGCACTAAATCATACCTACCCTTACAGAACAAAAATATATGGGAATATACTGCAAAATATAATGTGATATATTACATAAAACATTTCCATATATGGGAGACTAGTGCTTATATTTTTTAATATACTGCACTATATACATTGACTACATATGCTTATATATTGATACATATAAAATATCTATAAATGAAAACGATTAACCGATTCACGATTTCGATTTTTAACTAGTCACCTTAACTTAACTACAATATAATTTAAGTAACATTCTCTTTATTAACAATCTGGTTGAAAAAAAGTTCCATTCCAAGTGCAGCACACATGAAGTGATCAACATGGTGTAAATGTAAAACAAATTGTTAAATATCTTTGCAGAACTATTCCTGAAATATGAAGGCAAATGTTGTACAAACTTATCTTAAACACATCCTACTCAGAAATAAAATAAAATAAACAAATGCTATATATTTCTTAGCCAAAAATAGCAATAAATAACACCAGTAATAGGCTATTACTTTAAACAACAGCAGCAAACAGCACATTCGTTGTGAAAACAGTAGCTTTCAGCCTGTCACCATCATGCAAACATGAAATATCAAACAGGTTTACAGGTTTTTGCATTCTATTGCGCTATTTGTCCTATTGTTTTTATGTTTGGCGGACATGTTTAGGTGTTTCACTTGTCTCATGTCTATTGCAGCGTTATAACGCAATAATGGATTTCAGAATGAACAGCCGCTTAAGAACAGTGATTAGTTCTACGTTCAGAGCGTCACATGAGAGCGGTAAATCATCCTGAGGTCGGATCATTTTCTTCTCCTAATGCGGTTATCATTGCTGTATTGTCAACATGTCTAATTTAACGCTTGCTAACATTTTTATTCAAAATCGCGATTTCTCGATTCCAAAAATAATAAAATCGAGGCAAAACATAAATTCGAATTAATCTAAAAAAATCTGAAAAAACGCCCAGCCCTAATTACATGTAATATTCATGAAGTTGTATGTGTACATATATTGCACATGCATGTTTCTATTTAAATGTGAATGTGTATACACACACACACACACACACACACATTCACAGAATGAGTTACAATCAGTGGTTGCTGTTAAAGGAGAGTAGGCCTAAATATTAAAATGTGTTATTTCATGTGTTTTTCTCAATATTAATATAGGATGAGATCTCTTAGTGTTTGATGTTCTATTATTTTGTCATTTAAAATGTTTTCTGGTATGTGTGAGTTTGGGGGTTTATCATTGTGCTGAAGAGTAGAGTCAGTGGTTAGCCAAACACCATTAATACTATAATTACTGTATGTCTTTCCAGTGCCCCTGTGAAGTTCACTAAATTTTTAGAATTTAGTTTCAATTTTACTTTATATGCTCGTTTAATCTGACTCCAATTTCAGCAATGAAAACATTCCAAACGTATACATTAGCTGATCAACTTAAGTTCAAGGCTCGTCTTATTCCATTGTCAATTGCACTCATTCCTGTTGCATCTCACGAGTATGGAGAGGGAAAAACAACTCCTCCATTGGACTCTTTTCCCATTTCCGGGGTTCTTGGAAGTCATCATAGTTGGGTAAACTTCTATAGTGGTGAATGGGAAACAAACCGCCAATATCAAAATAATTGCTGAGATACTCTTAGACCATGTTTCTAATTAGGAATTAATCATTAGTCATGTATTAATTTAGATATTTGTTTATTCTGGGTTCTGATTATTCATCCATAAGCCTTCAGTTTGTTCTATCCTGGCCTAATCTACTGGTCATAATGATTTCAGGAGAGTCCAGAATAAATAAAAATTTGCGTAGATGTGTGGGGAGAGTTTTGGGCAAGGCGTTGTCCTATGCTATTTCTGTGAGATCTTCTCTCCAGATGAGTTTTATTGCTTTATTGCAGGGCGCTTGATCTCAGCTTTTGTCTAAGCAGGAAAATCAAGACTTACATTAACTAACTTAAAATTTTTAAACATGTATAACGTAAATAATTATAAAATATAAGAATTATATTACATTATATATTTCTCTATATATGTGTGTTTTCTGCATGAGTAAATATATCTGCAAAATATTACACATGCAGTACCATATTAGATCACATATAAATCTATATATTATAAAGTGTATTACTGAATATAAAATTACATACAGTATGATATATTAGTAAAAATACTGTCATATATTTTTCAATATATGAAAAGCGGTAATTCCTTATGTGTTATTCAATATATTGTAATATATTAACACAATATATTATTCTGTATATTTAAGTATACTGTTAAATAATATAATATATTGATCATTCATATATATTTGCTTTTTGTAAGGGTAGTATCCTACATATTTATGAAGGTCTTCAATGGTCGTTGTCATTGTCTTTTTTTCTTTTTTATTTCAGCAGGGGGGAGATAACTGGCCTGATCAGAACAGTGCCGTTCACTTCATCCCACTATCAGACTCACATCAGGCAGGACAAAACTGAAGCAGTCCTGCAGACACACACACTGGAGACTGAAGATTTGCAGAGAGTCAAAGACCAGCACAAAACCAGCATGAAGAACAAGTATGAGAGATTATTTGAGGGAAACAAACTCCAAGAGAATCAAACCCTCCTGAAAAGTATCTACACACAGATTTACATCATAGAGGGAGAGAGAGAAGGAGTGAATGAAGAACATGAGGTTTTACAGATGGAGAAAACAGCCAGAACACAACACTTACAAGACACTCCAATCTACTGCAATGACATCTTTAAAGCCTCACCTGAACCAGGATGTGAGGAGAAAGACCAAATCAAGACTGTTCTTACTAAAGGCATTGCTGGGATTGGAAAAACCGTCTCCGTGCAGAAGTTCATTCTGGACTGGGCCGAGGGAAAAGCCAATCAGGATGTAGATTTCATGTTTGTGCTTCCATTTCGAGAGCTGAACTTGATCCGAGATCATCAGTACAGTCTTCACAGACTTCTGCTGGACTTTCATCCTGAACTTCAAGATCTGGACTCAAAGATTTATGAGGAGTGTAAAGTTGTGTTCATCTTTGATGGTCTGGATGAAAGCAGAATGACACTGATGTTTTCAGATGCTCAGAAAGTTTCTGATGTGACTGAGACTTCATCAGTGGGTGTGTTGATGTCAAACCTCATGAAAGGAGAGCTGCTTCCCTCTGCTCTCATTTGGATCACCTCCAGACCAGCAGCAGCCAATCAGATCCCCTCCAAATACATCAACCGTCTGACAGAGATTCAGGGATTCAATGAGCCCCAGAAGGAGGAATATTTCAGGAAGAGAATCAGTGACGAGCATCAAGCCAACAAAATCCTCTCACACATCAGAAGAGCAAGAAGCCTCCACATCATGTGCCACATACCCGTCTTCTGCTGGATCTCATCCACTGTGCTTCAAAAGCTCTTGAAAGAAGATCTGAGAGCAGAAATCCCTCAAACTCTGACTGAAATGTACATCCACTTCCTGCTGATTCAGATCAACATGAGGAATCAGAAGTATGAAGAGAGAGATCCAGAGAAACTCCTGCAGTCCAACAGAGAAGTGATTGTGAAACTTGCTGAAGTGGCTTTCAAACAGCTGATGAAGGGCAATGTGATGTTCTATGAGGAGGACCTGAGAGAGAGAGAGAGCATAGACATCACTGACGTCTCAGTGTATTCTGGGATTTGCACTGAGATCTTTAAGGAGGAATCTGTGATTCATCAGAGGAAAGTCTACAGCTTTATTCATCTGAGTGTTCAGGAATTCATGGCTGCATTTTATGCATTCTACTTATTTCTTAGTACAACTGTAGAGGGACTAAAGAATTTAGTTTCAGTGCAAAATCTGCTTAAAGGTGCAGTAGATAAAACCCTTGAGAGTGAGAATGGACAGCTGGATCTGTTCCTGCGGTTCCTGCTGGGCGTCTCACTGGAGTCCAATCAGAGACTCTTACAGGATCTACTGACACACACAGAGAGCAGCTCAGACAGCATCAGGAGAACCACACAATACATTAAAGAGAAGATCAAAGATAGAGATCTCTCCACTGAAAGATCCATCAATCTGTTCCTCTGTCTGCTGGAAGTGAAAGATCAGACTCTGTCCAGAGAGATTGAGGAGTTTGTGAAATCAGACAAAGACTCAGAGAAGAAACTCTCTCCTGCTCACTGCTCAACAATCGCTTACATGCTTCAGATGTCAGAGGAAGTGCTGGATGAGCTGGACCTCAAGAAATACAACACATCAGATGAGGGTAAAAGAAGACTGATACCAGCTGTGATCAACTGCACAAAAGCCCTGTGAGTGTTTAATTACTTTTAGTAAAGTTATGAAATGTTTCCACTGGGTGACATTATTCTTTCTGAAATGCATTATAATTTGTGATGTTTGCAAGAAATAAACTTGCACAGAAAAAGTTGCATTATAGATTGTTAACATTTTATCAACTTAAAATCTTATTTTGCTTTGTTTCAGTCTTGCTGGCTGTAATCTCACTGCTCAGGATTGTGAAATTTTGTCATCAGCTCTTCAATCCTCAAACTCTGTCCTGAGAGAGCTGGATCTGAGTAACAATGACCTGCAGGATTCAGGAGTGAAGTTGATTTCTGATGGACTGAAGAGTCCAAACTGTCAGCTGCAGATACTGAGGTGCATAAGAACATATAAGGGATAATGTACAATCAGCTAGTCATAATGTTGATTTGTGTCTCTAGATGATCTGACTGTTGATGTGTGTCTCATCTGACTATGTGTGTCTGTAGGTTGTCAGGCTGTATGGTGACAGAGGAAGGCTGTGGTTATGTGTCTTCAGCTCTGAGTTCAAACCCCTCACACCTGAGAGAGCTGGATCTGAGCTACAATCACCCAAGATATTCAGGAGTCGAGCTGCTCAATGACAAACTGAAGGATCCAAACTGCTCACTGCAGATACTCAAGTATGTGGGGAAGTGACGGGATTTATTCAAGATCACTAATAATATCAGCTGGATGATATAATTTACATAACTTAATGTATACATATACAGTACTGTGCAAATGTTTTAGGCTCTTGGTGTAAAGTATGCATATTTTAAAAAACAATATTTATTATTTAAAAAAACTAAATCAAATTGATATTTGACATCAAATTAGTTCCACCCTTGGACCTTACAGACTAGACAGTGAGATCAGATCTTTGTGCAGATCATAAAAATAATTTCATTTGAAAGACTGACGTTAATTTACAATAAGCCATATTTGATACAGTATTGATTAAACTTTGTTAATGTTAGTTAAAAAAAAATGTTAGTTCATGTTAGCTTAGCTTAGCTCCATTAACTAATGATTAAAATAAATGGGATCAGTGGAAGAACAATGAATTATGAAATAAGCCCTACTGTGGGTAAAAGTTGCATCTTTATTCTCAATATTTGCTAGGATCAGATCATATCTACACAGTGTTGAATTGTACATTCCAGAATCACACACATTCTTAAAATCAAATGATGTTTCTCATGAGAGAATCCAGTATCTCTTAAACATATTTTATTAAATTATGTTTAAGTTATCTTGCAAAATTATATTACTCAGCAAACACTTTAGAAGAAATTTTTAACAGAGTCAACCTAGAAACAGTTTTAGAGTTTTTATTGTATACCTTATATACCTTACCTTTATATAGGTTTTTTAGGGTGCTTTCACATAAGCACTTTTGGTGCGCACCTGGGTTCGATTGACGTCAGAGTTCGGTATGTTTGGATGATGTGAACACTGTCTTCTGAACTCAGGCCCGCTTAAAAAGGGTGGTCTATGGTGCGGTTCAAGTGAACTCTTGTACGTTTCGCTTCTGATATGTATGCAAACGTACCAAATTGCGCAAGTGAACCATTATTAATGCTGTATTATTTGAAAAAAAATGTGTGTTTGTGTGTGTGTTTCACTCACTTTCCCGACGAGCGTGACTGACATGCTGCAAGCAGAGAGCTGTAGTGTAGCTCTCATTTCTGCTTGCCTTCAGCATTCTACATTTGCGACAGATAGACGCAAGTGCCGTTATGAACAAAACCAACAGTTAAAAAACAAAAATATAAAAGTGAGGAGAGCAACGTTATGCATTTTGCCACCTTCTCTTGTGCCATCGTTACTAAGCAACGGAGTAAACAGCTGCTGGTTTGATGACGCAAACGAACCATGGTTCTGACCCAAATAAAATAATGTGAACACAATCCAGTGGGGGCTGGGGGAACTTGTTACTCACTAGAAAATTAAATTAAATTCAATTCACATTTATTTGTATAGCGCTTTTCACAATACATATCGTTTCAAAGCAGCTTTACAGAGAATGTATGTCAACATTCCAATTTAAAGAAGAATGCAGTTAACAAATAATGTAATAATTTAGGCAATTAATTTGCAAACACTGTAAGCAATTTACATGAAGGTAGAAGAAATGAGCTCCTGGAAAAATGAATTACATATTAACAATAATTAGGATATATAGAAATTTGGGAATGTGCATGTTGATCCAGATGATTGCGTCTTCGGAAGTCCTCACAGGAGTTGGCGCCGTCTCTTCATAGGTGTTGGTCATCTGAGGTCTTCTTAAGAGGCTGGATCCAAACTGAAGCTGATGTACTCTCTAGTCACCTCAGGGCGGGCATCCCGAGGTAAAACAGAAAAGCAAATAGAGAATAATTAGCGTAGCTGCTGTTCATAACATTAAGCAAAAATAGTCATGTGAAATTGATCTGATATGAGATACAAGCATTACATGAATGCTTGGCTAAAGAGATGCGTCTTTAATCTAGATTTAAACTGGGTGAGCGAGTCTGAGCCCCGAACATTGTCAGGCTATTCCAGAGTTTCGGAGCCAAATGTGAAAATGCTCTCCCTCCTTTAGAGCGTGAAGGATTGTAGGGCGATAGAAGATCGGTTAAGTACACAGGAGCTAAACCATTTAGAGCCTTATAGGTCATTAGCAATACTTTATAATCGATACGGAACTTAATGGGTAACCAGTGTAGAGATGATAAAATTGGTGCTATATGATCATATTTTCTTGACCTGGTAAGAACTCTAGCAGCTGCATTTTGTACTAATTGTAGCTTGTTTATTGAGGAAGCAGGACAACCAGCTAATAATGCATTACAGTAATCTAGTCGAGACGTCATGAAGGCATGAACTAACTTTTCTGCATTAGAAATAGATAACATATTCCATATCTTAACAATGTTTCTTAGGTGGAAGAAGGCTGTTTTTGTAACGTATGAAATATGATTTTTGAAGGACAAGTTGCTGTCTAATATAACACCCAGGTCTTCAACTGTCGAGGATGGAGTAACAGTACATCCTTCTAAATGCAGATTGTAGTCTGAGAGATTCTGTGTACAGGTTTTTGGCCCAATAAGTAATACTTCAGTCTTATCTGAATTTAATAGAAGAAAATTACTAGTCATCCAAATGTTTTACTTCTTTGACACACTCTGTCAGATTGGATAATTTGGAGATTTCATCTGGTCATATCATCGGCATAGCAGTGTAAACTAATTCCATGTTTTCTTATAATATTGCCAAGTGGCAGCATGTATATTGAAAATAGCAGAGTATAGTAGTTTTTCTAGTATTTTAGACATAAATGGAAGATTTGAAATGGGTCTGTAATTTGCTAATACATTTGGATCTAACTGTGGTTTCTTAATGAGAGGCTTAATAACTGCTAGCTTAAACGATCGTGGGACGTGACCTAGAGATAAAGACGAGTTGATAATATTGAGAAGAGGCTCTTCTTCTACAGGTAACAATTCTTATAGTGGTTAAGTGGGTATTGGATCTAACAAACATGTTGTTGGTTTAGACGCAATGATAAGTTTATTTAGCTCTTCCTGTACTATAGTTGTAAAGCACTGCAACTGTTCTTGAGGGGTGATAATTGAGGCTGAATCACAAAACTCTGTCAAAGGTTGTTCATTTACAATTGTATTTCTGATGCTTTTGATTTTCTTAGTAAAGAAATTCATAAAGTCATCACAACTAAACTGTAATGAAATGTTTTGTCCTGGTGATGTCTGTTTATTTGTTAATCTAGCCACTGTACTAAACAAGAACCGTGGATTGTTTTGGTTATTTTCTATAAGTTTGCGGAGATGCTCGGCCCTGGCTGCTTTTAGAGTCTTTCTATAACGGTACGAGCTGTCTTTCCACACGATTCTGAAGACCTCTAAACGAGTTTGTCTCCATTTGCGTTCTAGATTACGAGTTTCTCTTTTGATAGCGTGAGTAGTACTGTTGTACCATGGTACAGTATTTTTCTCTCTAACCTTTTTAAATCTCATCGGTGCAACAGTATCTAATGTACTAGTGAAAACGGTGCACATGCTGCAAGTAATTTTCTCGAGATAAAGTGTGTGTTTAGGTACAATGAGCAGCTGAGACAGATCAGGCAGGTTATTTGTGAATTTATCTATAGTTGTCGGGAGAATTGTTCTACTTAGTCGATATTGCGGCGCAATTTGACAGGTATCATCAGTATACAGTACATTACACATGTTACAAGGTAGTGATCAGTGACATCACTTGGGGTAGAATTTCTATATTGGTTGGATTGATTCCATGTGATATAATTAAATCTAGTGTATGATTAAAACGGTGAGTGGGTCCAGTGACGTTTTGTTTGACCCCAAAGGAGTTTAGTAAATCTCTAAACGCAGCCCCTAACGCATCATTTGTATTGTAAACATGAATCTTAAAATCTCCAACAATCAGCGTTTTTTCAACGTTGACCAATAGGTCTGAGAGAAAATCTCTTTTAGGAAATCAGCATAAGGCCCTGGAGGTCTATAAACGGTAGCCCAAAGCAAGAGATAGTAGCGACTTTTTACTTATATCTGAGAGTGTAACATTTAGCACAAGAATTTCAAATTAATTAAACCTGTAATTTGTTTTCTGAGTAACATTAAGATTATCTCTATAGATTGTTGCTACACCACCGCCACATCTGTGTTTTGGCGTATTGTTACAGGAAGAATGCATCCACAACAGGAGCTATTCTGACTACATTACTAGTTCAAGTTCATGTGTGCGTGATTTTTTTGTGCAAATATAAGTTGTAATATATTGTTTATCTTGTATAAATATATACAGCTATGGAAAAAATTAAGAGACCACTTAACATTGATTTCTGAACTTGGAGTGGTCTCTTAATTTTTTCCATAGCTGTATATTTTTTCCAATATATAACCTTCTAGCAAAGCGCTTCAGTTTACGGGTGTTCATTCAGCGCACGTAGCTCAAAGGAAAAGGAAAAGATCTGTTATTGTTCGTGATCATTCAAGTCAAGTCAAGTCAAATTTATTTATATAGCGCTTTTTACAATTGGTAATTGTTTCAAAGCAGCTTTACATATTAGGAGCACAGAAAAAAGAGAAGTGGTTAAAAATAAGCTGTATAAGCAAGCGTGGTAATATGTAACATATACAAGATGGTGCTACATTAAGCCAATGTCGGCTGACTCCCAGGGGTGGAAAAAACCCCCTAGGAGAAAAACCCAGCGTGCTAACACTGGGAAAAAAGTCCTAGGAGGGAAAAAACCCCTTGGAAGATATATATAATATATGTAAATGGATATGGAGATCAAAGTCTGAATTATACATTTTTATTATAGAGATTAAAAATAGATTATATATAAATATATGTAAGCGGATACGGAGATTTAAAAATCTGAATTATAGATGCAGCCAGAACTGGATCTGTAGGCCATTGTCTCCTGGGCTATGTTGTAGTCAGGTCTAGACACAGGTTCTCCATCTGATCTGGATACGGCCTGGATCCAGCACCCGGCAAACCTCAGGATAAGCAGAGAGACAGATATTAGCGGAGATGCCATTCTTATTCTGATGTGCAGGTATATCTAGTGTTATAGGAAATGTTCTCGGTTCCGGCCGACCTAATTATTGCAGCGTAACAATCCTTTAACGGATTTGAAAAATGTTAATGTATTGATAATGTGTTATGTGTATGCTAGAGCAAAGAGATGTGTTTTTAGTCTAGATTTAAACTGACAGAGTGTGTCTGCTTCCCGAACAATGCTAGGAAGATTGTTCCAGAGTTTAGGTGCTAAATAGGAAAAGGATCTGCCGCCTTCAGTTGATTTTGATATTCTGGGTATTATCAACTGGCCTGAATTCTGAGATCGCAATAGACGTGAAGGACTATAATGCACCAAGAGCTCGCTTAGATATTGGGGAGCTAAACCATTTAGAGCTTTATAAGTAAGTAGCAAGATTTTAAAATCTATACGATGTTTAATAGGGAGCCAATGTAATGTTGACAGAACTGGGCTAATATGGTCATACTTTCTGGTTCTAGTAAGAACTCTAGCTGCCGCATTTTGGACCAACTGTAGTCTGTTTAAAAGCCGAGCAGAACAACCACCCAGTAGAGCGTTACAGTAATCTAGTCTTGAGGTCATGAATGCATGAACCAACTGTTCCGCATTTGTCATTGAGAGCATATGTCGTAATTTAGATATATTTTTTAGATGGAAGAAGGCGGTTTTACAGATACTAGAAACATGACTTTCAAATGAAAGATTGGTATCAAAGAGCACACCCAGGCTCCTAACTGAGGACGAAGATTTAATGGAGCACCCGTCAAGTGTTAGAGAGTATTCAAGGTTTTTTCGTGAGGAAGTTTTTGGTCCAAAGATTAGGATATCAGTTTTTTCTGAATTTAATAATAAGAAATCCAGTTTTTAATGTCAGCTATGCATTCTGTTAGTTCTGTGAATTTGTAGGTTTCGTCAGGGCGTGAGGAAATATAGAGCTGAGTATCGTCAGCGTAGCAGTGAAAACTAACACCATGCTTCCTAATTATCTCTCCTAAGGGCAGCATGTACAGAGTGAAAAGCAACGGTCCTAGTACTGAGCCTTGTGGTACTCCATATTGAACTTGTGATCGATACGACATCTCTTCATTAACTACTACAGACTGATAACGGTCAGATAAGTACGATTTGAACCATGCCAAAGCAATTCCACTAATGCCAATATAGTTTTCAAGTATTTTTAAAAGAATGTTGTGATCGATAGTGTCAAAAGCAGCACTGAGATCTAATAACACTAATAGAGAAATACAGCCACGATCGGATGATAAGAGTAGATCGTTTGTAACTCTAACGAGAGCAGTCTCAGTACTATGGTATGGTCTAAATCCTGACTGGAAATCCTCACAGATTCCATTTCTTTCTAAAAAGGAGCACAGTTGTGTTGAAACTGCCTTTTCTAGTATCTTTGACAGAAAAGGTAGATTCGAGATTGGCCTGTAATTTACTAAATCTCTCGGATCTAGTTGAGGTTTTTTAATAAGAGGTTTAATAATAGCCTGCTTAAAAGTTTTTGGCACGTATCCTAGTGTTAAAGATGAATTAATTATATCAAGAAGTGGACCTACGACCTCTGGAAGCATTTCTTTCAGTAGTTTTGTCGGCATTGGGTCTAACATACATGTTGTTGATTTTGATGATTTGATAAGTTTAGATAATTCTTCCTCTCCTATAGCGGCGAATGATTCTAGTTTTACCTCAGGGACACTACAGTGCACTGTCTGAAGCGAAACTGTAGACGGTTGCATGTTTATAATTTTCTCTCTAATATTGTCAATCTTGCAAGTAAAGAAGTTCATAAAGTCATTACTGCTGTGCTCTTTGGAAACGTCAGCAGTTGAATCTCTGTTTCTAGTTAATTTAGCCACTGTGTCAAATAAATACCTAGGATTATGTTTGTTTTCTATTAAGAGATTTGAAAAATAAGTAGATCTAGCATTTCTTATAGCCGTTCTGTATTCAATCATTTTTTCTTTCCACGAAAGGCGAAAAACTTCTAGTTTTGTTTTCTTCCAACTACTTTCAGCTTTTCTCACAGCTCGTTTTAGAGCCCGAGTGTGCTCATCATACCACGGCGTTGGATTAGTTTCCTTAATCTTCTTTAGACGTAAAGGAGCGACTGCATCTAATGTGCTGGAAAAGAGAGAGCCAATAGTTTCTGTTGCAGCATCGTGTTCTTCTAAGTTGTCAGGTATACTAAGGCGATGAAACTGCTCGGGGAGATTATTTATAAAGCAATCTTTAGTGGTAGAAGTGATGGTTCTACCATATTTATGGCTGGGTGGTGGTTTTGTAGCCTTGGCTAACTGTATTATACACGAGACTAAATAATGATCTGATATATCATCGCTCTGCTGTAGAATTTCAACAGCATCAATATCAATTCCATGCGACAGTATTAGATCTAGGGTATGATTACGACAATGAGTGGGTCCTGACACGTGTTGTCTAACTCCAATAGAGTTTAAAATGTCTACAAATGCCAATCCAAATGCGTCTTTATTATTATCTACATGGATATTAAAATCACCAACAACAAGGACTTTATCCGCAGCCAGTACTAACTCTGATAGAAAATCAGCAAATTCTTTGATAAAGTCAGTATGGTGCCCTGGTGGCCTGTATACAGTAGCCAGCACAAATGTCAACTTACATAATGTTACATAAAGCACCATCACTTCAAAGGAATTATATTTGAAATTCTTTTGAATGATTCTGAATATATTACTATAAATTACAGCAACACCTCCCCCTTTGCCTTTCTGTCAAGGATTGTGTCGATAGTCATAACCTTGAGGACTAGACTCATTTAAAATAATGTAATCGTCTGGTTTTAGCCAGGTTTCTATCAAACACAGCAAGTCTAGTTTATTTTCTGTGATAATTTCATTTACAATAAGTGCTTTTGAAGAAATAGATCTAATATTCAGTAGCCCAAGCTTTATCATTTGTTTATCTGACTTATCTGTGATTTTTATTTTTTGAACATCAATTAAATTTTTACCCTTAAAAGGTTTCAGAAGTTTTTTGTATTTACTAGTTCAAGGTACAGACACAGTCTCTATGTGATAATATCTAGGTGAAAGAGTTTCTATGTGCTGTGAATTATCTGAGTTCTGTGATGTGAGGCGGCTAGCAGACGGTCGGTTTAGCCAGTTTGTCTGCATCCTGATCTGGGCCCTGGTTTGTCATGTTTCAGCTCTAAGACTATTTGCCAAATTTCTAGATAGAAGAGCAGCACCATCCCGGGAGGGATGAATACCATCTCTTTTCAACAGATCAGGTCTGCCCCAAAAGCTTTTCCAATTGTTTATGAAACCTATATTATTCTGCGGACACCACTTAGACAGCCAGCCATTGAGTGATGATAACCTGCTAACTATCTCATCACTCCGACGAACAGGAAGAAGGCCAGAACAAATTACTTCTGCTGACATTGAATTTGCGAGTTCACACACCTCTTTAATGTTAATTTTGGTGATCTCCGACTGGCGAAGTCGAACATCATTTGTGCCGATGTGGATAATGATTTTAGAATATTTACGTTTAGCATTAGCCAGCACTTTTAAATTTGCTTTGATGTCAGGTGCTCTGGCCCCCGGCAAACATGTGACTATGGTGGCTGGTGTCTCTATTTTCACGTTCCGTGTAATAGAATCGCCAATAACTAGGGCACTTTCAACAGGATTCTCAGTGGGTGCGTCACTGAGTGGGGAGAACCTGTTTGATGTTCTAATCGGAACGGAAGAGTGGTGTTTGTTCTTGCCACTATGCCGCCTCACAGTCACCCAGTTAGCCTGCTGCGTGGCTTCTACAACCGGAACCGAATGTGCAGTGAACCGAACCGAATGTGCAGTGCAGTGATGCTAGTCGCATCCAAAGCAGTATCTAAGGCCCTTTCATTCTCACTATCCTCAATTAAAGTTTGGATGCGTGTCTCTAATTCTGAGATTCTCTCTGTCAGCCTGACAATATCCCTGCATTTATCACATGTGTAAGTCTCACTGCTGACAGAAAGAGCTAAGCTGTACATGTTGCATTTAATACACATGATAATCGTCGGACATGACTGACCGTGTTTTTGTAGAGTAGTCTGACTCCCCTCGCCGTCCGCAAAACTGCATCGCACACGGGACTCGCTAGCTGGATGTCTCAGTCGTTTGCCGGTGCCTGGGGCAAGGGTGATGTGCGGGACGCTGTACCTCACGGTGGATCTATGAATGCCGGGCAGCAAAGTCTCCACAGCTTCCCGATCTGGCGAGGACAGATCAGAATAACATACATTGGATAAATCCGCCATTAGATCGACAAGGAAGGTTAGTTTAGAGGAAAAAAAAAAAAAAAATAGACGGTAGCTAGCAGGCTAGCGGGCTATGGCTGACACTAGGTGATTACGCTGGTAGATTACTAGTAATAAATCGCATCCTATATAAGATAATTCAGATATTTATACAAAATAAAATATTACAACTAGTATTTGCACAAAATCATGCACATATAAACTTGAACTAAGTAATGTAATCAGTAATAACTCCTGTTGCGGATGCGTTCTAACTCTGCAACACAGCAACTAAGCCCAAAGAACTCACAAATTTATATTACAAGTATAATAATAATAATATTATGTATAAGAAGACAGTCCCAATCACAGTTATTAATGTATTGCTTTACTTTTTGAGCGCTCGCGCTGAAGCTATAGATGATCATCAGTAGCCTACAGTAAATCTTTGCGGGTTATTTACCTCAATGAAACACATTATAACAACTCAAACTCTTTACAAAAAAGGTTGATTCATTATCACAAGGGGTTTGTCTATTGTTAGCTTTTACTGATTAGACAAGCATGTAAAGTATGGAAAAACACAACTGCAAACAAAGCAAAATCCCAAAACAAAACTGTGTTGAAGATACGAGATGAAGTAAGTCAGAGTATACACTTGTTAGTCACAGGCAAACATAACAGAAACCCAAATGAAATAATCAAATAATGAAAGTTCAGGAGTAGGCTTGTTGCCCCTCAGTCCTTTCAAGCAAAAAAATTAATGATAAAGGTACTCAACCGTCCTTTTCTGCTTTGGGGTAGGTAGGGAATGTAAAGTCCTGACGAAAAAACAAAGTCCCCAAAAAGAGAAAAAAAATATCAATCCAATCCACTGGTTCAAGGCCCCACAGAAACAGGTTATCCTCCAGCAGTATAAAGTCTCCAGAGAATAGTCCAAAACGTATATATCCTAGACCAGGGGCGGAACCAGACGTTGTGAACATTAGGGGCTTAGCCCAAATATTTTGCCCAATGACATTTTAATTTTCTGTTAACAGCTTTACTGTCATGAATGGAGCTTTGTTGTAGTATTGTTGAATAAAGTTCATAAAAGTTCATTATTTCCCATAATAATTTGTGAAACTATGTTTGGTGTACCTCCTCTAGGGGGGACTGGGGGCATGCCCCCCCAGAAGAAAATTTTGTACATTTTAAGGTTAAATGAATCAATCTGGTGCACTTTGAGAGCTCAAAATTAAAGAACTTCAACCCATGTACAGTAAGCAAATTGACCAAAGAAACAGCATTGTACCTGGACATGAAAGAGGGTTCAAACATCTTTTTAGTTGTGATAGTCTCAGTCTACATTGTGTTTTAGGATGCCAAACAATTATTACAATAATATAAAAATAATAATATAATAGTGTTTTAGGCCTATATAATTATTAATGACAGTTATATCCACATATTGTAACAAATGCACTCTAAATTAAATTTAAAAATAAAAAATTACACAAGAGTACACAAAAATTATTTTACACAAAAGTTACTTTACACAACAGAATAGGGAAATTACAATAGCCTACTTTTGTAGTAATTAATAAGATAAATCTTTGCGCTTTTATTTTGATCACCAGATCACCAGTTGATCTCGAGCAAATGTGCGCGCTTCTCTTTAAAACACGCAGCACAAACAGACTGTATACTTAATCGCTGTATTTTGCTGTTTTATAAAGGCACAAAGTCATATCACGGTTTCGATTTTAGCTCGTTGGCAAAATACAACGTTACAGACCAGCTATGTATGTTTTAAATTTTCGGTTCATTATGAAACAATGGCGGCAGCACAGGGTCATTGATGGGAAACACTGAATGAATATTTAGCTGACATATGTGCTAAAGTTGTCATATCAGTTATATCATAACAAAAACCCTTCAACCGGACCGAACGATCGTCTCGAGGCCTGCCGCTGCTCTGAGTGAGTGACGGGAGGCGTGTCTGTGTTCAGCTGCGGTGTGCGTGAACTCGCTGTCGGAGAGAAGAGAGAGAAAGCGCTGCCGGTGTATGGATACTGTAGAAAAGCGGTATTGAACTGCTTAACGTGATAAGTAATAGAGAGATATGTTTAGAAAATTATATTTTGACAGCACTGTTAAGAAACCTCAAACCTGAAAGATTCGGGGCTTTTGGGAAAACATTCGGGGCTCCAGCCCCCTTAGCCCACCCCTAGCGCCGCCCCTGTCCTAGACCAGAGCGTGCCCTTATGAAAAGGCCCCAAAGTCTAATACACAAATGTCTCTTCCCAGAGATCACTTTGGACAATTACACAGAGGTTAGCCTAGCATAAGCCACCTCACCAAACACCAAAAACTTTTTCCTCTTTTTAAAATGGCTGCCCTCCCATTCTTATTGGTAGGCACACCATAATAAGAGTCCTTAGAGGCCAACAAAAGTCCTCAAAAAATATGCGTGTGTAAATGTTCAAAATCAACAAAGATTAAGAAAAAAAACTATAAATATATCCAACTTTTCCCTAGAACCCCATTCAACAAGATAGTTCACAGGCCCCAACTTCTTTTTTATCTTCACAGGGCCCTCCCATTTTAGGAGCTAGTTTAGATGAAAAGAAATCATCGGCTTTTGACATTGGATGAGCACAGATCCAAACCAGGTCTCCCTCTTGGAACTGTACGAACTTCCGTCTGGCATTATAATACCTGGCTTGTTTGGAGTGTGCTTTTCTCATTGCCTTTAGAGCATCCTGCTGGAGTTGTTGTTGTCGTTCTATGAGGGAATATCGTGATTGTCCCAGATTTGGTGGATGAGCAACAAGTGTTTCTAGGGGTCCTTTCAACTGCCTGCCCAGTGCTAGTTCAGCTGGTGAGTGTCCTGTAGTCTCATTGCAAGCGGTGTTAATAGCAAAACGAAATTCAGCCAGCCACCTGTCCCAGTCACGATGGCTTTCACCTACAAAGGATGCAATCATTGTCTTGATGGTTCTGTTGACTCGCTCTGAGAGATTTGTTTGAGGGTCGTAGCTGGTGGTGAGCTTCCTTGTAACTCCCCATCTCTTACACAAATCCTCCATCAGCTGACTTAGAAATTGGGGCCCGCGGTCTGACAGTAGGTATTTTGGAACCCCCCACCTTGTAAACACCTCCTCTTGCAGAATCTGGCAGATTCGATGTGTCTTGCTATCTTTGATGGCAAAAAGTTCTAGCCATTTGGTGAAATAATCAACTACTACTAGAAGATACACATTTCCCTTTTTGCTTTTGGGAAGGGGTCCCATAAGGTCCACCCCTAACATGTACCCTGGTTCCTCCACCTCGGTGGACTGGAGAAAACCAGAGGGTTTGGTGTTACTGGGCTTGTACCTCTGGCAGACTGTGCATTCTTTCACATACTTCCATACATCTTTGCACACTTCAGGCCACCAGGCGACTTCTAGTATTCTCAGAAGTGTCTTCATTCTCCCTAGATGTGCCCCTAGTGGATTGTTATGGAAATAATTGATGAAGGTAGTGGTTAGAGTCTTGGGCACTACTAGCTGGTACTTTGTACCTGAAGCAAAGGGGGACACTCTATACAAAACCCCTTGCTGGACTTCCCATCGAATATGGTTGATGTCATCTGTGATTCCGAGCCTCCCCTTTAACTCACTCACCTCAACATCCTCACTCTGGGCTTTTAATATTTCTGCCATGGTTGATGGGATATCCAAATTCCAATGGGAGGATTTCTCATCAACATACACCGCTAAGGGGACATTGCAATGCTGAGCTCTGGACAAGGCATCGGGCACTACATTCACACGTCCCTTCCGGTATTGTACCTGGAAGTGAAACCACTGGAGCCTTAAGGTCCATCTTGTCAACCGAGAGGTAGTTTTGGGTGAGTTAAAGGCCCAGGTCAAGGCAGCATGGTCCATATACACCACAAATGGTACTCCCTCCAGGTAGTAGTGCCACTTTTCGACGACCCACACCACTGCAAGGCACTCCTTTTCTGAGGTTGAGTAATTCACCTCTGCTCCCCTCAAACCTCTTGAGGCATATGCAATCACCTTCTCTTCTCCACTGATGTTCTGGGTTAGAACTGCTCCCAGGCCAACGGAGCTAGCATCCGTCTGAACCTGGAAGGATTGTGTCAGGTCAGGTTGAATTAGTACAGGGGCATTTTGCAGAGCATGTTTTAGACTCTCAAAGCTCAACTGGGTTTCCTTAGTCCATGTCCATTTAACCCCTTTCCTTTTAAGGTGGTTCAAAGCGGCAGCCAGTTCAGCAAAGCGTGGGATAAACTTGTGGTACCACCCAACCAACCCCAATAATCTCTGAAGTTCCAACAAGTTTTGTGGGGTTGGGTACTCACTGATGGCGGTGATCTTGTCCGAGTCGACTTTTACTCCTTCCTCTGACACAACATGTCCCAAAAACTTGAGCTCTGTTTTCATGAAGTGGCATTTCTTTAGGTTTAGGGTAAGATTGGCCTCTTTCAGCTTCTGAAAAACAGCTTCGAGATCTTTTAAGTGTTGTTGTTGGCTTGGGGAGTAGACAATAATGTCATCTATGTAGATGAAACACACACTTCCTCTTAGCTTACCCAACACTCTCTCCATCAACCTCTGGAATGTGGCCCCAGCATTTTTCAGCCCAAAGGGCATGGTCAAAAAATTAAATAATCCAAAAGGAGTTATAAAGGCAGTCTTTTCTCTGCTGCTTTCTTCCATTTCGACTTGCCAGTATCCAGATTTTAAGTCAAGGGTACTGAAATAATGGGCACCTTGCAATGACTCCAGTATATCGTGGATGAGAGGCATCGGGTAGGTGTCTTGGGGAGTTTTGGAATTAAGTCTGCGATAATCCACACAGAACCTTAGACTGCCATCTGTCTTTGGGACCAATACTACAGGAGAGGCCCAAGGGGATTGAGATGGCTCGATGATGCCTTCTTGCATCATCTTGTCAAGCTCATTTTCTATCACCGCTTTCTTTAAGGGAGAAACCCTATAGGCTTTCGACCAAACTGGTATGTCATCCGTTGTTACAATCCGATGGGTGGCTTGATTAGTTCTCCCTAGAATTCCAGAACAGACAGTTGCCCATTTGTTTAGGAAGGGTTGGATTTCTGGTGGATGACTTGCTATAGCGTCTTTTCTGCTAGTGGTTGCAGTAGCTTTCTCCAGCTCTCCATCCTTCTCCATTGGCACAGCCATGAACAAAGAGATAACAGGTTCCCTCTTCATTATGCACTGCTGCTCCCACTGTGGTTGCTGTAGAAAAGGGTAGACTCAAACCTGCCCTTTGACCTTGAGCTCATAGCTCATCGCAGCGACATTTAGCTGTACACCAGTTTGTCTCAGAAAGTCCAATCCAAGGACCAGAGGAAATGCCAGGTGTTCATTAGACATTACATAGGTGTCAAAGGTCCAGACCATTCCATGCCACTCATAAACCACAGGAGTTCTACCCTCTGATACGTGAGCCTTTCCATCTGCCACCATGAACGTCCTGCTTGTAGTCTGCAGCAGCCTTTCATCTGTTTTTTTTCACAGCCTCCCATAACTGTTTCTACATTAAAGAGTAGGTTGAACCAGTGTCAACAATAGCTTCAACGTGATAATTCCTCACATCTACAGCCACTTTCAGCAGAGGAGGTGTGGTTGTTTGAATTAATGAGACATGTTGAACTGATGTACTTGGATGTGATTTGGCTTGTTGGTCACGTCGGAATGAGGCACTCTTTTTCCCTTCATTAGTTACCTTGAGCTGGTTGACTCGAGCCCAGTAATCCTTCTTTGAATTCAAGTCCCTCTCTACCAAAGATCCTACTTTAACTAGCTGCTCTACGGTATGCACTGCACCTCTGAGACTGCTCGCTAGGGAGGAGTTACAACTATTTAGTATTCGTCTTACCACCTCCTCTTCTGGCAAGTTGTCCCGCCATCTCAGACACAGAGCTCTATAATCATAGGCAAAGTCACGGATACTCTGGTTTGGACCTTGAATCATAGACTTTAGCTGGTCTTCTAACTCAGTCAGGTAATCAGTAGAAAGAAAGGCAGACATGAAGGAGTGTTTAAACTCATCCCAGTTGCAAATCTTTAACTTTTCAGCTGCCCACCAACTCCTCGCAGGACCTGTTAGCACTGCATTGATTGTGGCTAGCAGTTCCACATCTGTGAGAGGTCTGAGTGACAGGAAGTTTTCACACTTTTCAATGAACTCCAGAACATCACAGGTTTCACGGTTTTGTCCGAAGGTAGGGAACTCTAGGTTGATAGGAGGTTTGGGTGTCAATGGAGAAGGAATTGCAGAGGGAAGATGTCCTGTATCCGAAAAGCTATGGCTAAAAGGACGGGGCGATAATGGGGTACTGATCGTCTTTACTTGTGACATTTTCTTTTTCCAGTGCTCATCACGCCTCTTTAGACAATTCACCATCTCTGTCTCTAAGCGGGTCAGAGATCTATTCATTCCCCTTTCTAGTGCCTCAAAGCGTTGATCAATGGCATCCCTGAAGCAGGCCTCCCTGTTAACCAGGCTGTCGTTGCTGGCCATGAAATCATTTTTGAGCATCTGCACCTCTGTCTGCAGAGTCTGGAAGGTTGAAGAGAGTTTAGTTATTTGAGTTTCAATTTGTTCAAACATTTCTCCTCTTGGTTTCAGCATTGGAGGTTCATCCTCTTCACTTCCTCCAGCCTGACTTCCAATATACATATCACTCATCATGGATCTTAATTCTATTACCTGCAATGGTTCTCTGTATGAAACACCAGGGGGAGATTGATACGGAAGGGCCTCTGGACACTCGTTCCCCTCACTTGCCACTGCCTGCTCACAAACCTTATCTAATGGGTTATCCATGATTAACAGACAAATACCTTTGCAAAAATATAAAAGGTACAATATCAGTCTTTAAACAGTATCTCACAATAATTCATTCCCTGTACGGGCCACCATCTATAACAACTCAAACTCTTTACAAAAAAGGTTGAGTCATTATCACAAGGGGTTTGTCTATTGTTAGCTTTTACTGATTAGACAAGCATGTAAAGTATGGAAAAACACAACTGCAAACAAAGCAAAATCCAAAAAACAAAACTGTGTTGAAGATACGAGATAAAGTAAGTCAGAGTATACACTTGTTAGTCACAGGCAAACATAACATAAACCCAAATGAAATAATCAAATAATGAAAGTTCAGGAGTAGGCTTGTTGCCCCTCAGTCCTTTCAAGCAAAAAAATTAATGATAAAGGTACTCAACCGTCATTTTCTGCTTTGGGGTAGGTAGGGAATGTAAAGTCCTGACGAAAAAACAAAGTCCTCAAAAAGAGAAAAAAAATATCAATCCAATCCACTGGTTCAAGGCCCCACAGAAACAGGTTATCCTCCAGCAGTATAAAGTCTCCAGAGAATAGTCCAAAACGTATATATATCCTAGACCAGACCTTGCCCTTATGAAAAGGCCCCAAAGTCTAATACACAAATTTCTCTTCCCAGAGATCACTTTGGACAATTATACAGAGGTTAGCCTAGCACAACCCACCTCACCAAACACCAAAAACTTTTTCCTATTTTTAAAATGGCCACCCTCCCCTTGCCAACAATTCCGCCGATCTGACTCCTTTGGGATCAAATAAAATTGTAGTTCGGGCTTCTCTGACGACTCTTAAAACAGCTAACAGCACTACATATCCCAGACATATTGTAAACTTGTTGTGAACCTTCTGAAAGTGTTTCGTTGACCTTCCTCTGTAGTTGTAGCTGCTGTCAGCATAGACTTAAACAGGTCGCGCAACTGTGACCGGACACAAATATGGCAGCGATAGAATACAGTGACGTCACATGAAACCTATGGATAATGTGATAGATAAATGTATTTATGTATGTGTTATGTGTTTTTTGTGCAGTCTTCCACTGGTAGGAAAGTGTGACTGATAATTCTAATCTCTGTCTGTGTTTGTGTGCTTGCAAGTATGTTTCTGGCCTAAAATTAAGCATAAAAATAAATGTTCATGTTTAGTCACTTGATGTTGAGTTTATCCTCACTGTGTTATGGATTTTGTTGGTTCTTGTTTCCCCTTTTTGAGTGCCTCATTTGAAAAATCAGTATTCATTGATTTTTAATGTGCTTACTGATATTTTAAGTTTCTTCTGATGAACAAATAATCATTTGTTTTTATATATTTGTTTCTTTCTAGTTTGGACCATGGAGGCCAATTCAGTATGACTCCAGGACTGAGAAAATGTAGGTCTTTTCTCTCTCTCTCTCTCTCTTTCTCTCTCTCTCTCTCTCTCTCTCTCTCACACACACACACACACACACACACAAAGAGAGAGAGATGTAAAAACTGTCATTCATTCTAATCTCTCTTGTGTTCAGATGCCTGTGATCTCACACTGGATCCAAACACAGCACACACTCAACTCATCCTGTCTGAGGGGAACAGAACGATCACACATGTGAAAGAGCCACAGCCGTATCCTGATCATCCAGACAGATTTGAGCTCTATGAACAGGTTCTGAGTCGAGAGAGTCTGTCTGGACGCTGTTACTGGGAGGCTGAACGGAGTGGGATGGGGGCTGATATAGCAGTGACATATAAAGGAATCAAGAGGAAAGCAGGGAGTAACTGTTGGTTTGGATACAGTGATAAAACCTGGAATCTGTACTTTTCTGCTAATGGATTCACTGTCTGGCACAATAATGTGAGCAAAACCATACCAGCCCCTTCACTGCTGTCTAACAGAGTAGGAGTGTATGTGGACGTGTCGGCCGGCACTGTGTCCTTCTACAGCGTCTCTGACACACACACACTCACACACTTACACACATTCAACACCACATTCACTGAACCCCTCTATGCTGGATTCAAGGTTTATGATTCCTCACTGTCTCTGTGTCATATTTAACAACCTGCTGAGGAACAAAAGAGACACAAAGCAGTTGCAATCCTCTTTCTCACAATAAAACAACACGCACACTTTAATTCTGCTTTCATTGGGGTCTTAAGCATTCAAGTTTTGTTGCTTTTAGTGTATTAGCTTTTAGGTCATGTACATCCTAATGCACTTCTTACAGTGGTCTGTCTGAGCATGTTCACTTCAATTCAGCAGCGCAGTGATTGGCCGTCAGTTAATGACTGCTGCAATATTTCATAGAAGGCTGAAAATAATGTGAGGTAGCTTTTATTATAAAACAAATATAATCATATGTGAAGGTATAAATCCATTAAACTTGATGTTAACTTCTGTTAAGATGGTTACAAGAAGGAAAAAAATAATCCATAATGTGAATGATTTATAAGGCAGTAAAAATAATTATTCTGTATTTATCAATATTTGTGTTACTACATTTGTATATTTCTGTTTTGTTTTTATGTGTGAACCTATTATTGCCATTGAAACCTAAAAATTTATTTCACAAGAAATTCCCACTGAATCATTCCCTGGGATCTGTAATTGTCAAATTTTTCACATCTCATGAGTTTACCTTGGTGAAAAAGGTATATTTACGTATTTATAGCCAGGTGTCTCAATGGGAATCCACACTATCAGCAATTTTTGCATGATGGTAAAAAAAAAAAAAAAACTTCTCCACATGGATTTAGAGTTGGGTTCATGCTTGTTGAATTTTAAACATTAACTCTAACACTGCATTGACCCATAAAAACTGTTTTGAAGTGACAGATCTGCCTGAGCGGTGCTTTGTGCTTCACAATGGATGTTCTTTAACATTTCATTTTGGCAAATATTTAATGCACATTAATCCATTAATTTCAGGTGCATGAGACTTTTGACTGAGAACACTTCTAATGTAACTAAGCAAAATAAATCCATTGACATTTCATGAAAACTCTGTGTGTGTGTGTGTTCATACAGATTGTTGTCAGTAAGTCAAAGGTGATGGTCTGTAGAAACACTCTGGCTCTTCATTTGGTGAGATCTTATAAAAGCTACTGTAGATGTCCTCACTGTTTCAGAGGATCCACAGACTCACTTTTGTCCTGCTGGATTGTCACAAACTGTTCCGTAAACCTGAAAACACTCAGGAACCTAAAATTGTGCTTCCAATGGGAACATCTAAATTAAATCTCCAGGTTTAAAATGAATTAATAAGATTCAATCAAGCTGACCTGATTATGTTGCATTAGTTGAAGTAACTGTAATGTATTTGAGTTGATGTTACAATACCTGATGGCCACTAGATGGCACTCCCTTGCTGTTAGTTGTTGTTGTTGCTGTGTGCGAGAAAACCAGTGCAAAGAATGCTCTGAAATGGAATAGAATATAAAGAGTTATTATAGCATATTGATGCAGACATAACACAAATTGGCGACGAGTACAAAGTTCCCACAGCCAACATCGAGCCGTCGGTCGAGAGGTAAAGATGGCTACGATCATCGGACATGTCGAGCCATTCGACGAGGCAAGAGAGCAATGGACTACGTATGTAGAACGTTTTGAACATTTTGTGGAGGCTAATGGCATTAGCGAAGAGAAAAGAGTGTCCGTTTTTCTCAGTGTAATGGGGGCATCGACTTGTGGACTTTTACGCAGTCTCATTGCACCAATTAAGCCCGGGACTATGAAATATGATGAGATTGTGGATGCACTCCAAGCACATTTTGCCCCCAGGCCCATTGTGATTGCAGAGAGGTTCAAATTTCACAAACGTAATCAAGCAGAGGGGGAAAGTGTCGCACAATATGTGGCAGTATTAAAGAAACTGGCGGAGCACTGTGAGTTTGGCGACAATTTAAATGACGCACTGCGAGACAGATTCGTGTGTGGCCTGAGTAGCGAGTCAATTCAGAGGAAACTATTGACTGAATTAGCGCTCACGTATCAAAAGGCTGTGGATATAGCGATGTCAATGGAGGCTGTATCTAGAGAATCACAACATCTGAGCAACTCATTGAAAGTAAATGCCATGTCCCTGTCGACAGAATCGGCCAAGGAGAAATGTTATAGATGTGGGAAGTCCAACCATATCCAAAATTACAAAGACCAACTGTGCCACAACTGTGGAAAGAAAGGCCACATTGCACGAATGTGTAAAGGTAAAAAGACAGAGGAGAAAATACCTAGAACTACAGAAAAAGGGAAAAATAATGTAAAATGGAAGGGACAGTTAAAGAAAAGACCAATTCACAGAATGGATGCTAATATGGAAAAGAGTGAGGAAGAGACGAATTCAGACACAGATGCTGAACTGACACTACACAAAGTCACAGCAACACTGCACAATTCTTCACAGGTGAACATGATGAAAAGTGAAACTGATGCAGTGTCATCTGTAATAAAAGTACAACCAAAAATTGAGGGATTGCCAATTGACATGGAAGTGGACACTGGGGCGGCGGTCTCTATTATCTCTAGTGAACTGTACAGAGATAAACTGAGCCATGTTCAACTACGCCAGACGAATGTTGTTCTCAAGACGTATACAGGCGAAGTAATCTCGCCAGAAGGTGTCATCAAGGTGCATGTTAAGCTAAACAGACAAAGCGTATGCTTACCCTTGTATGTTGTTACAGGAAACGCAGCGCCACTGCTGGGACAAGAATGGCTTCGCTGAATCCATCTAGACTGGCGCGAGATCAAAACTGTAAGAGCTGTGTATCATGCTAATGAAGGGATATTGGACAGTCTTTTAAAAAGGTATGCCAAAGTATTCCAAGAAGATCTAGGAACATTCAATGGGTATACAGCTACCTTAAACCTGAAACCGGGAACCCAAACGAGATTTTTCCAAGCACGAGTGGTACCGTATGCCATCAGACCCAAGGTGGAGGAAGAAATTGATCGCCTGCTGAAACAAGGAATCATTTCACCTGTGCGATTCAGTGAATGGGCAATCCCGATTGTGCCTGTAATAAAAAAGGGTGGCAATGTTAGGATCTGTGGTGACTTCAAAATAACTGTGAACCCAGCTCTGTGTGCAGAACATTATCCATTACCCCGAACGGAGGATCTATTTGCTTCACTGGCTGGGGGACAAAGATTTAGCAAACTAGACCTTTCACATGCTTACCTGCAGATTCCTGTGCATGAAGATTCACGTAAATATCTTACCATCACGACTCACAAGGGGATGTTTGTATATAACAGGTTACCCTTCGGCATTACTTCAGCTCCATTGATATTTCAACGAGTCATGGAACAAGTGTTACAAGGGCTGCCATTTGTACATTGCTTTTTAGACGATATCCTGGTCACAGGAAAAGACAATGCCCATCATTTATCTAACCTGGAGTCTGTGTTGAGTCGGCTGGAGAAATTTGGACTTCAGGTTAAAAGAGAGAAGAGTGAGGTTTTCAAAACTTCACTAGAGTATTTAGGACATGTGATAGATGCATCAGGACTTTACAAGTCCCCAGACAAACTGCGTGCCATCGCCAAAGCACCAGCTCCTGTTAATGTTAACCAACTCAGATCATTCCTGGGTCTGGTTAATTATTATGCAAGATTTGTACCAAATGTTGCCACAGTTCTTCACCCCTTGAATGCAATGCTACACAAAGATGCAAAATGGAAGTGGTCTCTAGAGTGTGAGAAAGCTTTTCAAGATGCTAAAATGCAGCTGTTAACACCCAATGTACTCACACACTATAATCCAAGACTCCCAGTTCGCTTGGCTTGTGATGTTTCACCCTACGGGGTGGGAGCTGTGCTTTCGCACATGATGCCGGATGGGCATGAAAGATCTATAGCCTTCGCTTCCCGAACCATGAGTAAATCTGAGCAAAATTATGTGCAACTAGAACGGGAGGCACTAGGGATCATTTTTGGAGTAAGGAAGTTTCATACTTATCTATATGGACGTCACTTCACATTAATAACAGACCATCGTCCTCTTACCACCATACTCCATCCTAGCAAAGCAACTCCATCCATGGCTGATGCCAGACTTTAGAGGTGGGCTCTTCTGCTGGCTGTGCACAACTACACAATTCAATACAGAAGTGCTAACGACCATGGAAATGCTGATGGGCTATCGTGTTTGCCACTGCCTGTACAGCACAGAGACAGGAAAGATGCAGTGGACACTTGCCTCATTAAAAAGATGGATGCACTTCCAGTGTGTAGCAGCGATATCAAGAAAGAAACCAAAGCAGATCCGACCCTCTGTCATGTGAAGGAGATGGTAGCCACAGGATCATTTCAATTAAGGCTTTAGCACGCAGCTACATCTGGTGGCCAAATACTGACTCTCAAATTGAAGAAAAATCAAAGACCTGCATGTCATGTCAACAAAATCAAAAATCTCCATGTTTCTCACCTTTACATCTCTGGGCATGGACAGAAGCTCCTTGGCAGCGGATTCATGTAAATTTCGCTGGACCATTTGAAGGACGAATGTTTCTGGTAATTGTTGACGCACACTCAAAATGGCCAGAAGTTCATGTGATGGGTTCAACAACTTCCTCCAAGACTATTCAAGTTCTGCGTGGTCTATTCAGTCGTTACGGTATACCTGAAACCCTAGTGAGCAACAGTGGCCCACAATTTATTTTGGAGGAGTTTGGATGTTTTCTAAAAACAAATGGTGTTAAACATGTACGCTCTGCACCATTCCACCCAGCCACCAACGGTCTGGCCGAGCGTTTCGTGCAGACTTTTAAACACTGAAAGCATCCAAAGAACCAGTACCATTACAGCAGAGATTAGACTCTTTCTTGCTACAGTACAGGAATACCCCACATAGCACAACAAAAGAAACACCTGCTATGTTATTCTTACGTCGCAGATTGAGGACACGGCTGGATCTGCTGAAACCAAGTGTGAAAAGGACTGTGGAGTAAGCACAAAAAGTTCAATGTTCTTACAGTTCCCTCCATGCAAAACACAGAGACTTCCACGTGGGTGATTCGGTGCTGGTCAGAGATTATCGACGGGGAGAGGAGAAGTGGAAAACCGGTACTGTTTCTTCTCAGTCAGGACCAGTGTCCTACACGGTTCTGGTGGACAGTTCACAAAACTGGAAAAGACATGCAGATCAAATGTTGGACTGTCATCCAGAAATTACAAAAAACACAGAAACACTACCAGCAGAGAACAGTACATCACAAACTCTGGATGATAAGGAAGAACTGTCTTTAACATCTAATGACACCGAACCAAATGCTCTAGACAAGAGTGTAACCAAGCTTGTTGAACCAGCTATTGCTTCTTCCCCAAATGTGAGAAGATTTCCTGTTAGAATCCGTAAACCACCTAGCAGACTTGATCTGTAAAGTGTTTGAATGTTATATGCGTAGTTGAATGTGTTTAGTGTTTCATACTTTTGGGTGGAGTAGTTAAGTTGACAAGTGAATAAGTGTGATATTGCTTAAGGGTGAATACTAATTGTTGGCCCCTAACTGTTATTCCCTATTTTGAATGGATGTTTTTATGTTAAAAAGAAAAAAACATGGGGTAGACTGATTTAAGGAGGGAGGAGATGTAATGTATTTGAGTTGATGTTACAATACCTGATGGCCACTAGATGGCACTCCCTTGCTGTTAGTTGTTGCTGCCATGTGCCGAGAAAACCAGTGCAAAGCAATGCAGTGAAGTCATGTCCCCTGTTCTCTCCATGAATGCTCTGAAACGGAATAAACAAAAAAAGAGTAGCTTCTTATTGCATATAATAAAAGTGGTGCAGGGGGGTAGATAAGATGAGCTGAAACGATAAAAAAACTAAAAGAAGCAGAGAAACACTTTAAATATTCATTAACAACAGCAGTAAATTGCTGTAATGCAGAGTAGAAAAAAAGAAAACAAGAGCAAAAGACAGCATCTTGTGGCGAACTGGCCGACTTCGCCCATTTAGTCGACATGCTGCCAATATGACCAACGAACACTTCATGGTACTTTATAGTCTTGACTTGAAAATTGTTTTTCAAAAGAGACATTCCCCACATAACAATGTTTTTCTGGTCCAGCTCCTGTTCAGACAGTCCCTTTCCCTTCGGCCCACATGCCACAAAGAATGACAGCCTTGGAGTGGCACAGATCTGGATTAAAGACAAGGGCCACACATGGGCCATGACTGGCCTCTCAGCCAAAACGGTTGGTACCGATTCCCAGCCTTAAAGGGTTAGTTCACCCAAAAATGAAAATTCTGTCATTTATAACTCACCCTCATGTCGTTCCACACCCGTAAGACCTTGTTAATCTTCGGAACACAAACTGAGATATTTTAGTTGAAATCTGATGGCTCAGTGAGGCCTGCAAAGGAATCAAAAGGATTTTACAAACACAAATGTAAAATTAAAGCATCCTAATTTTGAAAAAGTGCGCAAAACGTTTACAAGAATATTCATTAAACATTAAAGAAAAACAGTTATTTTACATGTATAGAATTAACTGCATGTACTGCATGTATGAAATGAATTAATATATTACTGCCTTTAAATAAAGCAACATGCAGCACAACACATGCAGTATCTACTACTGTATCTATGCAGTAAAGTTAAGGTGGCTGGTATAATGGTCTGTTGGCATCTCCATGTGGTCCTGTGTGGTATTGTAGCTTGACTTGTAGTTATTTTATATAAAAACAAATCTAAACAAATATAAATAAATAAAACATATTTTTAAAATTTATTTATTTATTTAAGTCTTAATATGTTTTCCTTCTGTTGACCTTTTTCTTAAACTTTTTCTTAAATTGTTTAGCATTAAATCATACTGGGATGTTCCACCAGCCACCGCCGGCCACAACCATTGCGTAATCGTCATTAATTATGTATCATTCTGAATTATAGACTACTAATGTAGCTTGCATCCAAGTTATTAATTTGAAGAATGATCAAAAATAATCAAAAAATAATAAAATTAAACAAAATCAATAAGCAGTATGAATTCAGTTGACGCGTTTAGAGTGAGAGCAGGTTGAAATTTAACATACATCTTTTCATGTGACAGTCGATCCTGTAACAGCATCCAAGGTCAAGGTCAAGGTAAACTTTATTGTCCCACAAGGGGAAATTCATATGGTCATTCATTCATTACGCGCCCTTATCACAACATATTCTTAAAACAATAAAGACAAAAAAACCAAAACCAAAAATTACAAATACAGAAATTACAATCCAACATTTAACATTAAAATATATAATTAAAATATATAATATTAACAGGTAACTAAAACTATAGTAACTTACGATGTGCTTGATCATTATACAATCTGATCGCTATAGGGACAAATGATTTATTATACCTTTCTGTTCTAATTCTCTGTTGTAAAATTCTGCCAGTTGACCTGTTACTTCTCATGAATTTATGATATAGAGGGTGAGTAGGGTCATTAAGAATTTGGTCAGTCTTTTTTAAAATAAGCTCATTATACAACTGAGCTGCCGACACCTGATCAATTCCAATGATCCCACTGGCCGTCTTAATCATGCGCTGCAGTTTCCTTTGGTCCTTAACATGCATATTGCCAAACACACAGATGAGGCCAAAGGACAGAACACTCTGAAGTAGACTTTTATAAAACATTTCAAGAATGTGCTTTTCTAATCTAAAATTATGTAATTTCCTGAGGAAGTACATCCGCTGGTGCAGTTTCTTAGTTTTGTTCAATGCACATTCATTAAAAGTTAATTTAGAATCAATTTCAACTCCCAAATAATTATACATTGAGACCCTCTCCACTAATTCACCATTGATATTAGAGGGGGGAATTATCATACTGTTTTTACTCAAATTTATGACCATCTCTTTTGTTTTCTTAACATTGATTTCCAGAATATTTTCAGAACACCACTGAGTGAAACCCTGCAATTCCCTCTGAAAACCACTCACAGAAGAAATGTCCGACTTTAAAAAACCAACCAATGCTGTGTCGTCAGCATATTTAAAATAAGTGTGAGCTGGAGAGGAAGCTTGACAATTATTGGTATATAATGTATATAGGATAGGCGACAGAACACACCCTTGTGGTGCCCCTGTATTTATCATTTTTGAGGATGATATACATGAATTAAATCTGACTTTCTGACTGCGATCTGTCAAGAAATCATAGATCCATAAAATCATTTGGGGATTTACTCCCAAGTGCAGTAATTTTCTCACCAACAAGTGGGGTTGGATCGTATTAAAAGCACTACTGAAATCAATGAACACAATCTTGACCAGGCTCTGAGCATGTTCAAGGTGCTCATGAATGCTGTTAATCAAAGATAGCAGTGCATCCTCAACACCTCTATCTGCACAATAGGCAAATTGATTTGGGTCTAAAAAGGGTGAAACCTCTTGAAGAAGTTGTTTTAACATTATTTTTTCAAAACATTTCATAACTGCAGAGGTAAGGGCAACAGGGCACAGGTCATTAAATTCCTTAGGTCTATTGTTTTTAGGCACAGGCACAATTAAAGATTTGTTTCCATAAGCTGGGAATAACGCCTGTATCTAATGACAGCTGAAACAACCTATGGAAAGGCTTTGCCAACTGATCAGCACACACCTTTAGTGTCCTGCAGCTGATACCATCAGGTCCACAAGCTTTACAGGGATTTACGGGGATCCGGAAGTAACCCATCCCATCCTTACAGCCCATAGATGCTCTGCTTAGACATGCAGTTCTCGTGCTGATCGGCCTGGATAGTCCAGCTCATTCAAGCTGAAGAAAATAAAACATGGCTCAACAAATGCTGTTTTTCAACCCAGTAAGTGTCCAACTATTAAAAAATAATGATTTATCCTATTATGATAGACAGATCTATAATTTAACTGCCAGGATATATTGTCTATATCTTTTTATCAGTTCTTCTTGTGAGTTTTAATAATCCATCTATTAGCCATATTATACCCGCAAGCCGTGAGGAACTTGGAGTGCAAACTAACAAAAAAATAATGTTTTTCATGGAAGAGCGGGGAGTTTTTTTGTTGTTGTTGTTGTTTTTTTTTTTGTTGTTGTTTTTTGTTTAAACCAGGGCGTGACACAATTTAATTATAACCCCATCTGTTTATCTAATCAGAAATGCATTGCAGGGGTGAAATCATTAAAAGAAGCTAATAGTTAATCATAATAATAATATCATTTTTGAATCAGCAAATACAAATGTTTCATTTGATAGGAATATACAAAATACTATTATTTAGTGCTTCTTATCTCAAGCTTCTATAATACACTAAAAAAAAATACTATAATACACTAATAAAAAAAAAAAAATAAATAAAAAAAATATAGGGCACAATGTACTATGTTAATTTGAAAGAATTATCCGTATTTATTATTATTTTGTGTTTCAGAATTAAAGGAAATGTCCGTAAAATTAATGGATAATGCCCTCGCTGTCACAGACACGCCAGGCTCAACCATCACCCAATCACAGCACTACAAAAGACACACGCACTCACACACTCATCGTCCGGACTCGTTGGCATCAAAACCTACCTTCATGCTCACATTCAGGGGCGTAGCAACCGGGGGGGACGGGGGGGACACGTCCCACGCACTTTTAGAAACTAGTGATGTGTCGTTCTTGAACGATTCGTTCATTTTGAACGAATCTTTAATGTGACTCGGGAAGAACGAGTCGTCTCGGGGGGTGATTCGTTCAGTCGCGCATGTGCAATATTCTACAGGTTCTGTACTGCTAGAAGTAGTTCACCTGATGATTCAATTGATTAGTTCATTTCATGAGTCTTTCGGGTTTTGAGTCGTTCCTTAATCACGTGACAGACCCATACGCTACCAATGCATTCTGAGCCGGAAAGAGAATTGATTAGTTCTTTTTATGAGTCTTTCGGGTTTTTGAGTCGTTCCTTAATCACGTGACAGACCCATACACTAAGCCAATGCATTCTGAGCCGGAAAGAGAACTGATTAGTTCTTTTTATGAGTCTTTCGGGTTTTTGAGTCGTTCCTTAATCACGTGACATACTATACACTATGCTGTGTGACCCAAGCACATTATATTTATTAGTAAATAACGTTAACTCTCCAGTTTTGTTTGAGTTTGTGTTACAACTGTTAAAGCTGAAGTTATCATAACCTTGATGTTTTAAACTAACATTAATAATTCAAATTCAAAATGTTATTTGCTTTTAATTTATGTCATTATGTCCTTTTTGAGCAATCTTCTTATACATATATTAGACCAATATGTCAAGTCTGCCTAGGAAAAGCAATTATTATAACAGCAAACTCAAAATTGGAGTAAAAATGAACAAACTAGGCTATAAATACTTTGTATTGTAGGCTTGGATTATTATATTATTATATAGCCTAGTGTTTATTTACAGATAGACAGTCAAAAAGATAAATTAATCAATATTTTATTTATAACAGGGCTTTATTTATAATAACACACCACAGATCCTCAAGAAACAGTAACAAAAACAGTGACAGAAATGTCAGAAATAGCGTATGGGTCTGTTACGTGATTAAGGAACGACTCAAAACCCGAAAGACTCATGAAGAGAACTAATCAATTCTCTTTCCGGCTCAGAATGCATTGGCTTAGTGTATGGGTCTGTCACGTGATTAAGGAACGACTCAAAACCCGAAAGACTCAGAGAACTAATCAATTCTCTTTCCGGCTCAGAATGCATTGGCTTAGTGTATGGGTCTGTCACGTGTTTAAGGAACGACTCAAAAACCCGAAAGACTCATAAAAAGAACTAATCAATTCTCTTTCCGGCTCAGAATGCATTGGCTTAGTGTATGGGTCTGTCACGTGTTTAAGGAACGACTCAAAAACCCGAAAGACTCATAAAAAGAACTAATCAATTCTCTTTCCGGCTCAGAATGCATTGGCTTAGTGTATGGGTCTGTCACGTGTTTAAGGAACGACTCAAAAACCCGAAAGACTCATGAAGAGAACTAATCAATTCTCTTTCCGGCTCAGAATGCATTGGCTTAGTGTATGGGTCTGTCACGTGTTTAAGGAACGACTCAAAAACCCGAAAGACTCATAAAAAGAACTAATCAATTCTCTTTCCGGCTCAGAATGCATTGGCTTAGTGTATGGGTCTGTCACGTGTTTAAGGAACGACTCAAAAACCCGAAAGACTCATGAAGAGAACTAATCAATTCTCTTTCCGGCTCAGAATGCATTGGCTTAGTGTATGGGTCTGTCACGTGTTTAAGGAACGACTCAAAAACCCGAAAGACTCATGAAGAGAACTAATCAATTCTCTTTCCGGCTCAGAATGCATTGGTTTAGTGTATGGGTCTGTCACGTGTTTAAGGAACGACTCAAAAACCCGAAAGACTCATGAAATGAACTAATCAATTCTCTTACCGGCTCAGACTGCATTGGTTTAGCATCATGGGACTGTCTGTCACGTCATTAAGGAATGACTTAAACCCGAAGACTTGTCAGACAAGAGGTGAGGTGAGCTTAATCAGCTTGTCATAAACTGAAGACCCAGGTAATGAATTAATCATTTCTGAATCTTATAGCATTGTAGTTTTGTATTGTTTGTAGTGGGATCAACGTTTGCATAAGTAGTAGATGTGTTGGGGAAGTAACACGTAACATTTTCATTACATTTTGCTAAAATGAACGAAATGAACGAAATGACTCGAAAAAAGATTCGTTCATTTTGTTGAACGAGACTCAAAAGTCCGAGTCAGTAAAATGATCCGAACTTCCCATCACTATTAGAAACAGGTGATTCCCCAGATAGCAAACTGACATAGAATCAACGTAGAAACGACGTTTCTCGTGACATCGAAACGACGTTGATCTCCGACGTTGATCCGGCATCAGTTTGCTCATCGGGGTAATGTTGAATCAACGTCAGACACTCCATTCAAATCTAACGGAAAATCGACGCAATTGGTTTGGTTACCGAACGTTGAAACGATGTTGATTTTCGGATGGTTGAAACGACGTTGTAGAATGAACACATATTCAACATAAAATCGATCTAATTGGTTTGCTTACCTAACGTCGAAACGATGTTGATTTCAGCTGAGTGAAACGACGTTGTAGATCAACACGAATTCAACATGAAATCGATCTAACTGGTTTGCTTATACCCAACGTTTATGTTGATTTCATTTGGGTGAAACAACTCTATACAGTTAACACATTTTCTACTTATTTTAAAAATCTCAAACACTTAATACTAAAAAAGATAAGCCTGTTTACAAAATAATCACACATCACATTCAGTTAACATTGCTTTAATATTTACAAAATACAGACAAATAGCCTACATCGTTAGAGCATACAAATCTTCTATACAAGACTAACATAGAAAAGGCATTTACTCTCAAATACACACAAAGAGGTATACAAGTTAATTATTAGCTATTATAAATAGTCTCAAGCTACAAATTAAAAGCAATATTTACTCAAGTATAAAACTGGTCATGTTCTTTTGTACCACTCAAGTATAAAACTGGTCATGTTCTTTTGTACCAAATGTGTTATTTTATTGGAGCACAAAAGGAGATGTATGGCAGAACATCAAGAGACTGACAGCCTGAGTCAGAATACGCCATCAGTTTCTTTTCTTGCTGTGACTGAGACTTTATGACTCTCTCCTTTTGTGTTCAACAAAAATAAAGACATATGGATCAGTAGATGATTTATAAAGAAATCTTACCCTTGAAAATGGAGGACAGAAGAATATAGACGATGAATTGGTTTTCCTTTGCAATTAAAATGTAAGTTCCTTGCTCTTGTAACAGGAATGTAAACTCATCAGGGGTGAAAAGGGTGACAAAGATGTAACCCACAATTTCAATACAATGGACAATAAAATATATATTTTTAATTACTTTTTTAATTTCAAGGTTTATGAATATTTAAATTTATTTCATAATTATTATTGACATTTATATCAAAATTAAAATATTTCATCTTTATCTAAATGTAAACCAGTGTCAATTCATGAAGTGCCCCAATGATTTAACGGATTCACTCCTGTAATTGGATAAATGCGAATGTCACTCCTGAAAATTTGCAGTGCAGGTGGTTCTCTAGCAGCGTAAAAATAAAACTGTGAATACAGAAAGCAATGTGCATATTTATTATAATATTGCTCATTTATTATAAGTCTATAGCCCCCAGCTGTTAGAATAGCGACTCAATTATGCACATGCTGTATTATATCTAGCATTATTGTAGTGAAACTGAGCAACTGACAGTGGAAGGAGTAGACAATATTTCAGTGAAGTCATCAAAATGTTTTAGGAGTTGAAAACTTAGTTCCTTTCTCTCTCAAAAACACAACAGTTACACCTTTTAAATTTCAGAGTGTCTATTTACATAAAGTGCAAATAGCGTCCCTTGTTGGCAAACGCTATTTACACTAGCTTTTGGGCCACTCAAGTTTTAAAAAAGAAGCTCAGAAGGCAACGTCTTCAGTGACACAGCAGTAGCGAGTAGGGAGTTCTGGCTTTTGATGCAGGTTCAAATCTGCCTTTTGCTAAGCTCGCATTTATTTTCAATAAAAATGAAAATAATGTTCTAAAAGCGGAACTAAACTGAACGAGTGTTTAATAATATTAAAAGTGTTTATTGGGTAGGGTTAGGAGAAGGTGTAGGGAGGGTTTTATTCTACCAATAAGGCAGCATCCATTTAATCATTTTAATAAATACAATCATTTACACTCTATATTATTGCATCCTGTTAATGTACAAAAATACTGAGGTGCAAATAGTATCTGCCAATATTAAGTAGGCCTATAGATAGCATCTATTTACTTTTATTGCAAAGAACTAATACTTTACATGGTGTAAATAGAATCTATCACTATTTTCACCTAGTGTAAGAAAATGTGCTATTGTCACTTAGTGCAAATAGCCGCTGCCTTTAATTTTTTTCATTGCAGGTGCACTAAACCTATTCTACAAATCACAAATTAAGAAATTCATAGGCTCAATTTTTTTGTAGATCAGTAAAACTTTGGCCAATCATCCACATTTCTTTGTGTATGATTTTGTGAATCACCTACACTGTTTGGCTATTCTTAAGTGGTAACATTAAAGAAATATTAAGTGCTAGCTACAAAAAACAAACAAACAAACAAAAACAGTTCGTAATAAAAAAAACATCATACATAAAAGAGACTTGTATCCCTTTAATATAGACTAAAATACTGAATGTCAAATAGTAGCATTTATAATAAATATTTAGCTACTGTTCATTTCTGGCCAAAACCATACTTCTGCAGTGCATGTAATTTCAGGGTGGTGCAGTGTTGATTACTGATTGATTAATAATGACAAGATCAGATTGTCAGATTGTATATCTTTATATTTTGAATATATTTGTTAAAATTTGAATTCATGTTAATAAAAAAGATACTGTGCAAAGTGTGACATCATATCAGGACTGTTACAGTGTCTGAAGAACATGGCTTAAATGTGAGCATACGAATTTCTTAATTTGTGAAATAGGATTTGTGCACCTCCAATGAAGAATTTGAAAAGGTGTAGCTGTTTTTGTAACTGGAGAAAAAAGTTTGCAACTTTTAAAAATCCTTTCAAATTTTTAAATAAAAAATAAATAAATAAATAATTTACTGATGTATGACTCTTCTTAAAAATTAGAAATCCCACTGTCACAGGTGCTCAGTTTTGCTATAATAATACCCGCACAGAACATGGTAGTAATCAGCCATCCATTTAAAAGCAGAGGTCTTTGTGGTGTACTGTTGGTACATCTGTCCAGGCCAGGCCAACATCTGATGTCCTGATGCCTTCAACTGGGGATCCCTGAGATCCTGCAATAGAAATAGTACAGATCAAAATCATACATCATACATACCCATTACAAAGTATCTCATCTGGTAACACAAATTATCATTCCAGGTTTAGTTTAAGTTTAGCTCAATATACAATATTTGTGGCATGATAATGCCCAAAAGAAATTATTTCAATTCGCCCCTCTGAATATTCCTTTAATGTGGCATTTTGTGAGAAGACCAATGACCTTGTCATGTCTTCTTTTACATTGTAATTTTCTGGGGGGGTAATTTTTTACATTTTTGAGAATACAATACACAAAGCACACACACCCATCTTCGTTAATCTAATTTTGACTGTTGTTTTTTTAATTTGACACAATTACAAATGTTACTACACCTGCTCAAAAGCATTGTTTTAATTCATGATTAATCTTGCATTGCATAATGTGTTCTTATACAAACTGACAACCACAAGTGAATCGCATTCATATATTTAATATGGACTAAAAAATTTTGTTTGCAATTTCAAGAAGGCTATATTTACATACAACTAACCTGACAGTTAAGTCGTTTATACAGGTTTTGTAAGGAAAACTAGTCTACAATTAAGAAACCCTTAGAAAATAGTAAACATTGAGTTTACATGTGATTCATTTAAAATACTTAATTTATTATTCCAATATCCAAATATGATACTAAATCCCACAGAAAAAAAGGGTTTCTATTTGTAGCGTGCTGTCTTTGAATTATACAAAAGACAAACATTCGCTGAATAAAGGTTAGCCAATACAAACATTTATAGAAAACAGTTGACAATGAATAGAAAAGACCAATAAGAGCAAAACGAATCGAGTATTCAAGAATATCAAGAAGTTAGTCATATAACGAGGGGTTGTGTTAACTAAAGCGTCCGTCATTTACCTAATCTTAAAAACACGGGTGGATAATTAAAAATCTTTTCTGACAAAAAAAAACAAAACAAAAAAAACAAGCAAGAACAAATTTTAAACCAAACACGGCAACTTTCATTTTACCTCTCTGTGCGCGCGCGTTTGTGTTTATGAGAGCTCGCGCAGCACTGAGACAACGGTCATTTTAAATGGATAAGTAACTAATGTGCTAGTTTTCATACAAAATAAGTAGGCTATGTAACATAAAGGTACTTTAGTTAGTATTAACACAATAACGCAACACATGTAGGCTATACGTTTCTCAACAATGAGAATAAATAAATAAACGCGTTTCTCCAGACTCGCGCTTGTCAGTCAGTCACACATCACAACATTTTCATAATCAGCGATTTCAATTTTATTTAGATTTGTTGTTCAACGTTACTTGAGCATTTTATATCCGTTTACCTTAAGGAGTTAGAAGTAACGTTACCGTGACTGCTGTACTGTCCTCGCCTGAGAATTCAGTCACTGAGACGGCGGGAGTGGAAGGAGGGGTTGAGCGGGATTTTGTGTTGCTGTCGATTTGCAGTCTCTTTTTATTGATAGGCCGTACGCATTTGTCAATCATCCCCGCTTGCTATTTGGGGAAATGAACCCAGCGCTGATTGGTCGAACTCTTTTTCTGGATTTGAGTACTAGTCATGCACAGAGGAGTCACCGGGTTTTTGCGTAGTATAGAGTGACAAATCGTACCAGCGTACTTTGAGGTCAAAATGCGTACCTGGTACGCAAAATGCGTACATGTTGGCAGGTCTGCATGTTGTATGAAGACTAGAGTTGGAATAAAACACCCCTCCTAATCCTCACATATCATATAAAGTATTTCCCCTCCTCAAGTCCATATTGTCCTTTCATCTTCAGGAAGCCATCTTTCAGCCTCCATGCAGTGGTTGGGTAGAGCTACATTAGGTTAGGACAGTCTTAAGAAGTTATTTCATGTGACTCATAGAAGTTATGTCAGTTATGTCATATGGGTAGGGATAAGTATCTTACAGTTCTAACGGTATTGCTACTGTTAATTATTGATCGGGTACTTCAGCGGTATTCTTATCGGTTCTTTTTATTATATACAAATTAAGAACATAATTAACATTGCTTTATAGATGAAATCAACTGAAGCTAAAAGACATTAAATCTCTCAAGATCTCAGCAGAGGAGGATTAAACAACTCTATTAAACAACTCTAAACAACAACTAACACCATGTCTACACCAGACATGACTTTTTTTGTGTCGCGCCTCAACAGCTAAAAGCTGACCGACTGTTGCAAAGCACTTGGTCTACGTCAAAAATAGAACGGGAAACCATCTTACTGTCAGGAATTTGTTGTTGCGTCACTCATCCAGTGTAGACAATATCACAGATTATAACGGGTTCTATTATTAAACACGCTGAGAAGATGTTACTGTTTATGTGATCACAGATATCCCGTACATCGCAGCACACATGAGCTTTGAAGCAGTCTGTCTCAATTGAGATGTGTTATAGGCTGCCCATGATATGCGCGGCAATATCCATCGGCAACTGTAACAGATTTTAGATTTTTGAATTTCATCTTGGGATTTCAAACAGAAACAAGAAATATTTTATGTAATTTTAATTATCTAGAAAAAGCATTTTGATTTAACAATTTCTAGATATTTGGAATATAAACAATACGAAAATATTAAATAAGAAAATCATTTTTTGTAGTGCAGGACATTTTTAAATATATCTCCAATTGTGTTTGTCTAAAAGAAGAAAGTCATATACATCTAGGATGGCTTGAGGGTGAGTAAATCATGGGATAATTTTCATTTTTGGGTGAACTAACCCTTTAAGGTCTTCTTTTATCTTTGGTTGGTTTCATCTAAGGCTGTGGCTGGAAGTTTTTCACTTTTTCTGTTCTTGTTTCTTTCCTTCGGTAATTCTGCTCGTTAACAGCAGGACTGGTTTACGTCACGTGACAAGCATTGATAATGACACAAGAGTGGGTAACTTATGTCCACCTCGTCTATAGGCAAGGACTAAAATAGAGAAATTTCATATGAATTAATATCGATTCTGGAATAAAAATGTTTTTTTTTTTAAATCATAAACAAATTGCGATAGTTAGGTGAATCGATTTTTTTTTTCCCCAGCCCTAACATCTATATAGCAATAATGAATAGTGCGTGTAATTTCTCCAGTACCGACGGCAGAACCAATAATGTTCAAGCTTATCGATACTCTGGTCTTTCATAATTTAGCCCCAGGGCCTGTTTAATACCAGGTTTCAGTACCCATCCCTACATATGGGTGAGTTCATAAGGATGAAAGCTTGAGTCAGTCTCTTGATTTGTGACTGTGCAGCTATAGTGAAACTCACCATCTTCATGTATCAAGTGTGAATGGCATCTTGTCCTGAAGAATCACAGCTCCAAACGCTAGGGATTACATCTCATCTGGTAACAAGAGCATAGTACAGCCATAACTGTAAGAACCCTAATTATATCTTTACCCCCTGATATCGCATTGATGATATAAATTCAAACATATTAGAGGCTAATATGAGCAATGAGTAAGCTGCCCAGATTTCTGTCGAAAATCACTTACTTGCCTAAAGTTGTCGACCCCCTGGACCACAATCAGCATTTATAAGTAAAAATATTTAAGAATATATCATTAAAAAATGCATGCACGTATACAAATAAATAAATACCTTTGAGTGGAACAGTATGGTGTCTGTCACTGGCAAACATAACTACAAATAGACAGAGAAATACAATAAAATAGATTAATGACCATGATATCCTGTTATCATAATAGTTAAATAAATGATTATAACTACAAGCATTATAACATTATACTTGTCACGTATGTTACCTCTTTTAGCTGATTATTTAGCCTACAGGCCTTTCAAGGACAATCTCACTGAAACAAGCTGGGGTTAATGATTTTAAAATGTGAGACTTCTTTCAAAGACATGTAAAAATCTTACAGACCCACAACTTTTCAACAGTAGTGTAGTGAATGATTGAGGTTTTGCTTACAATAGTCATCTGGTTCATGGCCTTTGACAGGAGGTCGCTCAGCTCTGCTGGGGTGCAGGAGGCCATCCTCATGGAAGGATCTAGGAACATAACATTAAATTTGTCACAGAGCCAACCACATTTATTACAGGTTTATTACAAGGAACCAAGCTAGAGCAGAGGTGGAAAGAATAAAATACATAATATTAAAAAATAATTTCTTAAGTTAACAGAATTTATATTTTTAGTATTAGAATTCACTATTGTACATACAGTGTCACTTACGTTTGGATGTCAAAGCCTTCTTAACTAATAAATTAAGAATAATTTTACAAAAGAAAACTGCAGATGCATGGTGATATAGGTAAAATATATTGTGAAATAAATGCATTTTAAAGTATTTAATGAGCTTTCTCAGTTCACCTGTGTTTCCTCCAGAAATGCTGCAAACTTTGGAATTTACCCTTTGTTGGAGGGGGTTTTCTGTCGTCCCTGAAATTACAGAACAATTTTTATCAATATTTGTTTACCATTAGAGATCAAACCGTGTTTGAAATAGTTTCAGCTAATATTCGCGCTCATGTAAGTGACGTCACCGATTAACGGTACAGCCAGCGCATACTTTTAGGTTAAATAAATAAGTAAGTTTACCATCATTCATTGATAATATGCCAGCAAAACGTTTACAAAGCTATCAAAACATCTCATCTACACATAAAGATGAGATTAAAAGCCCAAACTTTCATTAAACAAGGGCTCAAAATATAGAGTTAGCCAACCGCTTCTGAAAACGGTTGAGATGCTAACGGACTTTTTCAAAGACACTAAATCATTTCTTTTAAGTAAATATTCAACAGAAGTGTGTAAGTTACACTTAAGAAAAGTGTCAGGAACAGTTTTATATATTATGTGTGTGATTTTGTGGACTAAACTTACCTAAAATCAGTGAAAACAACAGCGAGACGGAGGCTTGCTGCTTGACGTTTCCCTGTTTCCATGGCAACTCAGATCCGCTACAGCCATAGACTGTAAAAAAATACTACTACAGCATTTGAAAGCGATTCGAACGTTCAACGCGCACGCGCATTAAAACACGTCACAGTCATGCAGCATTTAAAGTCCGCGTGAACCGGAAGTTGCAAACAGGTGTGTTCGACATCGGCTGCGGCTAGATGTAACCGATCGGCGAGATTAGCCGCGTGCAGGCGGGGAGGAGCTGAAAACGGAGACGTGAAGTCGGACACTTTCTGCTTCCCGTAGTGACGCTCGCGCTGCGTTTGCACCGGTTTGCATACTTTATCACAGCTGAAGTGAAATAAATGCAATATTTGACTAATACACTGATGTTTCAGAGACCTTTTCATTCAAAACTTTATGTACTGCTTACAGCATCTGTTTTTACAAGAATAAAGTTCAACATAAGCATATGTTATTTAAATAACAATGTAGTGGGGTCTTTGTTTTTTATCCGTTTTATTTTGATAAACATGACACAATACAACATCGCGACTACATGAAAAGAGCTTTAACTGTTATAAAAACACAGATTTTTAAGCATTAGTGGAGCTGAAGGCGTTACAATAAACACGAAACACACGTGATCGTTGTCATGCGGTGAATCCGGCCAATCATGAAACAGCTGTGTCGTCATCAGCGCTCGTGCAGCTCCTCTTGAGAAACTGCGCTGGCTAACTCAGGCGGCTGATCTCGAATCGCTCTCGCGGTACTTTAAAGCCATACGTCACAGTCACATGACGTCAGCGCTGTCTCAAGTCGGACAACATTTCTTACCGGCATGCACTGCTTCAAGTCAGCCGCCGATCGGTCTTTGCGGCGCTGCATCAAGTCGAACAAGCCTAACGTCTTTTCTCCAGTGCTGTGACGTATTTCCAAGTGAAACGGAATATTGAATAGAGGGCAGAGTTTTACTTTAGCGCTCCTCCTCTCCTTCTCTCACTCATAGCAGACTAACGGTTGGAGGGGAGTGGTTTAAGCGATTTCAACCCAAGCCGTCAAACTGATGTCATCAGAGTAGGTGCACCGTTGCAGAGGGGAGGAGCATTTTCAGATTTTGATTAAATATTACGAAGCCAAACAATTTTTTTTGTGTGGATTGAATTGCACGGATGAATTGTTCACCACAAAACTAGCAATTTGAGCTAACAAAATAAATAAGGTCAATTTTGATTTCATGTGTACTTTAAAAACATAAACATATAGAATTATAACATTACATACAATTATTAAATCATGAATTTAAAATGCATTTTGTAGTTCTATCGACCCATTGTGCAAAATGAGAAAGTGAAACTTTAAAAGAACTTCTTTATATTTTTGGAAAACGTGCTTGGAGTATTTTTATACCAACACTTTACTTTTGTTATATATATATATATATAAAGCCAGTTTTTTGCTTTTCAGATTCTCTTTAACTGTAAAAAAATAAATAAAATAAATGTACAATATATTAGATTTTTTTCATGTCCACTACAATGGGCACCAGGATGGAAGCAACAACAACAACAACAACAACAACAAAAAAATCATATTTTAACCATACAGTATTATGAGCTAGAGTTCAAACATAGTATGTGAACTAGCGTTGAAGATTTTGAACTTAACACATACTGAAACAATGAGCAATGGCAATCAGAATGAAAAAATGTAAGATAGGATGGAGTCTCAAAAAACATTTTGATTCTTTTTGTTGGTCGAGTGGGTGAATTGAAGTATATGTACTTGCTGGTTTTGATAAATATGTGATTGTGTGATTGATTGCATATAGCATCCAGGTATCAGTGTGTGTGTGTGTGTGTGTGTGTGTTGCTTTGTGTACACTCATAGTCATTTCATATATATATATATATATATATATATATATATATATATATGAAGACTTCAGATGCAAAAGCCTCTAAGTGCCATCTGAAATTTTCTTCTAAAATGAGCATTTTTATCAAGCTTATATGTTTATGTTCAGTTATTTCACTTTAATGGCAATGAAAAGGACCTATTAATTGCCATTCAAGTGAAATTACTGAACCTACGAGCTTGATAAAAATTTCAGACGGTACTTAGAGGCTTTTGCATCTTAAGTCTTCATATTAACAGTGTTTCACATATATGTTGCATTCATGGTTTTCATTAACGCTCCTTCTCGTGTGTTTTAAGACCTGCCGATACCGTTTGAGCAATCTTAGGTAGGCTATGCTTTCATTTAATTTTAAAATGGATGCATCGGACAAGAAATCACGGGAACTTTTATCAGTGTCAGTAAGAGCCTGCTAGATTTTGCTGCTTATTTATGTGGATTTATTATAAATAACCGCTGCTATAAACTTGTTTAATTTACTTAAATAGGGTTTTTATAACGAATTTAAATTATATCAGTAAATAAGTCAAAAGACATGCACGTCCTAACAGTGCACGCAATGTCCGATTCCTCTAACCAAGTTTCAACATATATTAGACGTTATGATTTCGATCATATGCGTCGGCGTAGGTATCTGTTGATGAAACAACCTCATTTCGACATTGAATCGATGTCATATTTTCGACGTAATAACGTTCTGATGTACCGATCAAATAGTGAACGTTGAATCAACATTTAAATTTGATCGGCGACTGATACTGATCTTTACAACCAAAAATAAACGTTGAATCGACGTCCGTTTGCTATCTGGGGACCCCTGCTATTTTTTATTTTTTTGGATCCAGCGTGAATATTTCCGGCACCGGCAGTGTTCTCTGATTTGTTACTTAGATTTGAGTGAACTAACATTCAGCCAATCACAGAGCGAATCATCTCTTGGGCGCGTCTGCTATGAGCTTCAAATCTCTTGTTGCTGTTGTGAGTTTTCGTTCGTTCATTCACTTTGCTATTAGGCCGTCTGGGATAAAATGCACCCCAGAAAAAAGCAAAGGACGATTACATCCTTTTTTCAAACACAAACTGTAAGTATGTTACAGTATGTCGCGATGACACGAATCACGCGATAAAGTTTTCATGTTATGATTTAAACTAACGTCAAAAGACAACAGAACCCGTATGGACCTCGTCACGTCGCGCCGGATTCAGTGTGTTACGGAGATCACGTCACGGAGATCCCTCCACTTCTTCCTGCACTCATCCACTGTTAAGTTTAAAAACAATTGTATAACTTTGTAAAATCATGTTAACTTAGACATACTATACTTTGATATGTCATTTCAGTGTTGGGTAAGTTACTAAACAGTGTAATTAGATTACTGTACTAATTACTCTCACTAAAAAGTATTGCATTACTAATTACTTTTTAAATCCCACATCAACCTCCACCAGTTGAACAATACAAAAATAGACAAGAATCTGCTCTTTCATTCTTTAAAATAAATAATATACAATTGCATACATTTTTACTATTGTTTTATATATAATTGTTATGTAGTCTATACAGTATTAAAAGAAGTGACATAAAAATGACTATAATTAAATTACAGAAACATTGAGTATTCCCTTACTTTACTTACCAGGGAAAAGTATTTAAATTTAATCACTAAGTAATGAATTAGACCCAACACTGGTCATTTTATAGCTAGTTCATATTACATTAGCATATGAGCATAAACTTTAAATTTGAAATGAACCAAAATTGTATAAATTGTGATAGCATTGTTCATTGTTAGTTTATGTTAACCACAGTCTCAATAAATTTGTAAAATGTGGAATAATAAATACATGTGAATACTAGGCTAGATCGGGCTAGATGCTAATTAAGGCATGACAAGGATTTGCATACATTCAGCACATTTGGCAAACAAAACACACCTGACAACCCGACAACCTCACTAACTTTCTTCCAAGCCTCATTTTTCCTATTAAAGTCTCTGTATGATTCTAGAGAAGTATCATACAGAATGGGGTTTTCTGAGACCGCGAGGATAAGCTTCTCTCCCATGTTGCCGTGTACGATCATAATGAAATTTCCGTGCGACTGCCACTAGGGGGCAAAGTCCGACAGTCGTGTCCGAATGTCGTGTGCAGTGGAAAGGCGGCTTTAAATGCTCTCCTACTTGTCGCTTTGTATAAAAGCGTCTGCTAAATGAGACGTAACAAATTATTGGTTTCTGCTGTCTTTTGTTGCCTACGTGCTGCTCGCGAAGTAGAATTATCCTTTCACAATAAATCAAATTTGTTTTGCACCGAATATCTTAAAATACTTTATCAAATTTAAAATATATATATTTTTATACTTTATGTGAATATTCTACTTTATGTCCTAACTGGTCTGTAGGACAGGCAGGCTGTGACGTCACTGACAGAGAGAGGGGACAGTTGCTCAACCTCTCCAGAATGTGTACAGGTGAGATTTGTATAAAAAAGCAGATTGACTATTTTAAGGCAGTGTTTTCTTAATTGGAACTGTTTGCCAATATTTTAAGGAATTACACATCAATTTAATTCCTTAAAACAAAAGATCAACCATCAATCACCTTTATTTATATAGTGCTTTTAATAATACAGATTGTGTCAAAGCACTGAACAGTATCAAATAGGAGAATAGAGTAATTTATAATGACAAGATTAAACACTGAATTTCCAGTTTAAGGCATTTTATTATTGAATGCAGAGACGTCATTGTCTAGGTCAGCTCAGTTTAAATAGGATCTGTGTAATCAAATCAACGATAATCGCTAGAAAAAAAAGATAACATTTTCTATTTTATGTTCAAACTGTTAAATAAAATTAGTTTTATGTATAAAGGCTGTGTGTTCCAATAGTGTTAACTACTGTATTAATTAATGTATAATTATAATTATATTAATTAATGTATATTAATGTATAATTCAGTTTGGAAGTTTTGATTAAAAATCTCACTTCGATCTTGAAAATATTAAAAACTTGTAAATACATTGATTTAGGTTTTATTGATATATTTTCATAAAATGTATGTTGTATAAAATTACTGTAGATGTAATCTGTATACTCATTTAACACTTGTTTTTGTCCAACTATTAAGTAAGAAAAGTTATTGTTCAAATGTAGTGTAACAAATATTTTAAATATCATAAAATATCTTTATCTAAATAAAGTATAGATGGTCTCACATTGGTCTCAAAGTCCTGCAGTATTTTTAAATTTTGAGGATGATTTCACAAAAATAGGTTCCTGTAAGCTATCACGGCATGTTCCCAAAATTGCCACTAGGGTGCTGTAAAATGCCAATTGGTATTCTATTTAGAATTTATTATTATGAACATCAGCTTTGGGTCACATCACCATACAGCTGTCCCCCCCACTTTTAAAATGGCTGCTACGCCCCTGCTCACATTAAAGACTCTTCCAAGCTACTTACCTGTCTCCAGTGTGTTCCCAAGTCTCCTTCGTGATTCCTCCTCTCGTGTGAGTTTTCCTGTGTCTTCTCTGTTCCAGCCAGTCTCTGTATCCGCTACATCTGCAGTATCAGTTCAGTTATCATTACCAGTCACCTGCAATTCCCTGTTCACTTACCTGCACAATTTGTCACACTCTTCTGGTCATTCAGTAAAACCTGTTACCTGCATTCCAGTGCCTCTGTCCCTTCTGTTTGTAACACTTGCACTGCCAATATTTTTCTGTCGCAAAAAAAGAAAAAGAAAAACAGCAAAACAGGTATCAATCATTGTAAAGAAATATTTCCAAAAAAAAAAAATACATTTTTTTTATTAATTATTCTCAATGATTTTATTAAATGTTCTACTTCACAGCATAAGATATATAAAAGTAGGTACTTTCTTAAGAAACCTTTGTGAAAATAATATTTTGCCTCAAGGTTAAGACAGTTAACAGTAGATTCTAAAGATTTGTTTTGGTTTTTAAAAAGACAAATAAAATCCTTAATGCGTAAATTACCGTTCAATTTAACTTTAGAAAAACTATAGGAACTGTAAAAGTGATGAAACATTACAAGAAAAAAAGAAAAAAGACAAATGTCTTCACTTTCATTCTTTCAGAAGGTGCATATATCAGCTACATCTCATTAATTGGACAAAAGTGCTTTACAAGGGTATATTATGCAGAGTTTATGGTAACACTTTACATTAAGGTTCCCTTTGTAAAGGGTTTAAAAAGGTGTTTGTTAATGAGTAATAAGTCATTTACAAATGCATTATAAATCATTAATAATACAGTTATAACTGCATGAATAAAAAGGGCGACTTTAATGCAATACCTGCCAAATAATGATCCGTTTTTAACTCACATGTTATAAATGCTTAATAAATGTATTTATTCACACTTATTTAACTCAAAACCAGATTCCTGGTTTATTTCATGATGCAGCAAAAACTGACTATCATTAGACTGAAGGGTGTTGTATTTGTGCTTTTCTTATTAATATCTCACGACTGCCACTTTTCTTATGTTGCTTACCAGAAGTTTCTTACCCATGATACTCTCCAAAAAGGTCACGATGCCTATCCACAGCTTGTTTATCAAGATGAAATGTAACTTGCATAAACTCAGAACAAATACTTTTAAAGTTTTTTTTTTTGCATTTGTCAATATATATTATTAATGTTAATATTAAATAATTGTTAATTAACAAAACATATTCATTTTGTTTTCAGGGATGAAAAGACAGAGGTTTTTCCGCAGAAATGCCATGAAATGGGCTTAAGAGTTAACAGTTTTGTGTTTTAAGATGATTGTTGTTTGTATGTTTTGTTTTTATTATACATTTTAAACCTATTATTTTAGAAATATTTTTATAAGTATCCTATTTGTTTTCATACAGATAAACACACCTTTCACTTGTTCAAGGCTTTGTATTAAATGGTTATTTTTATTTGACATGAAATGTCACATGCTCTGTGTCTATTATATGTAACCACATGAAAATGAAGGAAATAATACTGTCAAATACACAGTCAAATGGGAAACACTTTACAACATGATACACATTTATTTATATATTTTTAAAATAATAAAAAAGTATATTTGTAGTTGTACCGTTGAAGTAACAATAAACTACAGTGTTTGTATCAACATTAATTTTCATACTCTGTCATTAAGTATTATTTGTAACAACATGAACATGAAGGAAATAGCCTATCACATACAGTGAAATGGGAAACACTTTACAACATGTTGCATATTTATGCATTAAAAAAATAAAACATAAAGACGGGGTATAGTTGTTGCTTATAGGCCTATCCTTGAAGTATAAACTACTGTGTTTGTATCCATTTATTGACATTAGGCATGATCAATAGACTATCTTCGAAAATTGCTCATTGTAGGACTACATGATATTTTATGCATATTATTCAAAAGTATTGTTGTTAAATATTGTAGACATAAATCCGATCAAAATCCATATGAAAATAGCTTGTATTTAACAAAAGAAAATTATGGGTATGGCTCACTCAACTATGACTGTTTAAGCCCCGCCCATCACTTCCGGTACTGTGGCTGCGGTTCTGAAACTGCTGGTGCTGCGGTTCTGCAGCTGGATATACCTGGATATGGATGTATAGCTTCATCATATACCTGGATATATAGTTTTGTTTATTAACCGTTATAGAGCGCCAAAAGTTACTGCAGCTTTAAATGAGATCTGCAATAATGATGCATTCAAGCTTGTGTGTTGTTGTAAAGAAATGCTAGCTTACTTCATGTTTTATTTAACACTATTTTCCGCAAAATCCTGTTTTGCTAAAACTTATTCTGAATCATATTCTTTAATTTTGTTCCTTAAAATTGTCTATACTGTTTATAATGTCTTCATTTGTGTTTTTAACCTGTGATGACGCTCTACGCCACTAGAGAGACAAGAAAACAAGACACTACCAGGCAGAAACGAAAGTAAAAGAGGAGGAAAAGGAGAGACGCCATTCCGAGACTTTCTGTTAACTCTGGGTGTTTTAACAGCTGTATTTTGCGGTACGTCCAGAACTTATTCTTCAAGTAATCATGTGCTGATATTAAAATGAACTGCTATTTAGTTTATCCTGCTATCTTTGTTTTATTTAATAGCATTAAAAACAAACTGAAAGACGTTGTTTTATAATATTTCTAGATCATGAGACGTAAACAAAATAAGTAAAGTTCGAAATTATTTGGTACACAGTGAGTGTTATTGTATGATGATCACATTAAAAGTAATATTTTGGTATGTACTATGAATACATTCGAAATGAACCAGTGTTTGCTGATTCGGTTGCACAAACTAGCAGATTTGAAACAATCGCTTGTCATGATGCGCCTTTACAACATTAATTGTCGTTTTAAACTGTAGCTCAAGTGTGGTAAATTCAACACAGTGATAAATACTGCATCCAGATTACACTGTATTAATCTATCAAAAGTACTCATGTAATTTATATTCTTAAAATACATGTAGGCTACATTTAGTACAAGCTGTACGTTTATTCAAACTTTCCAGTTCCTGCATCTACACGTGGCTGGCTCTAGCAAACATTAAAAGTTGAAAACTTTTATCACTTCCTTAATGAGTAAAAAACAAAAACTGATAATTAAAACTGATGTTTGCAATAAAATATTAACTGAACTGCAGTTTTGTTGAATTGAGTTTAACTTGTATTGTGCTGACCTTTATCTCTAATAGGCTAAATAATATAATATAATATAGTATAATATAATATAATTTAACATATTTCTTAATAGTTCCAGATTAGAGTTCTTCAGCTTGTAACAATAACAGACACCTCCCACCCCCTTTTTTTCTTTTTTTTTTTTTTTTCTTTTTAAGGTTTTAAAAAGAACCATGTTTTTATCCCTCTACAGCACAGCGTTGCCCTCAGGCAACACAAAAGTTTTCTTAAGCCCTATGTTTAGTAAATTTTTCTTTAAATGATATTAGATAGGTCGAGAAAGTACCAAAGAACAGTTCAGTAAGGTGTTGGAGTCAATTTCAAGCACCATTAAGAGGTGGGACATCCTGTTCTGACACATGGTCACAGGAGCACATGGTGTGAGAAGAAGGCAAGATTATTTGCTTTAGTAATCCTATTTAAAACAACATGAACTGTACATAAAAAATATGTGTGCGTGTATGAAGGTGTAGAGAAGCCTTTTGTCAGGTTTTATGAAGTTTTTTTTATTTTGCATGTTCAGAAATTCAGTTTTTCTTTTCGTTGCCTCAGGGCAACGTTGTGTGATAAGGGGTACTTTTCGAGGAGGTTTTAGACAGTACCTCTCATTGGCCACAATGTATTATAAGAAGGGAAGATGCAAGATTCCTGGGTGTGCAGGAACACCCAAAGTGATGTGCAAAAATTGTAACATACACCACTATTTCACAGCAGAGAAGAACTGAACTGAAGTTTCGCACAGAGTGAAATCTTATCACATGAAGTACATTATATGGCATAGCACACTACATGATACAGACCTATGCATGTATCAAATTCAATATTTCAATGTCTTTGAAGTGTTTTCCCTTAATGATTTCTTGATTTTTTTTTAAAAAATTTGATTTTGATGATAATTTTCTCTATGACTCTATACCTTTATCGCACAACGTTGAGGCAACAAAAAAATATTTTATGGTTGGGGGAATTTTTTATTTATTTATTTTGTTTTAATCAATAAAATGTTCCCAAATGAACCAAAAAAATGATGTGGGATTTTTTTTTTTTTTTCATGTGCCATCAACATGTGTGCCGTAGGGGGTTAAATTTCTGTACAGAACCTTAATGGATACAATTTAATAATAAAATTTCAATAAATAAATATATATTTGTAATCACTCTATCTACCTGTTCCTGTAATACCTTATAGCCTCTACATTAGGTTTTAAATTTAAAAATAAATAAATAAATAAGACAGCAAGCTGGATACATAAATGAAAAATGAATATTGAAAATGAATATAAATACTAAAAGCAAAAAAATAAAAAGAAGCCCAGCATAAAATAGATGTAATGACGCAAGTTCCAATCCTTTATGATGTCTTTCACGTGTCTTTTGGTGCGATTGAGTGACTGTTCCTCTCTGCAGATGATGATGTTCTCATGTGACAGTGTCTGACTGGGCAGAAATACACAATTGAGTTTTTTGAAGCACTTTTTTTTTTTTTTTTTTTTAAGTGAAAACAATTATATATATTGTTTGTATATATTAATATATATTATGATTGCCAGAATACTCTATTATGAATGGAAGGTGCCCTGCACAATGTATTAAAGAAAGTTGAAAATCTCCCTTACTTGAGAGTTCTCCATCTCCTAGATCAAGCTGTGTGTCTATGAAAAGTCATCAATCCATGAGGAATCTACCCTCTGGATCCAGTGCTGGAACAATGACCTCTGATCCCAGGTAAGACACTGGCCATTTTAGCTTTGACAAATGCTTTTTGATCTAGAGTGACATACAGTGCATTAATACGGTGGCCAAGAGCTCAATGCGCTGCAACTGTAGAAAACACATGCAAATAGAAAAAAAGCCAGGAAATAAAGAAAACATCTTCATCAGTTTGACAACCCTTATGAAAAAGAAGTTTATTCAAGTGTGCTATCAGTATACTTCAGTATACTTCTTAGCACGTTTCTACTATTACAGCTCTCAAGGTTAACTAATCACGAAAAGAGTTGCATTACATTTAGATCTATGGCATTATATTTAGATCGTGGCATGAAAGGTTGCAGAGATGAACATTGTAGCCGATCACAGACATGTTGTTAAGCACATAAAAGTCATTGCAACTCAATTTCTGCACACTAACAAATGCTTTCATCTTCACTAACAGTGCAAACATGATATAACTAAGAGATTCGTTGAATAAAATGGGAGTTTTGCGCGTCAGTCGCTGATAAACTCGCGCTGTTTGATTGACAGCTTCAGTGCGTGCTGCTCCAATGATTGCAAAAGGAGCTTTTTTTGATCAGTTTCCTTATATAATTTAATCTCCGTTCAATAACAGATTATTTTCATCCTACTAAGAGAAACAATGCAAGTTGACGTTTAGTCACTGGTTTGATTTACTGACACAGCCTGAATCATTACATATCATGTTTTTTGCTTGGTAGCTCAATCTGGTTTAGCACCACTATGTTACTTAGGCTACCTATTCTATTGCATGTCATGTGCGAATCCGTGGGCAGGGCTAAACAGGCAGTGATGAAGTAGGCGTTGATCTTCTGCAGAGACAGAGCTTGCTGCCCTTTGACATCATAGATCCCCACTTTGTAAATCCTGTCGTTTTCTGGGTCTGGTGTCAATAAAACCTTTTATTGGACTAGCAATTAAGTTTTCAGCTCTAAAACTTACAGGATATTCTTAAAGTATGATGACCTCTTATATGTCAAAATCTCAAGGAAAATTAGATTTCTCAGTTCATTATCCCTTTAAAATCTACTTCATTCTTTCCCCACCATTGACTGTATTTTCAGGCTACATGGTAGGGGGTGCTGTTACGCATCTTCTGAAAGAGTACAAAATCTCCAGATCATAATGCAGGAGAAGAAGCTGAAACAAGCAATAGAAAACTCACACAAATGTAAAATAAAGTGATCATCAAACATTAAACAGCATATAAATCCAAACTGCCTAACGTTACTGAATGAGGACTATGAAGCTTTAGGGGTGTTTATGGACATGATCTACTCCACCTGTGTTTGATCATCATTCTGAATTGCATCCAGACATAGCCTTTGACAAAAATGCAATTTTCTCAGCTTTTTGTTGTTGATAAAAAAGGGATTCATGAAGCTAGAATAAAATGTTTTTAAAATGGAAAGAGTTAAAATACAGTTAAAGATATTTCAAATATATAAAATAAAATCTAAATAGGAACATAGTAGTATACTTAAAGTGCAAAAATAATATATAAAAAGTAAATTATAAGTGTAATGTCATGTTCACTTAAAGAAAACTTACAAGTATATTTGCACTAAACCTGTAGTTTACTGAGAGTATATTTCAAAGTGTACTTTCATATACTAAAAATGTACTACTAGTATTAACTTATAAGTAACTAGTATAAGTTCACTTGTAGTTGTTACAGTCACGCCTGTCCCGGACTCCATTTCCCATGATTTTCCCTGTTCCACACCTGAACTCACTTTCCTCATCATCTCTCCCGCTCTCCCTGGATTCCCTGCACCTGGTCTTCATCGTTTGCAGTCCCTTTATATTGGACTCACTCCCTGCACTCCTTGTCTGTTCTTGTTGTTGTTTTACTATCGTTTAATATATGTGTGCTGTTCTGATCGTTTGGCTAAATAAATACCTGAGTTAATAGTAGTCCGATTATTACCGATTATAAGTTTATTACTGTTACACTTATAGTACACTTAAATGTATACTTCATTTGGGCCAATTTAGTCCCAAGCGATATTAAAATAATACACATACAAGTTTACTACTAGTACATTGATACTAGTATACTTTCTACATAAAGTATACTTAAAAAATATACTTGAACTTTACTTAAGTATACTTGATAAGTTGAACTTTACTTAAGTATACTTGATAAAATGAACTTAAAGTATACTTCTTTTTCGTAAGGGAATACATATGCTGTAAAAGTTCACAACGCACCCAAATACAGAAATGCTGCTGCAAAAGTTCACATCCAAATACAAAAAACACACTGCAAACATTCACAACACAACTAAATACAGAAACACGCTGCAAAAGTTCATAACACAACCAAATACAGAAACGCGCTGCAAATAGCACATACCAGGCCCAGCGATCTCAAGCCCCCCTCTTCGATGATCTGAATGATGATGATTATTGGGCTACTTTTAGAATTAAATTAATATTTTCATTTGCCCCGCAATAATTTATAGCGCATCACTGCATAACCGATGCGCTGCAAAGATGTTAGATTAGCTAACTCCTCATTTAAAAAAACCACAAGAGAAATATTAAGAAAATAAATTAAGGTAAAATACCGTTAAGAATGTTGAAGTAGAGCTCTCATCTCTGAGTTTTTAGTTTCACTTTCTGCAGTGAATAACTGACTGGGATTTGAGACATAAAATCAAGAAGGCCTAAATTATTTAAAAAAATGTTAATAATAATAATTTTTTAAGCAAGCCCCCCAAATCGTTTGTCCTGGCGCCGGGACTGGCACAGACCACAACTAAAATATTTTAAGGGGACACCAACAAGTGACGAACCTGGCTGTGACTGCTTATGTTCAATGTTTACTCTTCAGTGGTGTGCACCTGAAAGATGAGTTTTTTTGTTTATCTTAACATCCTGATTGTATGTGCATTGTAAGCAGGCCTATTTGCATCGTGTTTTTGTATTTGGTTGTATTGTGAACTTTAGCTGCTTGTTTCTGTGTTTGGTTATGTTGTGAACTTTTGCAGCGCATTTTCTGCTGGCATTTTTTTTTTCTATTTGCATGTATTTTCTTCAGTTGCAGCACTTTGAGCTCTCTCGGCCACAGTATATTGCAGAATCCGTGCAGCGAGTGAGCTTTGTCTCATGCAACCATCACAGAGAAGCAGATAATTACTTTTCTGAACTTTTACTCACTGGTGAAATGATTGTCCCAACCTTCCTACACAACCCTTGTACTTTTCAAGAAGTGTCTAAATACTTCTCTATGAGAACTTGAAATCATGTTAAACCATTATCTCTCTCTCTCTCTTTCTCTCTCTCTGTAATGTATGTATATTTATAATAAATTGTTTTCTACTTTCACCATTTATTTTTTAGCATGTACTCTGTACAATTTTGTAACTGTGTATTGCAGGAATTTTCATGTTACTGTCTCCATTGGATTAACTGTATTTTCTGTTCCTTGTTCGCATATTGCTTTGGATCTATGAATCTGTGGTGCACTGAAGCTATACAATATAGCTAGTGTTCTAATTCTTTTTTTTTTTTTTTTACTTTTTTTGTCAGTATCAGCTGGAGGAGAAAACATAGATCAGAGTCTCCAGAACCCAGTGGTGTGTCTCTGAAGAGTAACACATCCATGAAGCCACCCCCTGTATTCAGTGATAAACCAGTGATCTCTGACACTCTGTTAGTAAAGTTATTTGCAATTTTACCGTAATGCATCTAAAATGAGTAATGACTTAAGACTAAATTAAATAACACAAAAGATAGTCCAAAACATGCAACTAATGCTCTGCAATTGTAAAACCCTATCTGGTAACTAATATATATTTCTGAAGGTATCCAACACTCATTATTTTTTTGTTTGTTTGTTTGTTTGTTTGTTTGTTTGTTTTTAGTTTCAGCAAGGGAGGGGTACTTGAGCTGATCGGATCTGTGCCATCCTCTACACCCCACTATCAGACTAACATCAGACAGGACAACATTGAAGCAGTCCTGCAGACAAACACACTGGAGACTGGAGACCTACAGAAAGTCAAAGATAAGCACAAAACCAGCATGAAGAACAAGTATGGGAGATTATTTCAGGGAAACAAACTCCAAGAGAATCCAACCCTCCTGAACAGGGTCTACACACAGCTCTACATTATAGAGGGAGAGAAAAAAGGGGTGAATGAAGAACATGAGGTTTTACAGATGGAGAAAACAGCCAGAACACCACACTTACAAGACACTCCAATTTACTGCAATGACATCTTTAAAGCCTCACCTGAACCAGGATGTGTAGAGAAAAACCAAATCAAGTTAGTTCTTACTAAAGGCATTGCTGGAATTGGAAAAACCATCTCTGTGCAGAAGTTCGTTATGGACTGGGCTGAGGGAAAAGCCAATCGGGATGTAGATTTCATGTTTGTGCTTCCATTTCGAGAGCTAAACTTAATCCGAGATTATCAGTACAGTCTTCACAGACTTCTGCTGGACTTTCATCCTGAATTTCAAGATCTGGACTTCAAGATTTATGAGGTGTGTAAAGTTGTGTTCATCTTTGATGGACTGGATGAAAGCAAAATCAGACTGATGTTTTCAGATGCTCAGAAAGTTTCTGATATGACTGAGGTTTCATCAGTGGGTGTGTTGATGTCAAACCTCATGAAAGGAGAGCTGCTTCCCAATGCTCTCATCTGGATCACCTCCAGACCAGCAGCAGCCAATCAGATCCCCTCCAAATACATCAACCGTCTGACAGAGATTCAGGGATTCAATGAGCCTCAGAAGGAGGAATATTTCAGGAAGAGAATCAGTGATGAGCATCAAGCCAGCAGAATCATCTCACACATCAGAAGAGCAAGAAGCCTCCACATCATGTGCCACATACCCGTATTCTGCTGGATCTCATCCACTGTGCTTCAAAAGCTCCTGAAAGAAGATCTGAGTGCAGAAATCCCTCAAACTCTTACTGAAATGTACATCCACTTCCTGCTGATTCAGATCAACATGAGGAATCAGAAGTATGAAGAGAGAGATCCAGAGAAACTCCTGCAGTCCAACAGAGAAGTGATTGTAAAACTTGCTGAAGTGGCTTTCAAACAGCTGATGAAGGGCAATGTGATGTTCTATGAGGAGGACCTGAGAGAGAGCAGCATAGACGTCATTGATGCCTCAGTGTATTCTGGGATTTGCACTGAGATCTTTAAGGAGGAATCTGTGATTCATCAGAGGAAAGTCTACAGCTTCATTCATCTGAGCGTTCAGGAGTTTCTTGCTGCTTTCTATGTGTTTTACCATTATGTCATCAAAAATATTGACACATTGCAGTTTTGTGATGTGATGCATAATCTGCACAGGAATGCAGTAGATAAATCCCTCAACAGTGAGAATGGACAACTGGATTTGTTCCTGCGGTTCCTGCTGGGAGTCTCACTGGAGTCCAATCAGAGACTCTTACAGGATCTACTGACTCACACAGTGAACAGCTCAGAGAGCATCAGAGAAACCACACAGTACATTAAAGAGAAGATCAAAGATGGGCATGGACTCTCCACTGAAAGATCCATCAATCTGTTCCTATGTCTGCTGGAAGTCAAAGATCAGACTCTGTCCAGAGAGATTCAGGAGTTTATGAAATCAGACAAACACTCAGAGAAGAAACTTTCTCCTGCTCAATGCTCAACAATCGCCTACATGCTTCAGATGTCAGAGGAGGAGCTGGATGAGCTGGACCTCAAGAAATACAACACATCAGATGAGGGTAGAAAAAGACTGATACCAGTTGTGATCAACTGCACAAAAGCCCTGTGAGTGTTTAATCATATTACACTGAGGGTTTTTTTTCTAAATGAAATTGCAGTTTTTGTTGTGCTAAGTAATACATTTAGAGTATATATTGCTTATTCTCTTGTTCTGCTCTCTATCAGACTTGCTGGCTGTAATCTCACTGCTCAGGATTGTGAAATTGTGTCATCAGCTCTACAATCCTCAAACTCTGTCCTGAGAGAGCTGGACCTGAGTAACAATGACCTACAGGATTCAGGAGTGAAGCTCCTCTCAGATGGACTGAAGAGTCCAAACTGTCAACTTGAGATACTGGGGTGTGTATGGTTTTAATTTGATTTGATATCTTGGTTGATCAGTACTTTGTAATTTTAGTTTAGAATATTTAGTTCTAATAGTGATTTTAGGGATCCAGCCGGAACACAGAAGGTGGGCAAAACAGAGCTAGGTCAACATTTCAGGCAGCTGAGATTTGTACACAAATAAATAGTGGAAAACACAAAACTGGAATAATTAGCAGAGATAATAAATGGTTATAAATGTCCTCCGAGGCAAAACAAGACTTTGCACAGAGTGTAGGAAACACTGTGATTACGTAGGCCAGGGAATAGGGAACATAGATGGCTCTGTTTTGGAGTCACAAATTAAATAAAACATTCAGGAGTTATATTTGATTCAAGTTTGTCTTTTCACTCTTATGTGCAATACACTGTTAAGAACTATTTTTTTTTTTCATCTCAGAAATATTGCTAGACCCCGCTCTATGTGATCCCTCTCTGTCACTGAAAGGCTTACTATTACCTTTGTTCTTTCCCACATTGACTACTGCAATGCACTTCTTGCTGGAATTCCTAAAACTAAACTTAACAAATTGCAATGTGTGCAAAACGTAACTGCTAGGATCCTGACTCGAGTCAGAAGAAATAAGCATATTACACCAATTTTAATGTCTTATATACACCCATGCGTCATTTACGCTCCTCATAAGCTGGTCTATTGGCAGTTCCACAGACACAGTTGTGTTCTGTAGGGAACAGGGCTTCCTCATCCTATACTCTTAGGCTTTGGAATGCACTCCTTCCTCATATCAGAGATGCACAGAAGTATTTTTTAATCTTAAATCTTAATCTTTAAACTATTTTTTTAGGATAGCTTTATCTTGACTGTCCTGATGTTTATATTCTAGTTTTTTTCTGTGTGTTGTATGTTCATTTGTTTGTTTTATTATGTAAAGTGCCTTGAGAAGCTGCTTTAAAGGCACTATATCAAATATAGTTATTATTATATTAGTATTATGGGGTTATGGAGAAGAGTCTCGGGAGCAACATTAATGACAAGTAATTCATGTAGTAACTACATGTAAAGTATTGAAAAATGAAGTATTACTGATACTTTCTCTTTAACATGGAAAGTTAAAATAACATTTTTAATATTGGGTAAACCCAGTATAGTTACCCTAACCTTCGCTATAATTACACTGTTGCCATAGCTGTTAACAACCTAAGTGAACAACTCTCTAAAGCATGGAAAATTATTAAACGTTGTAATAGCTGAGAGAAATCAGATGTTCTTTGTATATTTTAAGGCACATTTATTGATTTATCAGACATTTATTTATGTGTCTGCAGGTTGTCAGGCTGTATGGTGACAGAGGAAGGCTGTGGTTATGTGTCTTCAGCTCTGAGTTCAAACCCCTCACACCTGAGAGAGCTGGATCTGAGCTACAATCACCCAGGACAATCAGGAGTCCAGCTGCTCAACGACAAACTGAAGGATCCAAATTATAAACTGCACAAACTCAAGTATGTGGGACAGTAAGGGGGTTTTAGCCAAGATCATTAATAATCTCAAAATATACACTGTGTAAAATCTAATTAGTTAAAACCATGCAAATTGATTGCCTTAAAAAAGCGAAGAAAAGTGAAATCAGAACATTATGTTCTACTGACAAATGCTTAGTTTTGTTCGCTGTTGATACGGTTCACTTTATTGCATCCTAAGACATTAAGGGAAAAGCTCCTTCTTCAGCATGAAGATCTTCTCACTTGAGTTTGAGACAGGATGGCCTTCTCGCCATTGAACGACCCTCGCAGCGGAGAAAGTGGAGAAAGCTGATTCAGCGACACACTGCAAGCAAGCTTATTAACACAGAACTCTGCAAGAAAGCTGATCCAGCGTCTCATCTGCGGCTATCCGGAAACTATTAATAAAGAGCAAAGTTCTGTGCAAATTTTTGTGACGTTGTTGCATATGTCGAGCAACAAGTGTGGCTTGTGCAGGGCACCCCTGCACGCTTCTGAAGAACACAGTAAGTGCATTGCCTGTCTGGGCAAAGCCCACACAGAAGCCGTGCTGACGAGCTGTTCTTACTGAGAGAACATGAGTCTCACCTCTCTCTACTTGTGGATCGCTTTCTTTTCAGAAATTGAAAATTGTGCACTCCCAGGAACCTCACAGGAAGAAACAGCGGAGCCAGAGGAGTGAGAAGTCAGGTACTAGTGAAGTCACGCTGGCGCAGCTCCCACGTGCTTCACTCTCCCCCATTCCCCCATTTGGCCTGGTCTCATTTGAGGGATCTGAAGAGGATCTCCCCGATGACAGCATGTCACTAGTGGCTTTCGACACAGAAGATTGGTCGTGCACTTTGCATGATTCAGCCCCACAGTGGATAGATTCACAGAGTGCTTCACTGCAGCACAGAAGTCATCACATGTAATGCACCACTTCCTGCCTAAGTGCTCCAGCTCTGCAGCTGCTTCAAGTCACTAGAGAAGCATGACGACTTGGGAGTCCACTCAGCCCATGCCTTCGACCGCTCAGCCTGTCAGAGCCTGAGCCTCGACACCGCCAAGCACTACCTCTTTCCTAAGCGCCAGGGTCCCTGCCCTAAGATAATTTTGGATCCTGAGTCTCAAAATCCATCCTGATCCATCAGGAAGTAAGAGAGGGCTAAGTCTCGAAGCAGCCAGACCATCCTCCAAAATGGCTTGGGAAGCCATCCCCGAAGTGTCAAGTTAGGTTCTGAACACAATCAAACTAGATTACTTGCTTCAATTTGCTTGCAGACCCCCACGTTTCAAGGGCGTACATTTTGGTACGGAGCAAAATGGCGCATGTCCTCCATTTCGTAGTGATAAATTTGCTAGTGAAAGGAGCTGTAGAGACAGTTCCTCCAGCTCACAGCGAGTCAAGCTTTTACAGTCGTTATTTTCTCTTTCCCAGTCTATGGGCAGAAACAAATTGCACATCTTGCCTTGATTTTGGGCCAAACAACTGTAAATATTTTCACATATTTTCCTATTTTTTATTTAAAATAAGCACTACTCTGAATTGATATGTGATTCAAACTCGGGTTGGTCATGTCAAAAGCAAATGCTACCTGCCTTTGAATTTATCCTCACTGTGTTATGGATGGTGTTGTTTTTTTTTTTAACCGATATATAGCAATTAGAGCTTAATAGACGGTTTCTTACTGAAATCCTGTATTTGGCTATTTTGGCTATGTTTTCTCTTTATGAGTGCCTTTTTGAGAAATATTTATTAATTTATTTTAAACTGCTTCTTGCTCACTTTTAATAATCACATATTTATAATTTGTGGTTTATATTTGTCTCTTTATAGTTTGGAGAGTGGAGACCCTTTAAGAATCAAAACAGGACTGAGAAAATGTAGGTCTTTTCTCCCTTTCACACACTCTCTCTCACACACAAATACATACACACACATGGCTCTACATCTGTCCTTCATGTACTTCTCATCTCTCTTCTTGTGTTCAGATGCCTGTAATCTCACACTGGATCCAAACACAGCACACACTCAACTCATTCTGTCTGATGAGAACAGAAAGATTACATATGTGAAAGAGCATCAGTCGTATCCTGATCATCCAGAGAGATTTGAGAACTATGAACAGGTTATGTGTCGAGAGACTCTGACCGGACGCTGTTACTGGGAGGTTGAACGGACTGGCTCTTGTCATGTAGCAGTGACATATAAAGGAATCAGCAGGAAAGGAGGGGGTGACTGTTGGTTTGGATACAAATCCTGGAATCTCTTCTGCACTGTTAATGGATTCACTGTCTGGCACAATAATGTAAGCAGTAATATACCAGCCCCTACACCCCTGTCTAATAGAGTTGGAGTGTATGTGGACGTGTCGGCCGGCACTCTGTCCTACTACAGCGTCTCTGACACACACACACTCAGACACTTACACACATTCAACACCACATTCACCGAACCCCTCCATGCTGGATTTAGGGTTTATGATTCTGAACTGTCTCTGTGTCAGATTTAAAGTCCCTGTGAAATCAAAAGGTATGTATTTTGGCTTTTAGTAGTGTAAATAAGCTTTCCATTGGGGCGAATAAAGTCTGGTTTCAGGTTAGTGTGGTCCAGATCTGGTCCAGAGACACAACAGCACAGAGCAGATCATATGCACAAGTCGGCACAGACCACAAAACATAACGGTCCCATTTGATTTCTGGACAGAATGCTGTATTTTAAAGCTATTTGGAGGAGATTAGGAGGAAACTGCTGCTTTATCGAGCTCAACTGCTCTGGCCGAGCAGTGATATAAACTAAATGTGTTTGGCTGTTTTTAAAAAGGGGAGGGCCTGCTCGATATGTCCCACTCTGTCTTCCTGTTTCAGTGGAAGTTATGTCAATACATTGAATAATGCTGCGCATTTCAAGGCACTTCAGTGGGCCTTTAACAACTTGCTGAGAGGAACACCTGTGACATCAGACAAATTGTCTCATTTTCAAGCAGACCCATTTGATTTCTGCACAGAATGCTGTATTTAAAGCTATTTGGAGGAGATTAGGAGGAAACTGCTGCTTTATCGAGCTCAACGGCTCTGGCCGAGCTGTGATATAAACTAAATGCGATTGGCTATTTTTAAAAAGGGGAGGGGCTGCTCGATATGTCCCACTCAGTCTTCCTGTTTCAGTGGAAGTTATGTCAATACATTGAATAATGCTGCGCATTTCAAGGCACTTCAGTGGGCCTTTAACAACTTGCCGAGAGGAACGCCTGTGACATCAGACAAATTGTCTCATTTTCAAGCAGACACAAACTGTTGTTTTTCTTCTTTCTTACACAAAACTTGAAAAATTAAATGTTCAGGACCCCAAGAAATTAAAATGAAAGTTTTGTTGCTTTTAGTCTGTTAGCTTTAAAGTCATCTATATGCTAAGAGTTCTGTGTTCTCGTGCATTGAACAAGTCTAACTCTGACTAAACACCAAGTTAAACCGTAGCCAGTTAAGACATAGTCGTAGTAAGGTTGATCATTTACTGTCACACTTCCTCATTAACATGTTGTGTTGAATACTGTAATAAAACAATACAAACATATTCAGTGTCCATGTCTTGACTAACATCCCATTATAAATTACTGTAACATAAACATACACTGCTGTTCTCACTGTACTAGCAGCTACAATGGCTATTAACATCGCTGTTAGCTTGTACACAATAGTAAACAAACCATTTTTTAACAACTTATCAAACATCTTTTTAACAAAATCATGGATAATATATATATACATATTATATATATATAAAATGATGGTTTATAGCGGATGCAATAGATTATAGCGAGAGCACATAATGTCTGTCTCATTGTTTCCATGCAGAACCAGGAAGGACTTACAGGAGGTGGCTAAACAGACAGTGACATCATCGCATGACACAAATAATATTAATTTTTACAAACGAGGATGATAAACAGAAAAGTAATTATGAACTTCACATATCAGTCTGTTATGCAGATGGTGCAGTGAACGCAGTACAGTGCTTCCAGTTTCTACGTCAGAATGCCGACTCTGTATTTGCTGGCTCCTGTGTCAGCATCATGAACAGCCTCGACCAATACTGAGCTGGCATTTGGACGTAAACACAGCAGCTCTGCACTGCGTTCACTGTACAAACTGCATAACAGACTGACAGGGAAGAGGAAAAATTGTTGAATAAAGTAGTTATTTTGTTTTGTTTTTGCGCACAAAAAGTATTCTTGTTGCTTCATAACATTTAGGTGGAACCACTAGTATGGAAGCATATGGGTAGCAATATTCAATTTGAAATGTAATATGCAAAATGGCAATGCATTTCTGTATTTAAGTTTACATTTTCCATACCCATATGTGCAACATTTGGAGCAAAATGATCATTCATATTAAATCAGGGTATCTTCCGTTCATTCATGTTTTGATTTGATATTGAAGTCAGAAAAATGAGAAAACCACACTTTTTTTCGTTTTTCATTTTTAAAATGAAAACGAAAAAACAAAAAACTGGCTTGATTTTTCTTTTTTCGTTCTGGGGTTGGAAACAAATAAGCAGTTTGAATATTCGATCTCTACATGTGGGCGGGAATGAAACGCCTCTTTCCGCTGATTGGTCAAGGAGACGTCAAACCATGTCGTCATCAGTTGTTCATCGGTTCCGCTCAACAGAATAAAAGTCCCTCACTCTACAGCTGTACAGATTCTTAACGCGTTTATTCTACATTTAATCTCTTTCTAGTGAATTCTAGCCAGACTAGTGAATGGCTTGACACAAATCGTTCTGATGAAGAGTCAGGGTTTAATTCTGTGTAGACATTAATTCATCACGTGAAATATTAGTTTATCTCATAAATATTAATTTACTTTGCAGCTGCACACAACTAACCCCAGCCTACAACTTCGATACATTGAGTGTAAAAATGTCTTTTGTTTTACACAACATGGGATGGATTTGAAATGATAGATAGGCTATGAAATATATATATATATATATATATATATATATATATATATATATATATACAGTACAGTCCAAAAGTTTGGAACCACTAAGATTTTTAATGTTTTTAAAAGAAGTTTCGTCTGCTCACCAAGGCTACATTTATTTAATTAAAAATACAGTAAAAAAACAGTAATATTGTGAAATATTATTACAATTTAAAATAACTGTGTACTATTTAAATATATTTGACAAAGTAATTTATTCCTGTGATGCAAAGCTGAATTTTCAGCATCGTTACTCCAGTCTTCAGTGTCACATGATCCTTCAGAAATCATTCTAATATGCTGATTTGCTGCTCAATAAACATTTATGATTATTTTCAATGTTGAAAACAGTTGTGTACTTTTTTTTTTTCAGGATTCCTTGATGAATAGAAAGTTCAAAAGAACAGCATTTATCTGAAATACAAAGCTTCAGCATTATACACTACCGTTCAAAAGTTTGGGGTCAGTAAGAATTTTTATTTTTATTTTTTTGAAAAGAAATTAAAGAAATGAATACTTTTATTCAGCAAGGATGCATTAAATCAATCAGTAAAGGCATTTGGCAGTAAAGGCAGTAAAGACATTTATAATGTTACAAAAGATTAGATTTCAGATAAACACTGTTCTTTTGAACTTTCTATTCATCAAATAATCCTGAAAAAAAATATTGTACACAAATATTTTGTACAATTGTACACATTAAATGTTTCTTGAGCAGCAGATCAGCATATTAGAATGATTTCTGAAGGATCATGTGACACTGAAGACTGAAGAGTAATGATGCTGAAAATTCAGCTTTGCCATCACAGGAATAAATTACTTTGTGAAATATATTCAAATAGAAAACAGTTATTTTAAATTGTAATAATAATAATATATGACTGTTTTTACTGTATTTTTAATTAAATAAATGTAGCCTTGGTGAGCAGACGAAACTTCTTTTAAAAACATTAAAAATCTTAGTGGTTTCAAATTTTTGGACTGTACTGTATATATGTATGTATGTATGTATGTATGTATGTGTGTGTGTGTGTATTTTACAGTCACAGCATATCTATTAGGCCTATTCTATTTTGAGTTTTGTTTTCATAGAGAAGTGTAGGACATGTCAAATGTCAAATATTCAGTTAATCCTTCTGTTTCATAATACATGTATAGGCAACATGCTTTTTTTTCCTTTTCTTAAAGTTATAACTTTTGTTTAAGGCAATATTCTGAGTTTATTTCATTAATATTGAGTATCCTATTAATGAATGTCAGACAAAACGGTGTTTTATTTTCTCTGACAATTAAACTTCCAATGCATATCAGAAATGTTGTGTGACTGATTCGTAGCGCACAGAGCAGTGTTTCATTCCTGAATGAATCAGAGTCTTTGAACAAATCAGTTGACTGAGTGATTCAATGGCCCAAAAGATTATAGAGATCCAATTGATATATTCTTGAATGAATCAGCGTTTTGAACGAATCGCTTAAATAAATGACTCAATGATTAGCACAATGACTTGCTGACACCTACTGGCGACATTAATTTCATAATCCAGTTATCGTTTTATTTTGTCATTTAAAATTTTCTGTATTCAAAATGATGTTTAAAACATTAATATGATTACATTATGCAATTGTAATTCCTACACATATACTGCCCTCTCTGAGCAATCTAACAACTCATAAATCTAAAAAAGCAACTTCAGGTGCTGCTTCTTTGACACCTCTGCAAGCCTTTGTTTGATACTGATTTAATTGGTAACAACCTATAGCATAATTTTATTGTAATTTAAATGACTAAATTTAAGAACTTAACATTAAAGAAAGCATAGGCCTACATATTTAATAAGATTAGGAAAAATCCTAAAATCCCCTGAAAATCAATTAATCAACTAAATCAATTACAGTTAATTTCTGACACAGACAGATAGCAATAAATAGGCTATAAAAATACTCTTTATCTTATTATTGTTAGTGTTATTTCAGGGTTTTGATATATATCCTAACGGTTATTTTTAACACTGTTTTAACATTTTTCCCTTTATTTATTTATTTATTTTACTTTTTTTTAAAATGTGTGATAGCCTATTTCGAATTGGCATAAACGAGTTCACCTCCGTCAAATCATCCAGTTCGCATTTTAAGTCCATCTCTCTATAGCACCGCTTTGATGAACTAATAACATGTAATATATTTCATATCTGTCATATTTCAAATTCATCCCATGTCCAAAACTCAGGGTGTTGTCTAAAACAAAAGTTATGACTGCTGCATATTTACATCGATAGGCTACTGATTTGCACTTTTTTAATTCAGTGTATACCTATACATTCACTGGCCAGTGCGTTGAGCAGCTTCGCTAGATTTTTATATTTGGTCACTTCAATAAAACAGGCATTGTGCCAACGTTGTAGAATGGGGGTGATTGTGTGCAGCTGCAAAGTAAATTAATATTTCGTGAGAAAGACATAAAATGTAGAATAAACGCGTTAAGAATCCATACAGCTGTAGAACGAGGGACTTTTATTCTGTTGAGCTGAACCGATGAACAACTGATGACGACATGGTTTGACATCTGGTTGACCAATCAGCGGAAAGAGGTGTTTCATTCCCGCCCACATGTAGAGATCGAATATTCAAACTGCTTATTTGTTTCCTACCCCAGAACGAAAAAAGAAAAATCAAGCCAATTTTTTGTTTTTTCGTTTTCATTTTGTAAATGAAAAACGAAAAAAAGTGCGGTTTTCTAATTTTTCTGATTTCAATATCAAATCAAAACATGAATGAACGGAAGATACCCTGATTATATTCAATGATATAATTTACATTTGCTCTTTCCAACACAAAAGTTTTAACATATAATTTAAACATATATTTTAATGATTTATAAATTGCAAAATTAAAATGAAAATGTATTACAGAAATTATTATATATGTTTAACATGTTCAAGCAAAAATGTTATCAAAATGACCCTTTAAATGTTATTTTTCTTAATTGCATTTTTACTCACAGTTAAGACACTTGCGATTGCACTTAAATGTCCCACAATGAATGTAGTAAAATTCAATATGGAATTGAAAATGCATTCCGAACCAGTCATGTCCCCGCCCCTTCCCGCTCTGTCAATCACTGCATCAAGGCGGGGACAGGTGTTGGATACATGGCGGCAGCAGAGCTATAAAGAGCGAGGCATATACTGGTAAGTGAAATAGAGCAAGAACAGAGAAAAGTCAATGTTCCTGAAGATTATGTGCGTCCTTCAGTGATAGAACCAATACATTATTAGAACCATAGATATTTATGGTTAGAATGCCTCGCAGAGAACACCGCCTGGTGCTCGTGCACCTTATCATGAGCGCGGTGGCATGTCTGTAGAAGTGCTAAAACAGACGTGCCGAGTGAGCGGTGCTTTACAACAGGTTACTTACGCATAGAAAAAATCTTAGACAAGCCGTTTGAGATTATTGCTTGCTCTATCATGGTTGTATGTTTTTCTCTTTTTAGCGTTCTGATTATTGTTTATGCATCATTTATATTAATAAAACGATGTGTAGTCCATCTGGATGCGTGTGATTGTCGTTGTTTACTTTATTATTAATATAATCAGCACACAGTTAAACCATGTATGTTAATTTAAATATTACTTAATAACTGAATGTTTGTCATTCTACTGATATATTTACAATCGTTTTCCCTGTTGGAAAAAAACAGCATATGCTGGTTAAGGTAGGTTTTGAAGCTGGTATGCTGGTCCTGGACCTGCTTAGGATCAGCATGGACCAGCATAAGACCAGTTTAGAACCAGCATAGGACCAGCATAAACCAGCTCAAACCAGCATACCAACTTCAAAACCTACCTTAACCAGCATATGCTGTTTTTTTCAGCAGGGTTCCTTGTTTCACTTCTGTTTATTATAGACCACATGTGTGAAGTAACATATACAAACCTCATTTGATTAAATACATTAAACTGGGATTTCCTCTCCTGTTTCCTACATCTGGAGCCACCTCTTGCTGATTCGTCTTTGCAGAGACCATCCAGACCATCAAGACATTCGTCTAGATTCTTCTGGCACAGTTTCCAGTACTTCATCCAGATCCCATCGTAGTGCGTTGTGCAGATCTCCCAGACATGGACTCTCTGATCTTCAAGCTGCGATGTTTGTAGGAAATGCTAAAAACTCTGGACTTGGAAGAACTTCAACAGCAGATCGAAGAGGATGCCATTGTACATAAAGAGTGTGAGAGACTTGATGCTTAGGCTAGAGAAGCGCAGTATAGACAGCAACAAACCACTAAGGCTACAGAGTTGTTAGCTAAGCAGGTACACAGGAAAATCCCCAGTGTTAAATTAACCCCCCTCAACTGGATGGAACTGGAATAAACACTTTGAATGTTGCGATCCCATCAGACTTATGATAGCAACCTGAATCGTAACAAAGCACTGTTCGCCAGAGGAGAACTGGCCCCCCAATTAAGCCTGGTTTCTCCCAAGGTTTTTTTTCTCCATTTTTTTCAATTTTAACACATGTTTTAACACATGTTTGCCACCTGATGTCACCTGTTGGAGTTTGGGTTCCTTGCCACTGTCGCCTTTGGCTTCCTTAGTTGGGGACACTTGACATTTGACTTGATATTTGATATTCAAAATTGCTTTGATCTGCCTGGATTGATACCATTCTTTAAGAGCTTCTGTGCAACCAAAAACAGTTATCACTGTAAAGCTGCTTTGACACAATCTGCATTGTAAAAAGTGCTATATAAATAAAGGTGACTTGACTTGACTTGAGTGTACATATGTGTCCACACCACAGGGTATTAAAAGTAACACTGAAGCAGTGTTAAAGTTAATGAGATAATTAAGTGATGATTGACAGTTAGTGGTGACACATGATGCTAATAAGCAGAATCACTGAAGGAAAGAGAAAACTAGATTAGTTAATTAATGTTTTATAGAATGTTTCATTTCAAGTCACCGTGATTGAGTTCAGTGTTTTCTTTAGTTGGGCTCTTCACCTTTTACTTTTCTTTAGTTTTTCTCTGACTGTTCCAACTTTGTGTTTACAAAACTAATTTTTTATGGCCAGACAAAAAAAAATGGCCTGGTCACAATTTTTTGATGATGACGTTATCATCCAGTAATGACCTGATTCACTGATGTCATTCAGAGTCTAAATCTTTGACTATATGCTTGATGTGTAACTTTAGAGTTGGTGATTGTAGCCCTGTGCCCTGTGATTTTACAGTTTGAGATCCAACAGCAGTATGAACAATTTAAAAAAAAGTCACACAGAGACATCAAGAATCAGCATATGACAGTGGTTCCCAAACCTGTCCTGGAGGACCCCCAGAACTGCACATTTTGTATGTCTCCCTATTTCTGACACACCCATTTCAGGTCTTGCTGTCTTTACTAATGATCTCATTAGAGTTGAATCAGGTATGATAGATGAGGGAGACAAACAAATGTGCAGGGCTGGGTGTCCTCCAGGATAGTGATGTCCAGTTCACGAACGAATCGTTCTTTTGAACCGGTTCTTTTTAGTGAACCAGTCGAACCAGTTCACCAAATCGGACTGAATCGTTCGAAACAGTTCTCCAGCACTAATCCACAAATTACTAAAGTTACTCACTTTTTGACATGCTTGACACTCCCTCTGACTCGAAATAACTAACATCCCGGAGTTATTCAGTTATTCCAACAGTACTTAACCTGCTGTGAAGAGAATTGATGATGATAAGCCCGAGCAGCAGAGCAGCTGATATACTGAGTGAGCATGCGTGGTGTACACAAACGAACGTACCCGGCCTGTCACCGTTCTCGTTCTCTAGTCAAGAATCGGTTGCAACGGTTTCCGGATCATCAGTACACAACCGAGAACCACTTCTTTCGGACGTGTCCAATTTGAGAACCAATAAGTTGATGATACTGCTTTTCCTAAAGTATTGTAAGCCTAAACTGATCATGAACTTATGCTTATGATGCTTTTGAGAAACGCAGCTCAGATCATAGTTTCTCTGGCAATAACAAATGTGCTCTACAAACACAAAGTTGGAGCAGCCAGAGATAAATTAATGTTAATAAATAGAGTCAAGAGCCCAACTAAAGGAAATGCTTTTCACCATCATGGTGACTTCAAACTAAACTTTCATTAAAACATTAACATCTAAACATCTGTTAATTCCCAATAAGAACTTTTGTTGATGTATGACAGAAATAAAATCAAACTGGTTAATAATAAGTGTAATAATGTTTAATGGTCAGTCTCATAGTCTCTCTTTTTCTCTTCTTCTCTTCTTCTTGTTTCTCTACTTCAATGATTCACTTACTTCAGTCATTCTACCCCTTGCCATGTTAACATCAGTAATGCCTTCCTCTGTATTACCTGCTGTGCACATTACTGCTTCAGTAGCTGAACCCCTCAGCTGCTGAGGTAACCCAGCACAATATAGTTACAAGGCCATCGGCTTCGCTAGTTATTGCACAGCCCACCTTAAAGGGGACCTATTATGCAAAATTAACTTTTACATGGTGTTTGAACATAAATGTGTGTTGGCAGTGTGTGTTCACCACCTCCCTATAATGATAAAAATCCAATCACTCCTTTTTTTTTTTTTTTAAATCCCTATAAATCATAAGCAGTGTCTCAGATGTGTCTGTGGACAGACATCACACTCGCACTGTCTGCTCTCCATTTCATGTGTCATTTAAGTATTTTCAAATTGAAAAATGTAGTTATTTGAACTTATAAAGTTTAGTTAAGTTCACTTTACTTTCAAGTTATTCCATTTTTTTTTTAAGTTTTCAATACCACAGCTCATGTTCATTTAACCTAATTTGACTTATTTCTTAGTTAAATGTAATTGATTTGATTTGCAGTTGATGTTTAAGTGGCTGAAATCAGATCAATTATTATTTGCAGTAGAAATGAATTTAAATGGAATAAAGTTCTCAACTGAAACATGACCGAAACTTTTGAAATAAAATAATTATTTACACCTGACATAAAATAACAATTTAAATAAAATACATATTTATTGGTGGAATTAAAAAAATAAGCCACTTTAGGTTACATGAACATTAACTTGGGTATTGACAGCTGTTGAACTGTAAGATTAAATTTGTCAAGCTGAAAATACTTAATATTCAAAGTAATTTAAACTTAAATAAGTCACTTGAAATGAGTTCCTCAAAGTTAAGCTGAGTGAACAAAAAACAGGAGCTTTTACATAAAGATGTTTTTTTTTCCAGTCTTCATCCACCTTTCTAACTCTAACTTCTTCTCTTTCATAAAAATAGAAGGCTGGGCATATGACATTTGCTCAAGCTCCTTGTTTGTTTTCTCTCTCTCTCTCTCTCTATCTGTTGTTTCTTAGTTTTTTTTCTTTCTTTCTTTCATTTCCTTCTCCATGGCTGCCTCTCTGGTGGGTGACCTGTCCTGTCCTGTATGCACTCAACTCTTCAGAGATCCTGTGTTATTGAGCTGTGGACACAGATTCTGCCGTCAGTGCATCAATAATCACTAGATCTCGAGCAACTCCAGAAAAAGTTACGTCTGTCGACAGGTGTCTCAGCAGCCACTGGTGTCCAACCGGAGCCTGAGAAATGTTTGTGATTTCTACCTGAGAGAACAAAACACGAGGAAAGATGGAGGACTGAACTGTCAGACACATGGAGAGATGATTGTGCTGTTCTGTCAAACAGATGGAAAGGCTATTTGTGCAACATGTAAGAAACATGAACAAGAATGGCACGAAACGCTGCCCTTACAACAGACTGTACGACAACGAAAGGTGAGAAAGTGTGTGATGCTTCTTAGCAGATTCTTATTTATAATTATTAAATGCTTGGGTATCACAGCCCAGTTCATTAAAATTACAAATAGATCCAGGACCTTTATGTGTGTGTCATATAGTCTGACCCTCACAGCCTCATTTTCATACATGTAAAATTCAGTGTTGCAATTCCTTTGACCAAGGTCTGTATATTAGACCTTATTAGAATTTAATCTTTCACATGTCTTCGATTGGTTTTGTCAAAACATTTGGTAATGTGACCTAAAAAATGTGCTTTATATGGTAACATTAAATTAAACAGATTTAATTAAAACCGAAAACATGTTGCAAAGACACCAGTAATGACCCCAGCAAACACAATGTTCCCCTGACGTCACGCAGCGTCCATCAGGTTATCATTACTTTCAATCTAGGTCATCTAAATAATAAAATAGCCTATTAAGTCCATGAGTATTAAGCATGGTATTCTTGCCGTGGTGATAGCATAGATAAATCTGAATGGCTGTTTGAAATATTTAAATACTATTCAGAAACAGAAAGCTGTTTTGTTTACGAGTTACCAGAGTAACTGCTGTATCTAGCAGCGCCATCTGCTGTCAGAGAGTGAAAGTGAATTTTCATTCTGCTCGTTACTCGTTCCACCATGCGCTTCTCATCCCTGTTATTTGTTTAATTAAATCGCCGCTTTTTGCAGTTTAATGGTCTCTGTGAGTCTGTGTGTCCAGGACAGTCATCTGGGACACGGCTGGAGTCTGTCCCTGTTCTGTCTGGATCGGCTAACACGCTGATATCCCAATCAGCTCCACTGTTTCAGGCAAGAGTAAACACACGCGCACGCGCACACGCACACGCACGCTGGCTCAATGAGTAGGTATTTAATTTCAATAAGTACTTACTTAACGAGCGCTAAAAGAGTAGGTACTTAACAGACATGTTGATGTTATCATGTGACCTACCCCACACAGCAAAAGGACTCCGTATCGGATCCACCACGGAGGTATCGCGCAGAGGTGGAAAGTCCAGGGCTCAGAAAGTGAAAGTCCAGGGCTCAGAAAGTAAAAGTCCTGATATATTTTTTTTCCACCCACTGAAGCAGTGTTAAAGTTAATGAGATAGTTAAGTGATTAATTGAGTGATGATTGAGCATTATTGAAGACACCTGATGATAACAAGCAGAATCACCAAAGGAGAAAATCACAATTTTTAAGACACCATCACAGAGGTCAGGGTTTGTTTTAGTTGAGCTCTTGATCCTTGACTTTTTAACATTAGAATTTACTTGGGCAGTTTTAACTGCATTAAAACTAACCAGACAAGCAAAGTTAAAACATGATCAGGTGGTGTTGGTTATGTTTTCACATAATCATTATTTGATCTGAATCACTGAACTCATCTAGAGCCCAATCTCTGAGTTAGATTTACATTATTGATTACAGCAGCACTGTGATTCTACAGCACAAGATCCAGTTTTTTTTTTTTTTTTTCAAAATAATTCAAAGGTTTCATCAAAAGTTCTTAGGAAAAAAAGCACTCATTTAGACACACAGAGATCAAGAATCATCCTGTGAATCTCAACAGTGGTGGCCATCATAAAGCATGTTGCAGTGCATTCTGGGTGCCACCAATCAAAACTCATCCACGGCTCCCATCATGCATTGCTGCATGAATAAATTATGAGCTGAATTGTTTTAGTAATTTTCTTTATTCTCACTATTTTGTTTTTTGCTGTTTTTATGGGACTTTTTAGTAGCTTGTTTTCTAATGTTCAGAGTTGATCAGAATATGTTGCTTGTCACCGTTGTTGAGATTCACAGACTGATTCTTGATGTCTGTGTGTGCCTTAAAGAAATTTTCTTTTGTTTTATTCAGAGCAACTTTTGTGAAACCATTTGGATTACACTGATAAAGCTGATTTTGTGCTGTAATCAATAATGTAAATCTTACTCAGATATTGGGCTCTAAATGAGTTCAGTGATTCAGATCAAATAATGATTATGTGAAAACATAACCAACACCACCTGATCATCTTTTCTGTTTGCTTGTCTGGCTGTTATAATTCAGTTAAAACTGCCCAAACAAATTCTAATATTAAAAAGTGAAGGGTCAAAAGCCCAACTAAAGCAAACCATGACCACTGTGATGGTGTCTTAAAAATTGTGATTTTCTCCTTTGGTGATTCTTGTTATCATCAGGTGTCTTCAATAATGCTCAATCATCACTCAATTAATCACTTATTTATCTCATTAATGCTTCAGTGGGTGGAAAAAAAATATGGCAGGACTTTTACTTTCTGAGCCCTAGGGCCGGTTGCATAAACATAGACACAGTCTTAAGATAATGGCTTAGAAATAGTCTGACTAACTAAAGTCACTGAAGAAAGATCGTTGCATAAAATAAGCACACAGCAGTCTTAAGTAAGACTGTCTATATTGCATTGCTTTGTGGGAAAAAATAAGACGCTGAACAACTTAAACAAAATGGCCGACAGTGGGCGCTCGTCACAATTTTCCTTCGCTGAAAATATTTGTATTTTGGAGGAATACAATGCTTCCAAATCCACTTTAATGAATAAATTTAGCGACTACAATGCCAATAGCAAAAAACACAAGGCGTGGACAACAATAACTGAAAAAGTTAACAGCGTCAACCCGTCTGTCTCGCGATCCGTCAAAGACGTTCAGAAACGTTTTAAAAATATGGTTCAAGAGGCAAAAAAGGAAATATTCAAGCGAAAAAACCCTGCAACAGGAGGGGGACCAAATCCTAAATTGAAAAGGACAACGGAAATGATCATTGAAATATATGGAGAGGAATCTCCGATGTTTTGGGGAATCCCCGGGGGGAGGGAGAGCGGAGTATCCGGCCGGACGTTACCTGCAGCGGGGGAGGATACCGCTGGCGCATCAGTTCCGCTTGGACAGTCTCGTGAGTAATAATGTTTTGATAGTGATTGTTTTTGCTTGATTAAAAAAAAAACCCCCACTGTACTACTGTTTTGGGTTGAATACCAATTTTTATCTTCTAGTAGACTGCGAGGTGACTTTAACATTGGTCCCTGAAAATTATGAAGCGCCTGTGACGAGCCAGGACCAAACAACACAAAGCGAAGGTAAAGTTATGCTTACAGTCTTTAAACCACGAGTTATTATTTACCAAGTTAGTTAATCATCTACTATTCCTTACAATGATGTAGTTTTTAAGTTAAAAACAGATTAACAGTGTTTAAAATAATAAGTGGACACAGATCAGGGAAAGTAGCTTGTAATGCCATTGTAACGTTAGTGCTTATGCAATCACTAGTTGCTGAGGACAGTGTTTTCAAATGATAGGTTATATAATCAAAGACTACTTTTGTCAATATATTAATTTTTGTCAATATAGGCTATAAATATTTTTTTTTTAATTTGTAAAAATGCAGAACATTTTCTGTGATGGGTAGGTTTAGGGTGTGGGTTATATAATTATAACATGTTTAACTATCTATTTATAAAAACAATAGAAGCCTATGCAGTATCTCCATTTAGATAGCTAAGTAAACATGTGTAAAAAGTTTTTTTTTCCTAAAATTAGTGTACTACAAGTAAACTTTAGTATGTAGTAAGTAGTATGCAGTATGTAGTGCATTATTGCAGAAAAAAAGTACAACAAAACTTTCTAATTTTGCTAATGTTGTTCTTGTTTTGTTTTTGTTTTTTGTTGTAAAGAAGATGATTTGGACAGCACCCAAATGGCACCTGTGGGACATGGCTCAGACACAGAGACACAGAAAGACACTACAAGCAAGATAACCATGAACAATATACTTGAAAAGCAATATGAAATATTAACACTGGAAGAGACTAAACTAAAATTAGAAATAGAAAAACTAGAATTAGAAAAAACTAAGCTAAAGTTGGAGCTACAAAAACTTGGACATGAACTTTAGATCTCAACGACCATTGTCCAAGAACTAGTCAAATAATTGTATTTAATAATTTAATTTTGAATTTACTTCTTATGTAATGTTTACATACAGAATCTTTAGATATATTTAAGAGATTTTAAGTATTTTAGTGAAAGTTAATGTAGTTGTAATGTGAAGATTATATAGTATTTAAGCTGTTTTTACTGATACTATGCATCAAATATTGTGTATTGTCTCGATGAATAAATTATAATATGTCCAATTCATTTAAAAGTTATCAATTCTTTCATTTTTTCAGTCAAACTGAAAAAATGTTTTCTACAATCATTTGTCGAATGTAACGCCCAGTTCCATCTTCATCTGCTGCCTCTGCAATCTCCAAAGTGGGTTCTTCAAAAATTTGGTCATCCTCCATGTCTGGGAGTGCAAGATTTCTATTAAAAGGAAAGTGATCTTTTACTCATGTAATTTATAATCAATGGGGAATATGTAGCTAGGTGTTTTAATTACAGTTAAAAACTTAATACCTTGCCATGTTGTGCAAAACAACACATGCACAGATTATGTTGCAGACTCTTTCTGGTTTCATTTTGAGCTCTGCATGCAGACAATGAAACCTTCGTTTCAGGACTCCAAAACACCTTTCAATAACATTTCTTGTTTTGGCATGGGCTGTGTTGTACCGAGTTTGAGGCACACTGACTGGGTTCAAGAAGGGTGTGAGAAGCCAGGGTTTTAGTGGATAACCAGAGTCACCCAAGAGCACACCCTGCAATTCTCCTCTCTCAAATGCATCATGAATTTGGGAATTCACTAAAATTCTTGAGTCATGGGTTGATCCTGGCCAACGAGCGACACAGTTGAGCATTCTGAGTTTGGCATCACAAATTGCCTGCACATTAATACTGTGGTAGCCTTTCCTATTAACAAACAATGGCTCATGAGTTGAAGGTGCTTGAATCCTAATGTGTGTTCCATCAATGGCTCCTACAACATTTGGAAATCCAGCAATGTTGAAAAAATCTGCCTTCACCTTGTTCAAGGTAGAGACATCAGTCGGATAAAGTGGAAGTCTGCCTGACAGTGCACGAGCAACCCGATGAATAATTCTTGATGCTGTAGACTTATGTACCCCAATTAAGTCTGCAGCTGCATTTATAAAACATCCTGTGGCAAAGAAACGTAGAGCTAGACATACTTGTAGCAGTGGAGGGATGCTAAAATTTCTTGAAGTTTCAGGCCTCAGATGCTCTGCCAAGTCAATTGCTAGTTCTTGTATTGTATGTCTTGGAAATCTTAGCTTCTCCAGCAGTTCCTTTTCACAAAGTACTTCCAATGGGTTTGAACGGTCTTTGAAAACTCTTTCTCTTCTTATTGCCCTTTCATAAAACCAAAGATTAAAATTTGCCATACCGCAAGACAAAGTTGGGCCACTTTTGTGAATCTAGAGCATATTTTTCTTTTGACAGTTTGTTTCTATGGCAACATAGATTGTAAGAGAAAGTTAGCCAAGGGGGAACCAGTCTTACTTTTTTGTCTCAAATTAGACCAATCTAAAATTTTATGCAACTGACTTAAAAAGTAAATACCAGTCTTAAAGAAAAAATTAGACGACTAACTTGTAAGACTAGTCTTAAATAGATTTATGCAACCGGCCCCTGGACTTTCCACCTCTGCCGCGAACGGACCCGTATCGGAGTCCACTTGCTCGCAGTGACGGATCCGCAACGAAGGCGGATCACGGACCCGCCTTGGCTTCGCGCTGCATCCGCGATTAAAACCTTACCTCCGCGGCGGGTCCGTTTGGGACCCGCAAATTGATACAACCGTTACAGTAAAGGCGCGTGCGCGTCCGCGGATCCGACATGGGTCCGCTCAGGATCCGCTGATTGACAGTAGAATTTATGGTGCCGCCCGGATGCGGATCTGATCCTCTGGGCGGCGTCAAAACGGATGTGACAGTCACGCGGGTTTGGCGACTTGAATGCGGATCCGCCACGGAGTCCCTTGCTGTGTGGGACGTTATCACAAGCGCAACAACTTAAAAGATATGAGTGACAGGGGAAAAAAAACAAACAAACAAACAAAAAAGATGAGTGACAGGTTTAATTCTTTTATCTGTAAATATCTTTTTCTCTACTATATTGATTAAACTGCTCATTTTGTGGTCTTGTTGAAGAAACAGCTGCCCAGTAATTTTGTGATTGTATATGACTAATATATTTTGGGTTAAGTTCTTATATTTAACTAATGTGTGAGCAACAGCTGCACTAACACCTCACAGCACCAGTAACTCCACAACCCTACCTAGCGGTTTTCCTCAGTGTTACCAATGTCTGAAGCCAAAGAAGACATCAGACAGCTGCTTGAAGATCTTGTCTTTGGAGAAGACTGATTTTATACTCAAAAAATGTAAGTATAAACTACTTTAGATTACTCCAGAATGAACTGCTTTGCTACAACAACCAAAACTTAATTACTTTTAATTTTGCTTCTTTAGTAAAACAAGCAAAATGTAATGTTTTGTCATATGATATAGCTGTGCATGAATACACACTAGACAAATACACCTGATGTGACTACATCTCCTTTACAGTCAAGCAATGAATTAATGCATGAAGTAATAAAATATATAAATTGACATAATAGCATAATTAATAAATAAGTAAATTAATAAAATAATGACAAATAAATGCATATACAAGTCAAAAACACAAAGCTTTATTCATATGTATTGAACAGATTAAAACATTTTACACTTCATTCATGTCAGCATTCAGTTTCTTGCCATATTTCATTTCATATTTTTACAGTTATGATAATTTCTGTTGTAGCTTCATTACTTTTGTGTTGTAATGGGTTAAACCACTGAGCTGGTCAGCAGAAGGTTTGCTGGTTCGATCTCTGCAGCATCTCCACCAGTGTGTCCTTGATGGAGACACGTTACTCCAGCAGGATCATCCCTGTAATAAGAGCACTGTACATCACTTTGGATGAGAGCATCTGCCAAAAGTATAAATGTATTTTTTTTTAATCCTTTTTTGTTAGTGTCTCGAGCACATACACTAATTAAAGCTGTTTATTTCTTAAAGTTTACTTTTTCAAGGTACTACTATAATATAAATGCATACACACATTTCATACATATTTCTATTTGGGGGCATAAGGGGTTAATTCACCCAAACATATAAATTCAGTCATTATTCACTCGCCTTCACGGTGTCAATCCCTGTGTTCATTTTTTTCTTTTTCTTTTTTTTTTCTGAACACAAAAGGTGATTTTGATCAAGTTTGTCCTGCTGGTTTCTGTTCATACAATATCAGTCAATGGAGCCTGACTTCCAGAAGCTTCATGACATTATTTGATGATGCTTTTGAAGCTTCAGTGTATGAACTAAAACCAGCAGAACAATCTTGACCAAAATCACATCCTCACTGTTTGGTCTTTGTCTAGATGCTCTCACTGGATCTGGACTCACTGAGGATGAAGAAATCACATCAATATCAGGTCAGATGAGGCAGTAAGAGCAGGAGGAGTGATGGAGAGTCTCATCCATGAAACTGAACCATTCCCAGGATCTGCTGTGGCTCTCCATCCTCAGTGCTCACACCCGTCTGAGGACATTTCACATCCTACAATAATGCACAAATATAATACAAAACAGTCATTTTAGCAGCACAATGTCATCTGATTTCTGTATTAGTAACAAGTAACAAAATGTTTATGTAATGTTAATTTATGTATTTTTGTTTCAGGTTTTCCTTTTTTTTTTTTTTTTTTTCACAAATGCCACTGTCACCTTATCTTGTAGGTCCTGCTCCACAAAAGCTCTACAGCAAATGCAGACAGCAAGAATCAGAAAAGTACTGTAATAACTCTGTTCCCTTTCAGTCGGTCACGTTCGACGTACGTCAGTAGTGACCGACGAATCGGGATATCGCTTAGAGAGCCCTATCAGCTTTGTGTGAACTAAAACAAGCCAATGGAATTGGCGTGCGATATTTGCATAATGCGCACCGCCTCCGACAGGTGTATATAAATAGGAAGCAGATGCAATCGCACTCTGTCTTTCGCTTCGGAGCCATACACTGGTGTCTGCTTCAGAAGACTCTTTTCTTTAACTAAAACTGCCTCAGAAGAGGATTAATAGCGAGCTGTTTGTGTTGGTGAAAAGGCACTCCAGCGAGGTCGCGAGTTCCGGGGAGCCGAGCTGTAAGCTCTCAACTGCTGTTCTAACAGCAACACTACTAAAAGTGTGTGTGTGTGTTGCGATTTGGGCCGGTTCCTCGGTGTGTTCAGGGAGTGGTGTACCTGAGCACATCGCGTCACTCCCTGTGTGCTTCAGCACGAGTGAGCAGACATTCCCCTTCTAAAAGAGCTTTACAGACGAACCCTGACAGTATGTCATTTCGTCTGTGCGTTACTGGGTGCGGTCGTTCCCTGGTCCCTGCTGATGGGCACAATCGCTGCATCTCGTGTTTGGGTGTTCAGCACGCTGAAGCAGCTTTTGTGGATGGTTCATGTTCCCATTGCGGGAACATGACTATCGCGGTGCTGAGGTCTAGACTCTCCTTCCTGAAGTCTCAGGAAGCGGGGGTCCCCTCCCCTATGCCCCGTTCGACCGTTTTTTCCGGCCCCGGTTGGAATGACGGTTCGGCGGTGTATAGGAAGGGTGACCTGAGGATTACGGTTAGGGCTTCCCCGCCGAGCGGAAACGCTCCGCGGGCCCCTGCCGCCTCATCAGCACCGCAACCCATCGTGCCGCCATTGGTTTCCGCTGGGCCCTCTACGGACTGTCCAGCCGTTACCTTTGGTGCGCCTGCAGCGGAGCGGATGTCGATCTCTGCATCGGAAGGTGAGCCAGAGTCCTCGGGGGAGGAAGATCCGGGTGCGCTGCCGCCCTCCAGGACGGTAGCGTTTCCCGAATCGGATCCCGAGTTGACGGCTGTGCTTTCCCGGGCCGCCTTGTGTGTCGGGCTTGAGTGGAACCCTCCACCCTGTCCCGGCCCATCTCGGCTGGATGATTGGTACTTGGGGGGGGGTCGCGCTGGTCAAACCCAGCGTCCCGCCCCAATGCCCTTCTTCCCGGAAGTGCACGATGAGGTGACCAGGTCTTGGCAAGCACCGTATAGTGTTCGTGCAAGGCCTGGTCCCTCGTCCGCCTTCACCTCCCTGGACAGCGGGGAAGCCAGGGGATACGCGAGGATCCCGCCAGTCAAGCGGTTTGTTGCGATGCAGCTGTGTCCAACGGCCACTGGCTGGCGTGGTGAGCCGCGCCTCCCGTCCCGGGCCTGCGTCCCGGGCCTGCGTCGTCCTCCACCCCTGCTAAGTCGGCAAAGCAGCAGCCTACACCAGCCAAACAGCAGGGTGCCGGTCGCGGACGTGGTGCCCAGCCCGTCTCTGCCAAGCCAGCTGGCAAGCGGTCGAGGAAAACTCGGCCCTGAGACGGGCGACCTGGAGGGGAAGGTTCCTGCTCTTCGGGAGAATATTCCATCTGCTCTCCCACCCCCGGAGGAGGGCCGGGGGGAATTTGTGTTGTCTGTCCGTCCACCACCGCTGGTTCTCCGGAGTCCAGCGGTACCCACCTTATCGCAAAAAGAGCAGTTTCCTCAAACTCCAGGTCACAAGAGGGCGCGTCTGCCAGTGTGCCAGGCCCCGCCTCGCCGCTCGCAGCCCCCTCCCATTTCGCCAGCAGGTGGCAGTGTGATGGTGCAGGCCGCGTCCCGTGCGCCGTCTCCCATACGCACTGCTGCCTCGCAGAGTCCGACCACACTCCGGGCCGCTTCCATGCCGTCTGAGTCGGGTCCCCGTACTCTGCCTCGCTGCCCCACCCCCGGTACGTCTGTGGTGCCTTTGGTCCCGCTGGTTCGGAGTCTGGAGGCGTGGATCGCGCTTCCCAGCCCGTCCCGCTGGCTCATTCGCACCATCAGACTCGGCTATGCGATTCAGTTCGCCCCGCGTCCCCCGGTTTTCAGGGGTGTCCACTTCACTCAGGTGTCGTTGGACAGTGCACCTGTTCTCCGGGCGGAGATTGCTGTCCTACTGGTGGACGCATACTTTCATGTCTCGATTCTGCCTCGACACAGACCCTTCCTACGGTTTGCGTTCGAGGGTCGGGCATATCAGTACAAAGTCCTACCCTTCGGGCTGGCCCTGTCACCCCGCGTCTTTACGAAGGTTGCGGAGGCGGCCATTGTTCCCCTCAAGGAACAAGGCGTTCGTATTCTCGACGACTGGTTGATCCTGGCCAGCTCGCGAGAGCAGTTGTGCGAACACAGGGACATGGTTTTAGCTCACCTCAGCCGGTTGGGTCTTCGGGTCAACTGGGACAAGAGCAAACTCGCCCCCGGGCAGAGGATCTCTTATCTCGGTCTCGAGCTAGACTCGGTCGCACGGACTGCGCGTCTCACCGAGGCGCGCGTCCAGTCGGTGTTGAACTGCCTGAGCTCGCTCAAGCGCAGGACAGCAGCCCCACTGAAAGATTTTCAGAGGCTCCTGGGGCATATGGCATCTGCAGCCGCGGTCACGCCGCTCGGATTGCTCCATATGAGGCCGCTTCAACACTGGCTCCACGGCCGGGCCCCGAGATGGGCGTGGCAGCGCGGCACGCTCCGTGTCCCCGTGACACCGAGCTGCCGTCGCACCCTCATCCAGTGGTCGGATCCTTCGTTCCTGCGGGCCGGAGTACCCCTCGAACAAGTGTCCAGGCATGCTGTGGTCTCCACAGACGCCTCTGCCACGGGATGGGGGGCCACGTACAACGGGCATGCAGTGTCGGGTCTTTGGACGGGGCCTCAGCTGCATTGGCATATCAATTGCCTGGAGTTGCTAGCAGTACGTCTTGCACTGGGCCGCTTCAAGGAGCTGCTGTCAGACAAGCACGTACTGGTCCGCTCGGACAGCACTGCGGCCGTTGCGTACATCAACCATCAAGGTGGTCTACGCTCCCGTCGCATGTCGCAACTCGCACGCCATCTCTTGTTGTGGAGTCAGAAGCATCTGAGGTCCCTTCGGGCCACTCATGTCCCAGGTGTGCTCAACCGTGCAGCCGACGAGCTGTCACGGCAGCCTCCACTTGCGGGCGAGTGGCGGCTCCACCCCCAGGCGGTTCAGCTGATTTGGCAGCATTTCGGCGAGGCCCAGGTAGACCTGTTTGCCTCCCCAGAAACTGCCCACTGCCAGTGGTTCTATTCCCTGACAGGCGGCACGCTCGGCACGGATGCCCTGGCACACAGCTGGCCCCAGGGTCTGCGCAAATATGCGTTTCCCCCAGTGAGCCTTCTCGCACAACTCTTGTGCAAGGTCAGGGAGGACGGGGAGCAGGTCTTGTTAGTGGCGCCATACTGGCCCACTCGGACCTGGTTCTCGGACCTCACACTCCTCGCGACAGCCCCTCCCTGGCCGATTCCTCTGAGGAAGGACCTCCTGACTCAGAGACGGGGCACCCTATGGCACCCGCGTCCCAATCTGTGGAACCTCCACGTGTGGTCCCTGGACGGGATGCGGAGGTTCTGAGTGATCTCCCGCAAGCGGTCGTAGACACCATCACTTCCGCTAGAGCTCCCTCTACTCGGAGCCTCTATGCGCTGAAGTGGAACCTATTCGTTGAATGGTGCGCCTCTCGCTGAGAGGACCCCCGATTATGCTCGGTCAGATCCGTGCTTTCCTTCCTGCAAGAAGGGCTGGAGCGAAGGCTGTCTCCCTCCACCCTGAAGGTGTATGTTGCCGCTATCGCTGCACATCACCACGCAGTTGAGGGTAAGTCCCTGGGGAAACACGATCTGATCGTCAGGTTCCTGAGGGGGGCAAGGAGACTGAATCCTCCTCGCCCTTCCTCCGTACCCTCTTGGGATCTGACCCTGGTTCTCACAGCTCTCCGGGGTCATCCCTTTGAGCCCTTGCAATCAGTCGACCTGAAACTAATGTCTCTTAAAACGGTTCTTCTGGTTGCATTGGCTTCCCTTAAGAGGGTAGGGGATCTGCATGCATTTTCGGTCGACGAAGCGTGCCTAGAATTCGGGCCCGGTGATTCTCACATCATCCTGAGAGCCCGGCCTGGATATGTGCCCAAGGTTCCTACCACTCCCTTCAGAGATCAGGTAGTGAACCTGCAAGCGCTGCCTTCGGAGGAGGCAGACCCAGCCCTAGCTTTGCTCTGTCCCGTCCGCGCTCTGCGTGTGTACGTGGACAGAACGCGAAGCTTCAGGACCTCAGATCAGCTCTTCGTCTGTTATGGAGGCCAGCAGAAGGGAAAGGCTGTCTCCAAGCAGAGGATGGCCCACTGGATAGTGGATGCCATCGCCTTGGCGTACGACTCCCAAGGCGTGCCTTGCCCGCTTGGGTTGAGAGCCCACTCCACCAGAGGAGTGGCCTCTTCCTGGGCACTGGCTCACGGCGCCTCGCTGACAGATATCTGTAGAACTGCGGGCTGGGCGACACCTAACACGTTCGCTAGGTTTTATAGCCTACGTGTAGAGCCGGTATCTTCCCGTGTACTCGCTTCCACTAGCCGGTAGACGCGTTGAACCCGCTCTAAGTGTCGGCTTGCAATGCCATTCCCGCCCCCTGGGCCGGATACGTGCATATCTTTACTCCAGTCGTGTTCCCCGCTTGGCGAACCCTGTCTAGTTCCTCCGCCTCCCCCTTCGGCTCGGACATTGCGGAGTGTCTGATGCCAGGCCTACATCCGTCTCTGACGTTGGCTGGGTTCCAAATGTCGTGACTCCTCTACGTGAGCAGTCCCATATGTGTAATTGTCCACGGGTCTAAACTCCCTACGGCGAGCCCGTGTCTTTCCCTTAGCAGAGCCAGCTCTGCTGTCACCTGTCAGATGAGTCTCCCCCTACCCAGGTGGAGCCATCCCAGGGACTCCATATGCGTACTGCCCCCCGGGCCAGTCCATATGTGTATTTCCACGTAAACTCCTCCCCCATTGGGTAGGTAGTGGCCTCCGCAGCGTCCCTTACGGGTTCGCTTCCCCAGTGTAGTCTAGTTTACTTAGTGGGTATTAGGTAAAACAGCAGTAAACTTCTCGGCGTGAGCTCGCCCCCTTCTCCAGTCCTCCGGTGCTATGGCGGTTAGAGCTCGCGTTGAGCACTGGAAGGGGTTTCGTAACTGTGGCGCTTTACTTGGGATCCCAATTCGTCGGTCACTACTGACGTACATCGAACGTGACCGACTGAAAGGGAACGTCTCGGTTACGTATGTAACCCTCGTTCCCTGAAGGAGGGAACGGAGACGTATGTCCCGTCGCCACAGTTTCTGTACCCTCGCTGTTGTGCGGACACCAGTTGTCTCCTCAGCGAAAAACAGAGTGCGATTGCATCTGCTTCCTATTTATATACACCTGTCGGAGGCGGTGCGCATTATGCAAATATCGCACGCCAATTCCATTGGCTTGTTTTAGTTCACACGAAGCTGATAGGGCTCTCTAAGCGATATCCCGATTCGTCGGTCACTACTGACGTACGTCTCCGTTCCCTCCTTCAGGGAACGAGGGTTACATACGTAACCGAGACGTTTAAATTACAATAATTAAAATAAACTACAACTTACAATTTAAATAGACTTTGTATTATTTCTGTCCCTGTAACATCAGACAAGATTCAAGTTTCCTCTGAGATTTATGTGCTCAAATCTACATTTAAAATGTTGAGGTAGTTGAAGATTTGTTTAACTCACTTTTTATCCAACACAAATGACCTTGTTTTATTAACAGTACTAACAGACAAAAATAGATAACTTATGTCTGTCTAGTTAAGTGTACATTTGTTTATTTACATTACTTGCATTCATGTGCAGTGTTGACAACAGTGAATAATAGCACACACACATCACTCATAGAACATAATCCATCACTCATAAGTCATAATACTTAAAAAATATTTTCCTGTCAGAGGTTAAATAAACATTTAGTAAGCATCTTTAAGATGTATCCTCTTTGGAGAATGAAGTTATGTGTGTTTATTAGAGCTCTCCTGTTATCTATACATAATAAATCGTGTTTTTACAGTAAAATCACAATATAGCATGCTATAGTCTCTCCATGTAAGCATTAGTATTTTTAATGTACCTGGAACACTTTAATAAGGTTGTGTAGCCATTAACACTATCCTCCACTATATTTAACATGAACTAACAATACTTTAAAAAAAAAAAAAAAAAAAATGGCTTATGTAAATTTCTACAAATGGCAATTTTTAGACTATTAAAATAAAGTTATGTAGGATCATTAAAAACTAACATGGACATACATAAACAATGGACAAAGGTTGTTTTTTTTTTTTGCCCTTAGTCTCTGACCTCCTGAAGGCCACTGTGTAATTCTCACCCAGACACATTGGGAAAAGCATTTTAATAACCCTATGAATGCATATAAAAATGCAGAATCAGATCGAATTAATCGAATTTTAATGTGAATCGTTTCGAATCTAATTGCTTTGAATTTTCAAAAATCGCTCTTGAATCGAATCGAACACCTATGAATCGTGAATCGAATCGATTCGCTACCCAAAGATTCACAGCCCTAGTTTTTATGCATTATAGAACTGACAGACAGCAATGGTTGCAGTTAAAAATCATACCTCTTACCTCTTTACCTCTTCTCCCTCTTTGCTCTATTAATTGTTCTCCTAGCTTGAGCTTTCTTATATTTTATCAGATGTGGCTTATTATAAGTTTGTCCCATTTTCTTCAAATGAAAATGTCATATCTTACTCCCTCTAGTGGTGCAGAGCATCATCACAGGTTCAACAGCACTGCTGTGGTCAGACTCTTCTAACTATTTTGGGGACAAATTTACACCCAGAAGTGAACTAAAGCTGAAGACATCCTCAACAGTATAAAGGAGTTCACACTGTAAATAAAGTTTTCTTCAAATTGTAGGAATTAGGCTATATAAATGGTTTAATATAAAACAATAATTTGCATGTCCCTATTTATGAATAACCAGTAAATGAGCTCTCCTCCAGACTCTTAGATGAGATTACAGTAATGTCAGACACAAACCTCTTAACCTCTTATGCTTTAATGACACAAATATCAATACTGAACATTACACAAACAGAAGGGTAATTGGCAGCACAACAATACAAAGTAAAGCTTTATTTTAATTTTTGTAAGTTATTCAGGTGTATTCATTTTGATACACATCAAGTAATATCCAGTTTTTTTTTTTTTAAATCTCATTCCAGCCTCTCAATGACGCATACATATTAGTAAGATACAAATAACCCTCCACCCTTTATTTATTAACCTTATTATTTACTCTTATTTACCACAAGATATTTGATAATAAGGGCAAAACCCTACAATGTCGTCACACATCTGTTAACTTTCTAGCAATATTTTCACACTCTTATTCCGCTTCCATTTTAATCTCTCCAGATTTATCTTCTTCTTTTTCATCTTCTTTTTTAAATTCATCATCTGGCAAGCTTTCAGTGAATTTCTCTGCTTCCTTAAGGGAAGAGCAGTTTTCTCCATGTGAAAGGTTTATTTTTTGATCATGTTCACAACAGCTGAGGCTTGCTTTAAGCTTCTCTTTAGGAAAGGTAAGGATGTCATTGAGGTGAAAGGCGAGGCTAACCTGATCCCAAACATAAAACTGATATGGATACATGTACTTTGTCACTGCTGTGTTTCCAGTGATTTCCAGTTGGAAGTTGTGGGTTTCACAAATAGCTTGTGCTCTCCAGATGATTTGATTTCCATCATAAGAAACCAATGGGCTGGATGTAAGCAGTGGAAAATCTTTAAACTTCTCATTATTCTGAGGGCTGTGAACAAGAACAACATACTCAATCTCCTGCTTGAAAAGTTTGGTCCCGTATACCCTGAGAACTGGCTCATCACCCTCACACATCTGCTTCTTGTAGGCCTCCATCAGTTCAGTCAGAGGAAATGTGAAGCGGAAGTTGCCGTAGCGTGAGATTTCATTTTTGAATGCTGGTGATGTGGTGAAATTACTCAGGAACGGCTGCTGAGCTGCAGCTTCTTCTTCGGTTCTCTCTGGGAACAAACTCTCGAGGAAACGCTCCTCAGCGGCTCTGATATCTGCTTCATTGATCTTCAGGCTCCACCATGAAAATGAATTATAATCAAGACCCATGAATCCTTCTGAGTCCCAGATCTCTGGAAGTCCTGTCTTGTTAGTGACATGAGCCACTTCTGTGATGTGAAATTCAACAGGAGTTGGATAATCTGGGATGTATTTTGAAAGATAGTTGAAAATCTGTTCTTCTTTTATGTCATCTCTCAATTTCAGATCATTTATTGCAATTAATTTTCCTTTACAGACTAATTCTTTTGCTCGTCGAGCATTTCTTCTTGCATTGAAGTTTGCCTGGGAAGATAATGTACAGTTAGTTGAGGTATGTTTCATTCTAGCCATATACATTAAATGAAAGTTTACTTCTGCAGTGCACAAATACATACTATAAATACTCTCTGGACAATAAACACTGATCAGTAATAATAGTAATAAACCTGTATCAGTAATACAGGGGGCAAAAATGAAGGACAGTCAGTAACAATGGTAATAAAGTGTTGTGCGAAGGGCACTTGGCACTGTCATAGAGTACAGAAAAGCATTTTGGTTAATCATTTACAAAGATTACACCCATTTTTGTATGTTTGTTATTTCTAACTAAAATGTTACTTTGAATTCTAAATATAAATGAGTTCTAAACATTCTGTTCCTACAGTATCTTACAAATCAAGAGCATGTTCTAATGCCACATCGTATTTTCTGACAACTGAAACTATTCTGTTGTGAATAACATCAGTAGTTTTCGCACATTATCAAAATGCAGCAATACTGTAAAATAATGACAGTTGTGTGCATTGAAACAATACAACATATTCTGCAGAATTTGGTTCTGTATCATTTTGATTTGTGTCAGCTAGGAGTTTGATACCAAATGTAAAGAATTGCCTACTTACTGTGTTTGCCATTTCGTGAATTTTATGCTTTCGAGTGAAGTGTTCTTCTTCTGGTTCTTGTGACGACTGTGAGATCCTCTGCTGGGTTTAAAGGTTTCCCTCTGAAGACTGACACACCTATGAGGGCTTTTTCTTCAGAAATGAAACTTCTCTTCTTTAGCTTATCTTACTTAATCACACAGGAAATGTCTTAGTTGTTAGTTTGAAACAAATAAATACAAAAATGATAAAGAGTAAATAAAGAAAAATGTATTAAAAAACAAGCTCAATAAAATGCAAGGAACAGGCAGAATTTTCTACAAACTAAGCCAAAGAGAATCAGTTCATCTTATTCCAAATGCTTTTTTTTTCTATGCACATGTGAAAGGATATTTACCTCTGCAGCTTCTCTATAACTAACCAATACTTTTCTTGTGTACACGCAAAAGATCATGCATGGTCTGTAACTGTGATTTCTTAGAATTGTATATGTGCGTGAGTCACTACTCACTTCCTTTATCTTCAGTCACCATAGATAATGTGTATGAGTGAAGACGTCATGCCTCTGTAACCCCTCCTGTTTGAACCGCCCGCTCTTAGCAGACTCGAACCCAGGTACACACCGGCATAGTGGAAAGAAGGCTAAACACCAGTGAATGAAGCCTATGATCTATGACTGTGATACAAGTTTTATTTATTTATATTTGAAATATACCTGTAAATTGATTAAATATAATTTATTTATTCTTTTTTATAGCTTTTTGTAACTCGATCAGTTTTAATGATTCTCGGATTATAATTCTGTTGGACTGCAGATGAGAAATATTTGAGCAAATAGACATTGATAATCTAGATCATCTTTCAGTCTTTCAGTCTTCTGCTCTCTCTCTCTACACTGTGAGTAAAACAGCATGACTAAACATTCATCATCATTATTAATACAATAACACTCAAAAACTCTAATAACAATAATGTTGGGAAGACAGTTGTTACAGTCTTTTTGAGCTTATTAATCCTCTGTTCTTTATGAAATATGACTGTTGTTGCCGTCATTGTGATTTAAACTATATAGTAAAATGTGGGTATAAACATATTGAGGTCACATGACCAGCTGAATACCATCAGATTCTCAATATATGCTGTACCTTCAGCTAATTTGACAATCACAATAGATTTTTTTTTAGTATTATTTTAGCATAATATTTAATTACGTGTGCTTGCTTTGTTGAATGCATTTTATTTTGGCATATTGTTTCATTTTAGCATGGCTCAGTTTTGTAAAATGCTGTTTCCTTCTTATATTTTAACACATTTTGCACAATGTTATTTACTTTCTGTAAGCCTCTTTGATCAGGAATACAGAATCTCTAGTTTGGTTTCATGTTTTTTTTATACATTTTTTGGAACAATTATTTGATTGCTCAAGACATCCTGCATCTGCATCCTTGTTCTTCCTTCTTTCCCAGGGGCGGATCTACCGGGGTGCCACGGGGTGGCAACTGCCACCCTAAGAAAAAGCTTTGCCACCCCATCTGCCAAAATTATCAGAGAATAAAATATAAATGTTAGCAGTGTTTCAAGTGGTTTTCAGCAGCGGCGCTTCAATGTGATGACATAAAAAAGGCAGCGTATTGCAAAATAATGGCAAGAAAACACGTCTTTCAATAAGCTGCATGACGGTTGCACGCGCACGCAGCGCGCCCAATGTAGTCAGCTTCATTAACAAATGACTCTTATCAACCGGCTCTTTGGGAGTCAAAAACAGAGCGCAGCCAAGTTCACTGACGAATTGTTTTCCATTTGTTCGTGAATCGGAAAATTACTGCTTCTCGGCTAACTCAGAAGTCCTCGAATTTCCGTAATTTTTTTGCGAGCTGATTCACCGACCGCCCGCTCCACTTTCATCATGGATAAAGGTCTTTTTGCCATCCGACGAAACGGTAACATGAAATCAATAAGGAGATCCCGATCACAGAAACTAGTTAGGTAAGAATCTATGTATTTTAGCTCTTCTCGATCGCTAACACATTATAAGTGATTCAGTTGGCCCAGTTTCCCTAACCATTCGTTCAGTTCTCAAAACAAAGACACATTTCTCAAAACATTTAACAATGACTACAAAACTGATGACACACACCAGTCAAAATCTGAAAGAGAGCTGAATGAATAATTTACAGGGGTTTTAAACTTACACAGTACCAGTACTTTAGATGAGGGAAATTTCACTATGTACAGTAAACCGTAGCACGCTGTACACCCTCAAACTTGTGATTGTCAACTTTCTCTGTAGGATACTGTATTGTGGTCATAGATTGTGGTGCATACCAAGGTCATACATATCTACTGCCAGATCAATTTACAATAGTAAAATGAAAAAAAGAAAGAAAAAAAATACTGCTGTATTTTACTGTATCTGTAAATTTATTTTTAGTAGACAGTGAGATGCAAAATAATTCCTGAATCCCAGTAAGCGGCATTTTTGTTACAGTGTTATATGATCTCACTAGTGTTCACTGCCCAGCCAGCAGAGCCATGTGGGGCCCAAATGGGTTTGACCTGGGCTATCTAACTGGGACCCAGCCAGTTTTGCACCCAGTTTCCATGTAGGCCCCACATGGATTTGCCCAGATGAAATGAACACTGCTTAGTGTGCACACTACAGGCTGTTTAATGTAACACTTAATCAGTGTTGGAGGTAATGAGATAATTAAGTGATTGAATAATGATTTTGTATTAGTGAAGAACACCTGCTGTTAACAAGCAGAATCACTGAAGGAAAGAGAAACACAAGAACTACTTCCAGCCACAGCCTTGGATGAAATCAACTGAAGATAAAATACATTACATCTCTCAAGATCTGATTAAACAACTCCACAAACAACATTAGCTTCACTTATTACTAACCAGACTGACTTTATTTCTGTCAGACATCTACAGAAGTTCGTATTAAGAATTAAGAAGAGGCTTAGATGTTGATTACTTATTTGAAAGTAATAGTTTGATTTGATGTTACCATTGTGGCGATCAGTGTGTGCTTTAGTCAGGCTCTTGACTTTTTAACGTTAGTTTTTCTCTTGACAGCTGTGTCTGTTTGTTATGGCGAGAACAGCAAGAGAAAATATAATCAGATGCTGTAAGCTGATTGATGATAAGAATATAATCATCATATATTGGCTTAACTCATTGATATTATGTGGGAGGTTTATACGGGTACTATGTTATTAATTCTGTTTTATTGTTATGATTCTACAGCAAGAGAATAATAGAATTTAATCAGAACATCAAACGATTTATAACACACCATTTACATATTTTGGGCTCCTGTGAGTTTTACTCGCACACAGACATCAAGAATCAGCGTATGAATCTCAACAATGGTGACATGCTTCATGCTGCAATGCATTCTGGGAGCCATGGATAAGTTTCGTAAGATGCACTCAGAATGCATTGCACCATTGAAGCATGTCACCATTGTTGAGATTCATATGCTGATTCTTGATGTCTGTGTGCGAGTAAAACTCACAGGAGCCCAAAATATGTAAATGGTGTGTTATAAATCGTTTGATGTTCTGATTAAATTCTATTATTCTCTTGCTGTAGAATCATAACAATAAAACAGAATTAATAACATACTACCCGTATAAACCTCCCACATAATATCAATGAGTTAAGCCAATATATGATGATTATATTCTTATCATCAATCAGCTTACAGCATCTGATTATATTTTCTCTTGCTGTTCTCACCATAACAAACAGACACAGCTGTCAAGAGAAAAACTAATGTTAAAAAGTCAAGAGCCTGACTAAAGCACACACTGATCGCCACAATGGTAACATCAAATCAAACTATTACTTTCAAATAAGTAATCAACATCTAAGCCTCTTCTTAATTCTTGATACGAACTTCTGTAGATGTCTGACAGAAATAAAGTCAGTCTGGTTAGTAATAAGTGAAGCTAATGTTGTTTGTGGAGTTGTTGAATCAGATCTTGAGAGATGTAATGTATTTTATCTTCAGTTGATTTCATCCAAGGCTGTGGCTGGAAGTAGTTCTTGTGTTTCTCTTTCCTTCAGTGATTATGCTTGTTAACAGCAGGTGTTCTTCACTAATACAAAATCATTATTCAATCACTTAATTATCTCATTACCTCCAACACTGATTAAGTGTTACATTAAACAGCCTGTAGTGTGCACACTAAGCAGTGTTCATTTCATCTGGACACATGTGTGACTTCAGTAGCAATCATAAGAGAGTTCTAATTTGAGTGTCTCTATTAGCAACATTTTTGGTAATCATAACCCCTAAATACTTAATAATAATAACCTAATTTTTCACTGGAATGCCCTCTGTATTTTCTAAGTCACAATTATGGATAGCCATTAATTCACATTTTTTAAAGTTTAGGGTCAGACCTGATGCCTTTGAGAAGACGGAAATGTTATCAATAACTAATGGAAGCACCTCTTTATTTTTAAGAAATAAGAGTATCGTTATTTTGATAATATATGCCAAAGCTTGTCTATTTTTTCCCCCAGAAGTTTATTCACAGACTTGTTTATTCAAAGTGTGTAAGTAAAATGACACTTCTATAAAGACTAATTATTTTCATTGTTTTATATGATTTTCATAGCAGAAACTGATTTATTGCAGAAACAGTCCAACAATGTCTGGGTCGTCTGGGACACAAAGGCAGTTTTTCCACCTTTTGACCACAAGATGTCGTTAGTGTGCACCGTTTTAAAAAGCTTTCTGAACCTTTTATGATACAGTTGAGGGGAAAGTCTCGGTGCTTCGCAAAGCTTCATTTCACCATCACTCATTTTTACAGTAACATACTGTAAAGTAGATTACAGTAAAGAACAGTGTTGCCAGTATTTACCATTACTTTACAGGACCATTTTTAAACACTAGAGCAGGTTAACAGTGATTTGTTAATCACAAAACATGTCTACAAAGCAAATAAACAAATACAGACAAAAATAGAAGAAACACAATCAAATTTATTTAATAACAGGAGTCACTGAAAAAGCAAAACTTTCTTTTTTTTTTTTCATAAATCACTTTCATAAATCACTATCACTTTCCCCCAAATCACATAAGATCTGATACATCTTCAGAAAGGTTACAAAATTAACAGAAAAAAGAAAAATACATTCCAGATAAACTGATATCTTTAAAACTGTGTATCACCCAAAAAATCACTCATAGAAAGCATAATCAAATCTCTGCACACATAACAAAATAAATCATATAATATGACCTGATTAATCAATCATCAAACAAACCTGTCATAGCATAACTCATTTTTACAGTAACATACAGTAAAGTAGATTACAGTAAAGAACAGTGTTGCCAGTGTTTTACCATTAATTTTCAGGACAAGTTTTAAACACTACAGGTTAACAGTGATAAATCACTTTCATAAATCACTAACGCTTTCCCCAAAATCACAGATATGAACTCCTACATCTTCAGAAAGGTTACAAAATTAACAGAAAAAGAAAGATACATTCCAGATAAACTGTTTTCTCTAAAACTGTGTAACACCCAAAATTACTCATAGGAAACAATCAAATCTCTGCACACATAAGAAAATAAATAATATAATATGACCTGATTAATCAATCGTCAATCAAACTTATCATAGCAAAACTCTTAAACATCCTCTACCGTTAACCACTAACTAATTCCTATATCCAAAATCCACCAACACCAAATACAGCTGCTCAGACAATAATATCAATCAGCCATTATGCTCAAATATCCTACTGTATATATAAAGAACTAAAATATTTTCAGATTTTTATTTTCATTGTTTTTTGTCATCAGCATCTCTATAATAAGGTCTGTGCAGAAAATAAGCTCACATAGACACACGAGTCATGACTTCAGCAGTGGAGTAGTGGAGGTTGTCAATCCATTTTAACCAAATTAATTCTATGATATGCCAAGTAATGAATCATTTATTCACCCTCATGTCATTCCAACCCCAAATGACTTTAGATTTTATCCTGATTTAACTTTCCTGCTGAATTGGACTGGGAAACCTCTGCAAAATAAATCACTGATTGAGTTGTTAAAGTTATTTATTATTAACTTAATTATATTAAGTTAATGCTTGAAATTGACAGCCCTACTTCAAATATGAAAATGGGTCAGACTTTACTCTGTCACATGCGTTTAAGAGACTGAGCAGGGTTTGTGGCGTCCCATGCTCTAGGATTGGGATACTCCCCCTCCCTCAGTAGGTAAGGGGATTCAGTGTAGTTAGGATCCTTAAAGAGCTGCCAGACACCTCTGGTCACCTTACAGGAGCGAACCCCTGTTATGCCAAACTTGTCCTCCACAGAAGAACAGTCAACTGTGGTCTCATACATTGGGTTTTTAAAATTCTCCTGTTCATAGAGCTGGATCTGAAATGGCACACGTTTAAGAGACTGAGCAGGGTTGGCTGAGTCCCATTCTCTAGGACTGGGATACTCCCCCTCCTTCAGTAGGTAATGTGGTTCAGTGTAGTTAGAATCCTCAAAGAGCTGCCAGACACCTCTGGTCACCTTACAGGAGCGAACCCCATTTATATCAAACTGTCCCTCCACAGAAGAACAGTCAACTGTGGTCTCATGCATTGGGTCTTCAAAATTCTCCTGTTCATAGAGCTGGATCTGAAATGGCACACTTTTAAGAGATTTAGCAGGTCTGGTGGCGTCCCATGCTGCAGGATTACGATACTCCCCCTCCTTCAGTAGGTAATAGGGCTCATTGTATGCTTGACCCTCATAGAGCTTCCAGATGCCTTTGTTGACCTTACAAGAGCGGACCACATCTATACCACAGCAGTCCAAAGAAGGACAGTCCCATGTGATAACCCACTCTTTGCCTCTAAATTCATCTTGATTGTAGACCAGAATCTCAGGCTTGAAGGAGAGAGAAAAGATCAGACATGGCAATCAAATCTCTGCACACAAACACACAAAGAAATCATAAAACATTGTGTCTAAACAGCTTTTTTTTTTACATGATTCTCAATTATTTAGGCTATATTCATGATTTATAATAAGCTATTTGTACAGGCTTTACATTTGTAATTCATTGTTGTAATTAGCAATTCATTTAATTTTACCTCTGAAGCAGATCTGTTAAATGATAGCATCAATTAAAGTTGCTTAAGGGTCAAGATCAAGTTATCTGCATCAAGCCACTCCTATAATCACTGTCGTGGTTAAATTAATAGACTAACTGTACATCATGTGTGTAAGACTCCAGTGAAATCCTTAGGTAATTATTCCCTCACGAATAAATCTCTCAACGAGTAAAACTGACTGTGTCTATATGATGATAGACTACACAACATCATAATAATATTTGAAAATTGATTTTTAAATCATTATTATTGTCCCTGGTTCACTCTTGTTAAGAAAGACCCAGCTAACAGAATTTTGTTATAAGAACGTTCTCTAAATATTCAGTGTTGGTTCTGGAAACTTAAAAAAATGTCCAGTTTTCTTGACGTTAGAGGAACGTTTTTATAAGGTATAACGTTCTGTTGATCTGCTTTATCAATGCAGAAATGTTTTCTGAAATAAGCAATTGCTGATAAAGAAGCAACTCAACAAAAGTCAGGGCTCAAGAGCTCAACTAAAGCAAACACTGATCTCCATGATGATGACCTCAAACTAAACATCTAAACCTCTGTTCATTCTCAATAAGAGCTTCTGCAGACGTGTGACAGAAATAAAGTCAGTCTGGTTAGTAATAAGTGAAGCTGGTAATGCTGTTTGTGGAGTTGTTTAATCAGATCTTCAGAGATTTAATGTCTTTTATCTTCAGTTCATCTAAGGCTGTGGCTGAAGAAAGTTGTAGTTTGTGTTCTTATTTCTCTTTCTTTCAGTGTTTGTTCACAGCAGGTGTTTGAATGATTGAAAGAATGTTTCAGGAACATCATACTAACCTTTAAATAACATTCTACTAACATTAAGGAAACTGAACATTTTCATGTTCTTTGAATGTTCCAAATTAACGTTCCTACAATGTTGAATTTTAGATCAAAATTAAGTTGAAAGAACGTCTGAGGAACATTATACCTTATAAAAACGTTCCTCTAACGTCAAGAAAACTGGACGTTTTTAATGTTCCCAGAACCAACACTGAATATTTAGAGAATGTTCTTATAACAAAATTCTATAGAATTAATTCTATAGAATATATTAGCTGGGGTAGCAGTGGCTGGGACAGACTTTAAGCATCACCTCCGATTACAAAGATGCCATCTAATCCTGTTTACATGAAATTAAGCTGCTCCCGAGCAGGTTTGAGCTTGCGGACCTGTTGCTATGACAGCAAGTCCAGGATGAGCAATCAATCAAATAATCAATCAAATCCAGCTGAGTTAGTGATGTATGAAGAACGAACCCCAGGTGTCATCACTAAAGGCCAAGCATCATTTTTAAAGTGAAACCAATTCATTTAATTAATGGCATGAACAATTTACACATTTAACACTATGAAGAGTTCACTGCTTCAGTGTTTTTTTAACACCTGTGGCTGAGACCAGGGTATACATACACTCTAAACAAAATTGGTGCTATATAGCACCAAAAATGGTTCTTTGGCTCGTAATCATAGGGGAACCTTTTTAAGTGCTATATAGCACCTTTGTCATATGGTGCTATGTAGAACCACAAGAGGTGCCATATAGCACCAGCAATGGTTCTCATTTAAATAACTATACAGAGGCTTAACGGGTTCTTTGTATGGCAGTGGCGCTATCCCCACTAGAAATTTTACATTCCCAGAACATTCTCAGAACGTCCCCACTGGTGTTAAGGACGTCGTCTAGTAATGTTCCCAGTACGTTCAAAGACGGTCACGATCATATTGATTTGTTTGCTCATTGTTGATGAGTATATCATCATACATTGGTCTTACTCACTGAACAGTAAATATTATATTTTCTTTTGTGCTGTTGTAGCCCTATGATAATGCATATTATTGACATTTTGAAAGTTTTTATTATGTAGGAATTATTCAGACAGGATCATGAAGATCCATACAGACATCAAGATTCTGCATATGATCCTCAACAATGGTGACAACATTTTCGGAATAACATTAACTCTGAGTATCACAAAACAAGCTACTAAAGTCACAAAAAAAGATTTTTGTTTATTGTCACCATTGTTGAGGATCATACGTTGATTCATGATGTCTGTATGAATCTATTAGACACTGCTCAAAACTCTGTATAATGAACTTTAAAAAAAAAACATAAAAAAAAACAAACAAAACCATTAGTTATGCAAAACTAACATATAACACACTCATAGTGTAGACTCTGGTAATGATCGGTGAATCAGAACACTTCATTATGATTGTATCACCATCATTTATTTCAACTGATCAGACTTTCACTTGCTTTTTTTTGTTATAACAAACATGTTTTGAAAACACAGTTAAAGCAGCCAGAGAAAATCTGATGTTAAAATAGCAAGAATCTAAAGAGCCATTCTAAAGCAAACGCTCACCTCTATAACAGTGACTTCAAACTTTATTATTTTCTTTAAAACACACAAGTAGAAGGCGACGTTATCGTGACCTTGTGCAACTTTGCCTAAAAGTTCCTAAAAGTGATGAAAATTCTGAAATTTTACAGAACATTTGGGACATAAAACGTCCTCTTTTGGTAATGAAAGTGCTGCAGTTCAAGGTTCCTTATATGACTTTAGGGGGACGTTCCAATTTGGTTATTTTATGGTCACATAAGAACATTACAATGAGGATATTTGGGGCATTAACTGAACGTTGCCACATGGTCCTCTGCTAGTCATTTAATAACGTTCCCGATATGAGTTTAGGGGGACGTTCTATTTTGGTTATTTTATGGTTGCGCGAGAACGTTACAAAGAGCACATTTGGGAAGTTAACAGAACGTCCTATAGTAATAGTCCCCTAAACATTCCCAGAACGTCCTGAATGTTCCCTGAAGGTCCATCTTTTGAGAACTTTTAGGAAACGTTGCGTAAGGTCCTGAGAACGTTGCCTTCTACGTGGGATATAGCACCTTAACCACAGCAAAGAACCGCTGAAGAACCAATTTTTTTTTAGAGTGTACCTTGACTATTTACATGCTTATTATGGGGTGTTTTTTGTGTGTGTTTGTGTGACTTGTACACTGTGTCTGTGTGTGGACATTCTGCTGGAATGATGAATAAACTACAATCACACACCTTGCCACGGCACCATGATTTGAAGCACTCCTTAGCATCCCTCTCCTCCTCGTCAGACTTTTTTGTGTAGTAAACCCTACCAACATATTCAGTAAACTTCTCTGGCAGCAGACTGGATACCTGCAGATACAAGTGAAATAATGTGTTTATGATTAAAGTAACAAGTGGTGCTAAGCTCTTTTATAACCATCTAAACACCTCTTCATAATACCACTTTTACCCTATGAAAAAAAGTGCAAGATGATAATTTAGTGCTTAAACAATGACTTGAACAAAATATAATATTAAAAAGTCAAGAGCCCAACTAAAGCAAAGACTTAAGGCATTTTAGGAGACAGGAACAGAACCACAAACATATCTATAAATATAGATAAATATAGATGTTCCTGTCTCCATGTTTCTCTGAGTGTTTTGTAAAGTATTTCTGAGTTTGTTTAATAAAGAAGCTGCTGCACTAAGATCCTGATGTCTCTCCTTCGTGCTGCAACCAGCAACTCTGACAGGAGCAATATGATGATAATCTAGTGCTTGGGCAATCGCTTGATTACCTGCTATCACTAATTTGTTACTGTGAATGTGTGATGTATAGTAGCCTGTCAAAACAGGTACATTTATAAAGTGATACTCTGTATAATTACAGACTGAATAAGACAACAAGACTATTTTTTTTTTACATAATCTAATGATAAATTGTACGTGTAATTCAAACTGGAGAAAAAGAAATGCTAAATTACTTAAGCAGCAAAGTGGTAAGTGTACCTCGTAATTTTTAATCTTGAAGGCTTCAGTGGGGTTACTTTTCCTGTAGAAATAGACCTTGTCGATGGGGTTTTTATCTGTGTTGTAACTATAATCCAGCTGAATCACCTGTGTGAGAGATTTATAATATTACAGCCACCTAAATATGTTGAAATGAAGCATAAAAGTCCAAGGAGAAAGTCAGTTTTGAACATAACATACATCAGTGATGAAATCCTCCTTATCCAAGAACACAGTTGGGTGAAGTTCGTTCCATTCTTCCACTGCTTTATTCCAGTTATCCTGTAGTATTAATGATTAAAGTCAAACAAATGAGAAGAATTTGTCCAAAAGAGATGCACATGATAACCCTTAACAATAAACAATTGCCATAAATGTTTCTTATTCACTAAATGTTTAAAATTTAATAATTTCTTTTCTTGTAAGTGCACATTTCCATTGATTGTAAAGTCTGACATTATGAAATGACAGATATGATGTAAGGTATGATTTGTTATTTGTTAGTGGAGATGATGAAGTGATATAAAAACTGTATTGCAGTGAAGACCAGAACTACTTCAGTCATTGTCTGATTTGATCAGAATACTGCAACTGGTAAATTGGAAGAGTCATTTAAGGCAACAGCACAATAATGGAATAAATTATATTTGCCCATTATGAAATTATAATTAACAGATGAGTTAAGTTTCGAGGGTAAAACTGTGTTTTGTAATCTAAGATCCAGTGCTAAATTAAGTTCTAACGATTACATTAATGCCACTGGTTTGTGGTCAAAATCTGTAAATGAATTATGTAATGTCATTCATTGATACATCTTGTTTTCCTCAGCTCTCTTTTACCTGGAAGATCTGTTTGTTGTTGAATTCAGCTTTTGTTATTCTGGTCTCTCCCACACACTTTGGCAGGCGTCTGTTCACAACATCCTCCAGTTTCATCCTGGCATCTTTCAGCTCGTCATCAGTGGAGTACAAGATCTCCTCAAAGATGTGGTCTGATGGACGGAGAACATTTTTGATTTAACTTTATTGAAGATATAAAAGTTTTCACTGGTCAAATGAAATCAACACAGTAAAAATCATAATATGATCAAGATGCTTTGAACAATCTTTATTTACTTCACTTGAACCCTGTTTATGTTTGTGTATTTCCAGACTATTTTAAGTTAACAAACAAACTATTTTAACAAGCTAAAAAAGGCAGGTTGCTGAGAGGCTCAAAATTAATGCGGCTACCCTCAAAAGAGCCATCTAGCTGTCCATCCTACCTGTCAGTTTGGACAATTTTGCAACCCATTTCTTGTCGGATGCCATCTTACGCTTTCGTGAGATGTTGGTGAGCTTGCCTTCAGCTGCCTTGAGGGCTTCTGTGATTCTAATGAACAAATAGATGAACTAATAAATAACTAACCAACACAAGAACATTTCAAAAACTGAGTAAAAACACTAAACCACACTTTATTTCGATGATTTTGGTGATCTTGTGCCAGTAGGCCTGACTGTAGAGAGTGTACCGGGTTTTAAACATGTCATAAACACTATCTGCCACCTGTGAAAGAAACAAAGGGTTCAAAGAGAGATACAAGAGCACAGACTGACACACAAACACTGTAAAATAAAATTCACTCAATACTGAATGACTAGTATGGCAGTATCTTTCTATTGTCAGTGATTGACATCTGATTCTGGAAATGTCTTTTTCATTACACATTGTAATGGAGGATGAATATTTATGATTTAAACTGAAGTGAAATGTTTTAAAATACAATTACAGAATGAGCAATGATTGATCACTTAAAGATCTTTAATGGGTTATATAATGCATTATCATAACTAAAGTCAACATTTTGTAGTTGTATATGGATGTGATACTGCAGTGTTATCAAAACAGAGCGAAAGTAATCGTACGAGTAATAAATGATACCTTATCTCTGAAGCAGATGTGATTTCTCCCTTTCACCTCACACACCTCACACACCTCACACACCTCACACACCTCACACACTCGAGCAGATTTCAGCAGCCGCTGATGGTCGAAGCTGTTTGGGATGCCGAGGTGATAACAGTCTCTGTGAGAGAAGAGAGCATTTAAAGGTATTCTCAGTACTGTGTTGGATTGTACAGACCGAAATGGCAGGTAATGCTGATTCCTAACAGTGTGGATACAGCAGTAATACTGATGCCACTGCAGAAAGGCTCAATTCAGCCATGATTCACACGATCCACAAACAAAAGTGCCTGTTAATGAGGGGTTGTTGAGATAACGAACATTTTGGGGGTGGAGCTACCATGATAGGAGTGTAAATTACAACCACTTAAACATTTTTCAATGTAATACTATTTATAAATTTTAGTAAATTTAATATAAATGTAAAATAGCATCCTTTTAAAATGTAATATTTTTACCTTGCAAAATAGTCCCATCTGCGCACATCAATGCCGTTCCATTCATTTCTCACAATCTCAAACAGGAAAGTTTTGTCCTCACTCCATTTCCTCTCTTCCCGCTGGAAGAATGAAAATACTTTCAATTCTCAACTTAAATTGTGTATAACTTGCATTGTTAAACAGAAGTTTACAGGATTTTGTACCATTTTATCTGAAGTTTCATATTTCCCATCAATTAAGTTCTTAATAAAGGTGAGATCACTCTTGTTTATCTTTCCCTTCAGTTCTCCATTCTTCGTTAATATGTCCTTAAGTATCGAGTGCGATGCTTCCTGATGACAAAAAAATCATAAAAAATTATAAATAATAGAAATAATATAAGCAATATATATATCTAATAATGTATAATTATATAGGATTCAGCGGTTCAGTATCTAAAAGTCAGTGATCTGCAATTTATTGGAGTCATGATGTCCAGATGTAATTTATCATCAAACCCTGAGGGTCACACATTTTAGCTTCCAAGTTTAATCATTATAAAAAATTAAGAATAAAATACATTATTCAGAATTTAATAAACTTGTAAAATGTGTATTTGTACAGTAGAATTTGTGTGCTTACCTTCCAATTTTCACCTAATAAAGAGAATAAACAGGAGGTTATTGTACAGTATATGACGATTTATCAATGATCTTACAAAAACTGACATTTGCACAGATTTATACCCATTCATAATTTAAAACAAAAATTACCATCTGAAATGATCTGTTTTCTGTAACACACACTCTCTTTATGTACTTTTTTGCCTGATTTTGACTTTGACTGATCAGCCTGTGATTGGTCACATCCACCTCCACTGCCACATTAACAGAATGCAATTCAATTCAATTCACATTTATTTGTATTACGCTTTTCACGATACATATCGTTTCAAAGCAGCTTTACAGAGAATGCATGTCAACATTACAATTTAAAGAATGCAGTTAGCAAATAATGTAATAATTTAGGCAATTAATTTACAATCACTGAATGCACAGCTGATATAAAACACAGGATGACTATAATTTCCTGCTACTTAATTGAAAACAAAACAAAACAGATATTCTAATTATTGGACCAAAATCCTTCACACGTGCTAACTTAGAACACTTGATGTCTGCTGTGTTAAGTCTTCGTCATCAGTTGGCCCTTACAGGACAAAAATATATGGGAATATAATGCAAAATATAATGTGACACATTACATAATACATTTCCATATATGGGAAATATTGCTTATATTTTTCAATATACTGCAATATATGCATTGACCATATACAGATATATTGATACATATAAGATATTAAGAAATAAAGCCAAAAATAGCATTACACATAATATTCATAAAGTTTACTGCACATACTGAGTCCTTCTCAAATTTGACACCAGGCAAAGTGCTGTGGTGAAGTGTATGCTTATAAACTGCTTGTGATGATGAGGTGATGATGATCAGGTGCAGGTGATTAGTATTCTGGTGATTGTGACCTGTGATTGGGTGGTGATCTCTGACACATAAATGTCCCCATATAAATCTTAATTTATGAACACACATAAACACACATTCACAGAATGATTTACAGCAGATTTATGGTTCCCAGCATGCTTTGCTTCTGACTGTTAAAGGAGAGTAAATGTTAAAATGAAGTGTTATTTCATGTGTTTTGCTCAATATTGATATAGGAGGAGATCTGTTAGTGTTTGATGTTCTATTATTTTGGAAATTAAAAGGTTTTCTGGTGTGTGTGAGTTTTTGGGGTTATCATTGTGCTGAAGAGTAGAGCCTGTGGTTAGGAGGATGATTGAATGAACATCATTAAGACTATAATTACTTTATTTTTTTTTTTAAATTGTACTCTTCAGCACAGTGACAATTGTTTTGATAAATGCTTTAGTATATGCAGATATGCTTGTGCTGTTGTTAAATAGCTTAATATATGAAACATTTAATGTAAATAATTTCAAAGTATAAGAAATATATTAAATTATATATTTCTCTATATATTTTTTTTTACAATGCACAAGTAAATAAAGCTGCAATACACGTGCATCATATCTGATCACATATACATCTATATATTATTAAGTGTATTACTGAATATAAGATTACATATTATGATATATTAGTAAATATGTTGTCACATATTTTTACTTACCTCTCTTTAGGGCTTCTTTCATGAAGTTCTCATACAGATAAGAGAATGGACCATGGCCTTAAACATAAAAAACATAGAATATATAGAATTCTTGTTTGATATTTTCCATGAGAACATTTTATACCATCTTCATTTGATTAAATATATCAATCACATCTTATGTCATGGGAAAAAAAGAAAAAATCTGACATAAAAAGGTTGTGAACCATCTTATTTATACTGAAATAAAATACAATATATATTTAGCATATATGATGTGGTTTTTCCCATTATGTCTAACAAACGTAACATTTCAAATTCAACTTTCTGTTATGCTCTTTGGGAACATAAACTCCTATTCTGCAAATAAACCACATTAGTCAAGAAATGCATTTTAAATCATTTTAGTACCTTTATTCATTATTCCTTTTATTAAATTATTTGTGAGGTTTTAAAATAGATACTACAGATATACAGTAGAAATAGTTTTTAAATATTTTCTGCTCAGATGTGCTCATGTATGTTGACAGCACTCACCTAAATTGTAGCACAGAGCAGCAATTTTGACACACAGCTCGTCTTTATAAGAAACCTCATGGTTTTTTTTCAGAACGTCAATCATACATCCTGCTAAATATGCCATCCTTCAACACACACAGATCAGACATCATTTTAAACACAACACAGGGCAAAAATATTACATCCATCCTTATTCCTGTAGGCTACTTTCTTGAAAATGACAAATATTACCCAGAATGCATTGTTTTCTACAGTATATTACTGTTTTCATGGAAAATTGTTTGTAACTGTCAGAATTTGGCCGTTTTTTTTACAGCAAGGTTTAACAGTGTACTGACCCGTAATACTCAGAAAGCTAAAGTTGTCTTGACTCACTATTGAATATCAGTGTATTATTGATCATCTTCCTCAAAAGTGTCTGATGAGGTCCACAAACCTGCCCAGTTTAGAGTAACTCTAAAAACTATAAAAACTTCCAAGCCAGCAGTTATATGTACATGCTGCATATAAATTCAACCTTTTTGCTTTACTTTCACCTTACCCAAGTGAGTGTTCGAAGCGAGTGTGAGTGGCTCCCGGATACACCAGATATGTTCCTCCGAGCTGTTTGATGTGACGGAGTCTCTGAAACTGAGGAGTGTCAATGATCTTCACCAGCAGGGGGTCGAACCCAATCTGACCATAAATGGGGTCATTGAAAATCTGCAGGATAGAAAAAGTGCAAAAATTAGTTAGAGTTTATTGCTCTATCATATTTGAATTGAGGCCTACAGCAGAAATATAAGCTTTGAAAGTACAGAGTTTGTGATTTAGAAGACACAAAATAAATTGACAAACTCTCAAAGCCTTCTCTCCTGACAAAAAATAAAAATAAAAATTTCATTCTCACTTTTTTATCCTGATTCTGTCTGTTTTCAAACTGTGTAAACTGAAAAATAAGGAAACATTTATCCAATCATAAATAGCACCTTGACATTTAAAAGCAAAGTTTGAGTCTGAGCTCCATCCTTCAGAGCCTCATAATCAGCAGTGAATCCATCAACAGTGCAGGTGATGCATTATGAATAGAAACTAAATTGAGATTATCAGATTCATTAACCAATTAGATTTATTTATTTATTTGTTTATTTTTTTAACCTGATAGATTCCCCAGTGTTAAATCAACACCGGTGTGTGTTCATATGGGAACCACCAGCAGGGTGATAAAGTAACACTGAAGCAGTGTTAGAGTTAATTATATACTTAAGTAATTAATTGAGTAATGTTTGTTTGATTATTGAAGACACCTGATGATAATGAACAGAATTACTGAAGGAAAGAGAAACACAAGAACTACAACTGACTTCAGCCACTGTCTTAAGGCTAGTTCACACTGTGCGATTTTGGCCACGATTTGGTCGTCTGAGACAAATTTTGCAAATCCTAAAAGAGTCCTATAATCCTAGCCTAAAATCTGTTGTCTTTGATCGCTAGTTTGACATGTTCACCGACAGCCGGTTAATGATCGTTGCGATCAAATTTAACCTCCGACGAAATTCTGGCAGTGTCAGAAGATTTGGCACACAGTCCTCCAGTGTGACTTCTCCTACGACAAACGTCAAATTGTCTTCGTTTTTCAAGACAAGCCGTGATCAAAATTAATGATAGAGATGTCGTTGTTAGCCACCATTTCAGTCCCGTGTGTAATGCAGCTCACTGTCATCGAATGTGTGTGTTTGATGATGTAAAACTCCGGACAAGTTTTCATGCGCGCGTCCATTTTTAACGCGTCTTGACTGTCGTGCAAGCTGACATAAATGACAGCTGAGATCCCACAGTGTGACATGAGGATCACGTTCGTACTGTCTGACAAGCAACCATCGTAAAGGACTGTTATAAATCGCACAGTGTGAACACGGCTTTAGATGAAATCAACTGAAAAGACATTAAATCTCTCTTATTACAAACTAGACTGACTTTATTTAGTTCTTTTTGAGAATTTTCAAAAATTAAAATATATTTATGCATAACCACTGTTGTCTGATTGTGTCTTATGTTTTTTTTTTTTTTTTGCATTACTTCTTTAACCTTTATTTACCCATCTCATTGAGATTAAAAGTCTCTTACAAGAACGTGCTGTAAAAATGCGAAATTTCCGCTACACAAAAGGTTAATATTGTTCCCTATTATGAGTACCGTCTCCCAAATACATATCTACTCTGATTGGCTTTGTGTTTTCTTTCTAACTTATGAGAGGCTGTAGCTACATTTGGTTGTGCAAAAAGTGGCAAACCTCCTCCAAAACCTAGATGCGGTAAGAGAAAAAAAACTGTTCTGTGCAGAAAATACAGACAAATCAAGTCACATGTTGAATCAGGGACAGCGCCGTTTTTTTCAATATGTGACAATCATGGGATAAGTGGCAAACCCAAATGTGTGTGCGTGCACATTTCTCTGTGAGGGGAACTTATAGTGAAAGGTCATGACAGCTGACTATTTTATGTACTAAATGGTTATAATAATAATAACTAATAATTCCTTACATTTATATAGCGCTTTTCTGGGTAGTCAAAGCGCTTTACATATGTAAGGGGGCAGGCGCACCGTTGGCACGGGGGACAGGGGGGTCAGGACCCCCACAGTTTTGAAAAGACAGAAATCGACCCCCGCCCTTTTGATAAGGGCTGCTTCAATCAATCACAATATATTATCTTTTAGCTTAGGATATTTTCTTTCAAATGAGACCATTTTCACGTTTCTGTGAGCTTTTGTTCGTAAATAATCAGCTGTTTTGTCATGGATGTGAAGAAGAGGAAATGCGCTCTTGAACGGAGAAACACGGGATCTCCAAGCAATCGATCACAGCGTGTTAACATTTTAGGACAGGTCGATGGTATATAAATCATGCCTGAACGTTAGCGTTTGTCAATCAAGTCAAAGCGTCCATTTAGAAACCGAGAAATTTGACACTTTAAGGTAAGGAGGCTGATCTCTCAGGTTGACGCGTGAGCTGGCTTGACTCAAGTTTTCATGAGGATTTGTAGTTTATGGACTGTTTTGATTTCGGTAATTACATGTAGAAAGTTAAAAGCATTGATGGCATCTATAAAAGAGATATCTAAAAGCGAAACAAAAGTTATTGCCTCGACCGGCGTCACAGCCATATTGCACCATATTGCAGCCATATTGCACCAGAATGCCACCACACACCAGCTTATTGGTGGAGAGGAGACAGAGTGATGAAGCCAATCAGAATATGGGGATGATTAGGAGGCTATGATGGTCAGAGGTCAATGGGCAAATTTGGCCAGGATGTTGGGGTTACACCCTTACTCTTTTCGAAGGACATCCTGGGATTTTTAATGACCACAGAGAGTCAGGACCTCGGTTTAATGTCTCATCTGAAGGATGGTGCTTTTTGTCAGTATAGTGTCCCCATCACTATACTGGGGTGTTACGACCCACACAGACCACAGGGTGAGTGCCCCCTGCTGGCCTCACTAACACCTCTTCCAGCAGCTACCTAAGCTGTGTCCGAAACCGCTCCCTATCCACTATATAGTCCACTATATCGGGTGTCGGCCATTTTGTAGTGGTGTCCGAATTCTGAGTGAACGACTTCATTCCCTACATTCGTTCACTACTTTATACCCACGATTCTTTCTGATTTCAAGTGTACGTTCGATGTACACTTGCTGAAGCACCATTTCCCAAAATCCAATGCGGAGAGGACTGAGAGCACATGTGAAAGAGCAGAATTGCGAGCGAACTGTAATCCAGAAATTATTTCACAGCTTTTTTATTTCTGCTTTAACATTAATTTCATTTCTATTTTTATCTTTTTTAAATTAATCATTACTTGAATAAAACCTACTAAAATATAGTGGGACATTATGAATTTTAAAAATTAAATTATATTAATAAGGTAAAAATATAGGCTATTCAATTATGTAGCCTAGGCATTAAATCAATTTAATGTGTTTTTATAACAGCAAGGTATAATTTGTGGCATTGTTGTTAACTCGTTAAACTTTAAGAGATAGCCTAATTTAGTGGATGATTTTAAAAAATCATTAATCATCTGTAGTGTAGGCTATTCAAATCCTAACGGTCGCCTGAGGGCGCTCAAAGACGTCATCTGTGAGTGTGAGAGTTTCTAACAAACTAAAAAAAACTTTATTAAAAATAATGAAATAATGCACACTTGTTAATGTTTTTTTTTGTTGTTGTTGTTTGCAGTATTGTATAGTATTTAATGATTATGAACACATTAAGCATTACAAACCAATCAATGAAACTACAAAGCTGGCATGGAGGCATGTATGATTACAAAATAAAGTCATTATGATTGTTATTGTTATTAACATTATTGCATAATGTAAGTACATGTAGGATAAAATAGTTTAATCGCTGTTGTGTATTGAATCTTTAACTAAAAAAAGGTATTCTGCATTTGCGCTCTCTAGTGTTGAATGTAATAATTACAATTGCGCAGTAAAGTGTTGTTCAAGCTAAGCTCCGATCTGAGTGTCTGTCTCATGTTATGTAAGCGCACAAACATAACAAAACTGGTGACGATAATTGAAAGGAACCTGTCGTGCAGCAAATTACTAAGGCTGAAAGCATTTGTGTCTTGCCTACCGTGAAAGAGATGCCGAATATGTCTGCTACGGATGGTGAAGGGCACCCGTAGGCCTAACGAATCGTGAGTAAACTGCATCAGAGCTGTTAAAAGGATATACATTAATCGACTAAAACAAAAGAAGAAACGAAAATGTCTGGGTGTGTCGGACAAATGGATGCCTTTGACAGTACAGTGGAAGACTGGGCGACGTATGTGGAGTGAGTTGAACAGTATTGTTTGGCCAATGATATCGGGAACGAGAGAAAAGTTGCCATTCTCTAGAGTGTAATGGGGGCGAAAACATACAACCTCTTGCGCAGTTTAACTGCACCAGTAAAACCAGCTGAGAAAACATTTAAAGAAATTGTTGACGTGCTGCAAATGTATTTGAATCCAAAGCCCTTGATAATCGCGGAACGTTTTCGCTTTCATAAGCGTAATCAACAAAAGACAGAATCTGTTTCGGAGTACTTGGCCGAGCTCCGGAAGCTCACAGAACACTGCCAATTCGGCGATGGATTGTCTGACGCGCTCAGAGATAGGCTTGTTTGCGGTCTGCACAATGAGAGCACGCAAAAGAGGCTGCTTACAGAGAGAGAACTCATTCTGACGCGAGCACTAGAGATCGCCGTCTCTATGGAGACAGCCGCAAAAGACGCGCTGGAATTGCAAAGAAAGGCTTCAGCTGAATGTCACGTAAACAAATTTGCAACAAAGCGAAGTGACATTCAGCATCCTGCTGAATGCTGGTTTAAAGACAAGGAGTGCAGACAATGTAACAGAAAGGTACACATACAGAAAATGTGTAAAACAAAACCAAATGAAAAAAAGAGAAGGACGTTTGCAAAAAGAAATGCAAAGATAAATGACGTGGATGAGGCTGACTCGGACAACTCTGATATGGCAGGCTTCTCATATATTGAGCTGCATTCTCTTAAAGAGACAGATTGCAAAATTATCTGGGTGACTCCTATTATTGAAGGAGTAAAACTGAAGATGGAACTTGACACAGGATCAGCGCTGTCAATAATTTCATACAAGGATTACAAAGGCCATTTCGACAAACTGAAATTGAGGCGCACTTCCGTAATGCTTAAGACCTACACAGGAGAGAAAAGTGCTCCAATGGGAAAACTTAAGGTCAGAGTTAAATGTGAAAACAAAAAGCGTACTTTGGACCTTTATGTTCTGAAAAAGGGTGGAGTACCCTTATTTGGACGTGAATGGCTCAGAAGCATTCGGCTCAATTGGCAGTCCATAAAAGCCATGCAAGTTACCCCCAAGGTAACCACGTGCTCTGTGCAAGACAAATTAGAATATGTGCTTGAGCAATCTGCACAAATCTTCCAAGATGGCATTGGAAAATTTAAGCACATGAAGGCAAGGCTTACTATTAAGAGTGATGTGATGTGATATTGAGAGTATGGACTGAGGGCAAACAAAAGCAAATGCGAATTTTTCAAAGACTCAGTTGAGTACTGTGGACACCAAATTGAGAAGGATGGCCTTCACAAATCTCTAGACAAAATCAACGCTGTTTTGAGGGCACCAAGGCCAGATAATGTGAACCAGCTCCGTTCATTTCTTGGACTCGTGAATTATTATCATAAATTCTTGCCAAATCTGTCTACAGTGCTACATCCACTGAATGCATTGCTACAACGGGAAAACAAATGGATGTGGTCCAAAGAGTGTGACACGGCTTTTAAAGAAGCTAAAGCATTGATTACTTCAGAGACTGTGTTAACACACTATGACCCTAGTCTCCCCTTGTGTCTTGCGTGCGATGCATCGCCATACGGAATAGGCGCTGTATTGTCTCACAAAATGACTGATGGATCTGAGAGACAGATCGCATTTGCATCTAGGTCCTTGACTACTGCAGAACGCAAATACGCCCAGATCGATCGAGAGGCTCTAAGCTTGATATGGGGAGTGAAGAAGTTTAACCTCCACGGAAAACACTTCACTCTGATAACTGATCATCAGCCTTTAGTAGCTATTTTCAGCCCAAGTAAAAGTGTTCCGGTGATGGCAGCAGCACGACTACAGCGTTGGGCGTTGTTTCTTTATGATTATTCAATCGGGTTCAAAGGCACAAAATACCATGGCAATGCAGATGGATTGTCACGCCTTCCGCAGGAGAAACCAGAGGAGGTTGAGAATGACAGGGATATGTTTCACATCACTCAAATGGAACCCCTGCCTGTCACGAGTGCTCAAATTCAACGAGAGACAAATCGAGATCCTGTATTGGCCAAGGTGTTTGATCTGACCATGAAAGGATGGCCAGTTAAAGGTGATCCCCAGCTATCTGACTACTCAAACCGTCGTGAACAACTTTCTATAACACAAGGATGTGTCATGTGGGGTACCCGAGTGATCGTCCCAGCCACAAGTAGCCCCTTTGCACGTGTGGGAATTTCCCACCAGTCCCTGGCAGCGAGTCCACAAAAATGCTACGTCCACAAAGACTGTTGAACTGCTTTGCACATTGTTCTCCCGCACTGGCTTACCAGAGCAGTTGGTCAGCGATAATGGTACCCAGTTTACCTCAGAGGAATTCCAGGCATTTGTTAAGGGCAATGGAATTAAGCACACTACATCTGCTCCTTACCACCCTGCAACGAATGGCCTGGCTGAACGCTTTATTCAGTCCCTGAAGCAGTCTCTGAAAGCCATGGGAGGAGAGAGAGTACCACTGCAAGAAAAGATCGCAAACTTTCTCTTGGCCTATAGGAACTCAGCTCACTTGACCACAGGTCAGTCTCCAGCCACACTCTTTATGGGAAGAAGTCTTCGCTCACGTCTAGACTTGCTTAAACCTGACTTACGGCGACATGTGCAAACCAAGCCGTGTAGCCAAAATCCGAAACGATCTGCACTCAGGGCCCTGCAAGTTGGTCAGAATGTGCTTGCTAGAGATTATAGACAATCACACCCAAAGTAGCAACCTGGTACAATATTGTCTAAGACTGGACCCCTCACTTACACTGTACGAGTGGGTATTAAAATGGTTTGGTGTAGACACATTGATCAGCTTTTGGACGCAACCACAACACAGGTCAACTCTTCTAAAAACACCACAGAGAGTGTGGAAACCTCACAATGCTCGGACGAGTATGCCCTAATGACAGCAGAGGCTCCGTCAACAGCCACTGAGGTGATTAGACCAGAAATTGTGGAACCATCCCGCTCACCATCTCTTCCCCAAAATGTGGAGTCCCAAGAGAGACGTTATCCTGAGCGTGTTCGTAGACCGCCTAACAGGCTGGACTTGTAGTTGTATACATGCTGGTAGATGCCATATATATACTATATATACATATATATATATATATATATATATATACTGTATATATATATATATATATATATATATATATATATATATATATATATATATATATAAAGCAAGAGAAGTTGTATGAAAATAATGATCGTAATTGTTGACATAGCTCAATAATCTGTTTGCTGTTTTGCTGTCTTGTAAACGAAAAGATAGAAACTTTTCTGTATACTGATGTTCTTTGTGTTCAATGTAATTCGGTGCACCTTGAAGTGAGTACATCAAGGCTGGAGGGGAGGAACTGTTGTGTATTGAGTCTTTAACTAAAAAAAGGTATTCTGCATTTGCGCTCTCTAGTGTTGAATGTAATAATTGCAATTGTGCAGTAAAGTGTTGTTCAAGCTAAGCTCCGATCTGAGTGTCTGTCTCATGTTATGTAAGCGCAAAAAACATAACAATCACGTCGAGCCGTTTCTGCTCCAGCTCCAGCTCTCCGACGCACAGTGTATACGTCAGCGACCGAATTCGCTCACTTCTTTTCGTTCACTCCATGCAGATATAGTGCACTCAAATGACATACACTATATAGGGATTAGTGAATGAGTGAACGAGTGAGCGGTTTCGGACACAGCACTAGTTTTCCCAGGAGGTCTCCCATCCAGGTACTAACCAGGCTCAGCCCTGCTTAGCTTCAGTGGGCAACCAGTCTATTGCTAGGGGATATGGAAAATTATGTTTCTATTTAAATCTAGTGTTTTGCACATGTTTCTGTGAGGCTTGGTTTAGGTTGTATAAAATATAGTGAAATAAACATGTTTGTTTGTAATTTGATGATGTGCCGATTAGGTAAGCTAAAAAAATGTTTAAAATGTAGCTAAGCTAAAAAAGAAAGATAGACATCAGGAGCTACTTTAAAACAAGTACAAGTAAGTCATTTAAAAATGTCCTCAATTGATAAAGTGTAGAGTGATCAACAATTGTTTAAATAATACTTAAAAAATAATAATACAATGTTTTTCCTCACTGTTCTAAAGTGTTATTTTGCCAGGTTAGGTGACAGAAACAGTGTTGTAGCTCAAGAAGAGTTGCAGGTGGATTAAGAGGTCTATTGACGTGAGAGGCCTGTTTGAGCAAGTTGAAACCCTTGTCATGCTGCTTTTAGTTATTGAAGTCTCATGAAAACATGGCTCAGAACAACAATGGCACAAGTGAGACTTAACAGTATAGCTGTGGGCCATGTCCATGACAAACTGGACAATAATGATATGAAACAAATTTGCTAGATCCCAGCTAACAGAATTCTTTTATAAGAACGTTCTCTAAATATTCAGTGTTGGTTCTGGGAATGTTAAAAACGTCCAGTTTTCTTGACGTTACAGGAACGTTTTTATAAGGTATAATGTTCCTCAAACGTTCTTTCAAGTTAATTTTGATCTAAAATTACATTACATTAAAGGTGCCATCAAACGTTTTTTTACAAGATGTAATCTAAGTCTAAGGTGTCCCCTGAATGTATCTGTGAAGTTTCAGCTCAAAATACCCCATAGATTTTTTTAAATACATTTTTTTAACTGCCTATTTTGGGGCATCATTATAAATGAGCCGATTTATGCTGCTGGCCCTTTAAATCTTGTGCTCCCCGCCCACGGAGCTCGCGCTTGCCTTTAACAGCATAAACAAAGTTCACACAGCTAATATAACCCTCAAAATGGATCTTTACAAAGTGTTCGTCATGCATGCGGCATGCATGCTTCGGGTCATGTGAGTATAGTATTTATTTGGATGTTTACATTTGATTCTGAATGAGTTTGATAGTGTTCCATGGCTAACGGCTAATGCTACACTGTTGGAGAGATTTATAAAGAATGAAGTTGTGTTTATGAATTATACAGACTGCAAGTGTTTAAAAATGAAAATAGCGACGATCTTGTCTCCGTGAATACAGTAAGAAACGATGGTAACTTTAACCACATTTAACAGTACATTAGCAACATGCTAACAAAATATTTAGAAAGACAATTTACAAATATCACTAAAAATATCATGTTATCATGGATCATGTCAGTTATTATTGCTCCATCTGCCATTTTTCGCTCTTGTTCTTGCTTGCTTACCTAGTCTGATGATTCAGCTGTGCACAGATCCAGACGTTAATACTGGCTGCCCTTGTCTAATGCCTTGAACATGAGCTGGCATATGCAAATATTGGGGGCGTACATATTAATGATCCCGACTGTTACGTAACAGTCAGTGTTATGTTGAGATTCGTCTGTTCTTCGGAGGTCTTTTAAACAAATGAGATTTATATAAGAAGGAGGAAACAATGGAGTTTGAGACTCACTGTATGTCATTTCCATGTACTGAACTCTTGTTATTTAACTATGCCAAGATAAATTCAATTTTTAATTCTAGGGCACCTTTAACAACTGACAATTAACATTACAATTAACATTGTAGGAACGTTGATTTGTAACATTCCAAGAACATGACAATGTCCAGTTTCCTTAATGTTAGTAGAATGTTATTTAAAGGTTAGTATGATGTTCCTGAAACATTCTTTCAATCATTCAAACACCTGCTGTGAACAAACACTGAAAGAAAGAGAAATAAGAACACAAACTACAACTTTCTTCTCTTTATGGAAGCTAGACTGATTTGAGAAATCAGTGTTATAAAGTTTATGTTGTTTAATGTCAATAGCAACTTTGGTTCTATTTGTCAGTGGTGACAATACTGTATATGATGTTCATATGGCATCTAATTAATTGTGAAATATAGTGTTGGTTAGACTGATCTTCTCACCCATTAAAAAAAAAATAATAATAATAATTTACAAAAGTACGTGTGAAAAAATGATTTGTATTTTCATCTTTTTTAAGCGGTCATAACTCTGATTACAGTAACTTCAAGGCTGAAAGCTTTTCTTTAGTTGTTAGTAAGAACAGTAAGTAGCTATTATAGTTGTAACGCTGTATGAGTTAGACATAAATGCTTTGTAAATTCTATACGCTTTCTTTTGCCTTTACTAGTTAGCTTAGTTTAATTTTTTACCTTCCTTGAAGTTTCCGCATCAACATTCCCCTCTTCTTCTCCTTGTCCTCCTTCTCCTCCTTCTTCTTCTCCTCCTTCTTCTCTTTCTCCTTCTTCTCCTTGTCCTCCTTCTCCTCCTTCTTCTTCTCCTTGTCCTCCTTCTCCTCTTTCCCGCTCAGGTGTCTCCACTAATTGTCAATCATCACTCAATCATCAATCAATTATCTCATTAACTTTAACACTGCTTCAGTGTTACTTTTTAACACCCGGTAAGATGGCCGCATATGTACACTTTGGGTGTTAATTTAACACTGGGGATTTTACTGTGTAAGTTTTTTTTCATTAATTAATTCATCTAATTAATGCATCAAATTGACAGCCCTAATATACACACCACAGATGCTACACTAATACAAATAGATGCATATATAGTAGCAAAATTGCAGTTACCCGAATGAGGCCCAAAATCAATGAAGTTGTTTTTATTTCTTTCGCACCACTCATGAAAGCACTTATGAAAGTACTCAGCTTTCTGCTGGACCTCCTGATTCTCCCGACCCTTCGGATCGTAATAGACCCTCACAAGCCATTCATGAAACTTCCGTGGCTTGAGACTGGACACCTGCAGGGACACATTACAAACTACAGTGATCTGAAAATCATCACACTCAAATCCCTTCATTCATTACACATGATTTATTTTAGAGAGTCAAACAGACAGACAATCCAATGCTCAAGAGATTCACAGTCATGAATATGAATTCTGTATAATAAATGTTTGAGAGAAGTGAGATTTTGTACCTGATACTTCTCCATCTTGAAGGCTTTGTTTTTCTCCTGCTTGCTATAAAAATGAACATTTTCAATGGGCTCATTTCCCACTTCACCAAAACCCATCTCAAGAACCTGAATGAGAAGAGATTTCAGATAGGATAGAAAGATTCATGTGAAAATGAAGAGGTACAAAATAGGCTTTTTTTTCATTATTAATATTATTATTATTTTTCCATTTAAACATACATGAATTTCACAGTCCTCAGCTGCCTGCGTTTCAGACTTCCAGCTTTCCTCCAGAAGTTTCTGATGTTTTTGAATTGTAAATTGGCAATTAGACACATATCACACATCAAAGTCAAATGAAATAGACAAAATTTATTCAGTAAACAGTCCTGTTTAAAAGTTTGGAGTCAGAAAGATATTTATTATTATTATTTCAAATAAATTAATACTTTAATTCAGCAAGAACACATTAAATTTATCAGAAGTGACAGTAAAGACATTTATAATGTTATAAATGATTCCTAATTCAAATAAATGTCATTCTTCTGAACTTTCTGTTAGTCAAAGAACAATATTGACAATATTCCCATGTTACTGCATTACTGATTTAATACACACAGCCTTGGATAAACATAAAACATCTTGCTGACCCCAAACTATTTGTCACGATTCCTGTCATTTCCCGGACTCTAATTCCCATAATCCTCCCTGCCAGTCACCTGCACACACTCCACACTAATCACTAATCACCACACCCAGCTGCAGCACATTAACCGGACTATAAAAGACTCTCATTCACAACACATCATTGCGAAGTCTTGTTAACCATTGTTGCAATTCTGAGCATTGTTATTCTGTCTGCCTGTCACCGATCCCGTCTGTTACCCGTTTACGATTCTCTGCTGTCTACCTTTGGACTGTTTGTTGTTACCTGGACTGTGACTGATATCTGCCTGCCTCGACTTCTGCCTGTACTGTGACCACGACTCTGCCTGTCCCTTGCTGTTCCTGTTTGCCCCTGTTTTGACCTGGCCTGTTTGACTACGCTCTGCTTTACTAAAGCTTGCATTTGGATTTGAACCTGTTTCCCGCTCATTACACTATTGAACAGTACTGTATATAAGGCTTTTCTGTCTTTAATATTATGTCTAATATTTATGTTGTGTGTTGTGACTATAAACTAACAAAATAAATCTGACAGTACCGACACATGTGTGAGCATCACATGATGCACATTAATACAAAACAATAACAAAAAAACAAACAAAAAAAACCCCTACAATTTACATCCATACACAAGTTTAATGTTGTTTATATATCTAGGGATAATATATATTAGTAATTTTTTTTTGTGTGTGTTTGTAGGGGCTTATTAAACCATATTCATTATACAATAAATCTGTACAATGACTGAGACATTTATAATAAAGGGAATGAATTACCTGATAGGCTTTGATCTTGAAGGCTTTAACAGGCTGGGCTTCGGAGCCGTCCTCCTAAAAGTGGTTTGTTTGTTTGTTTGTTTAAAAATCTTATAAATGTATGAGGTGGAGAAGGGAGCCTTTTACCCCACAGACACATGGCAAAACCAGCATGAGTAAAAGACACATTATTGATAGAAATACTTTAGCTAAAATAATATATTTTTAATAATGTCTAAGTCAATACTTGTTCAAAATAATCACTTTAGCAAAGTTTGTACTATTTCCTGGTTATTTTGATAAAATAATTTGTTTTTCTTAAATAAATATACTGTTGTTAAGATATCAAATAATTGTATCAATTGTATCAAATAATACAAAAATATATTTTAAAAATACAGAAACAAAAATTATTTAAAAAAGTAAAGCACTGAATGTGATCCCATAATAATTTAATAAAGCTTTAGAGTAGTAACCAATAAATATATTTTATTATACAATATGATTCATATATTTTTAATGATGATTTCATTATAAATATGGCGATTATCTATAAGGTGGACACCCAAATTGATGATATTCACCATCTGAATCTGTCATCTCAACAAATGGAAAATTCAGTCTGCTGTTTATTATCATGTTAATAACTGTGTCTTTTACCCCAAATACCATACTTTTACATATTCTTCTGTTATTGAAAAACTGTTGCTTTATTTACTTTGAACAAAACTGAAAATCATTAACAAGACTTTTGTCTCAAAATATAGTCAATAATTTTAGCGATTCTCGTTTGCTACTTAATAATAAAATCTACATCAATCTAGATCTAAAATCTATCTACAACATTTTAACATCCAAACATTAAATATTAGATCAAATTAGCGCAGACTCAGCTTTTGGAAGAGTAATTACAACAACATAAATTGAATTAGCACTAAAGCCTAACAATTGTATTTACAATATTGCAAAAGGTTTGGGTTAGACTTTATTTTAAGGTGTCAGTATTACAGTGTAATTATACATTTAAATACTGAGTAATGACAATTACATGTACTTACAATAGGGTTAGGGTTAGGATGAGGGTTTGGTTTAGGGTTAATTGCATGTAATTATGCATAATTTATAGTTATTACTACAGTAAATACATGTAACATATGTAACAATGAGACTGTAAAATAAAGTGTTACCGAGGTTTGTTATTCATTTTTTATATTAAGATGATACTCAACCCCCTTATACTCCCCCCTTTTTTTTTGGTTTGGGCTACTGCCCCTCAAAACGTTTGTGTACGGCCCTGTATGCAGGCAATCAGAAATCATCATTCCCTTAGTATCAGCTACTCACAGCACTAAGGTCACTGTCTTGAATGGGAACTCAAATTTAAGCAGATGTAATTACTAAATTCAAAATCATTAAATTAAAATACATAAATTTCAAATTTAAAATCTTCGACCATCTTCTTCTAGTGTTCTGTCAGCAGTTTTAAAAAAAGTTTTTGAGAGGAAAAAGGCAGTCTGTAAGGATTACAGTCCTTAAAGACTACAATTTGCTTCATTGACTATGGGGTGTTTGTTTGCTGTGATATTTGATGTGTCAATGCAAAGGTCAGAGTAAATATCAATGTGTTAACAGACAGTAGGGTACCTTTAATCCATCTTCCTTCAGTCGGGCCTCTCCCACAAACTTTGGCAGCCGTCTGTTGGCAACATCTTCTAGAATTCTTCGGGCTGTAGACAGGTTGTCTGGATGGAAAGGGTCAACAGAATATTACTATAGTCTGTCTGAATACAAACTGGCTGAAATGTGTGCATAAAATCAAATGAGTTCAGTCAGTCTAAATGAATGTGCTGCTGTTGGGTTTATTGTATTGTCTGTTGGTTGCCCTGCAGACTCAATAAAATGATATTTTGTTCTTGACATCATACGTGTTTAAAATGATCTTGAGTAGTTAAAAAATGCTACTCAAATGTTGAGTCAAAAGTCTTAAATATTGCCCAACAAGCAGATTTCAACTTTAGGTTTTTAAATTCTTCATGAATTGAAGTCAGATAGAGTAATGAAGTCAGAGTTTCATTGAAGTGTCATGAACCTGGTCGTTTTGCCTGGTCATTCACACTATAAATGGGCGTGTAAAGCTGTGAAAAAGTGGGAGCGTGTGTGTGTGCGTGTGTATTTGTGTGTTTGTGTTTGTACAAAACACTCATTATACAGAATAATGAATATTAATATACACTGTTAAACCCTGCTGTAAAAATATGACCAAATTCTGACAGTAACAAACCATTTTCCATAAAACAGTAATATACTGTAGAAAACAATGCATTCTGGGTAATATTTGTCATTTTCGAGAAAATATCCTACAGGAATATACTGTGAGTTAACATCACTCAAAGTCGACACTCTGTGCTCTAAATCACACCCTATACCCTCATTCACTATTCCCTACATTAGTTCACTAATATAGTCCACTTGACAGAGTGAATGAAAAGAAGAGAGTGAATTCAGACACTGATGAACACCTGATAAGCAGAAACACTGAAGGACAGATAAACAAGACCAGAAAAAAGAGAAGAGACGAGCAGAAACACAAGAACTACAACTGACTTCAGCAACACTGAGTGTGAAACCAGTTCACAAACCAGTTTGACATTATTATGTACAGAAGTTCCTGTTGAGAATTAACAGATCTTGATGTTGATGTTTTATTGAAAATACAAATGTATTGAAGTTTGTAGTCACCATCGTGGTGACCAGTGTCTGCTTTAGTTGGGCTCTTGACTCTTTTACATTAGTTTCTCTGGCTGCTGTAATTGAGTGTTTATAAAACACATTTGTTATGGCAGGAAAAAGGAAACATGAAGTTAGTCAGGGGTTTTTGGCTGATGATGTTGTAATCATCTTGGACTTGGCTAATTCACTGATCTGTCTAATTTTGATTTCATGGGCATTTTATATTTATTGATTATTCTATGTCCCTGATTTAAAGGAATGAGATGCAGCAATGTCTTGGTACTCGATAGTTATTTTGAAGAATATTAAAGTCATATAGTGCATAAGACATTTGGGGTGCCTGCATAACACAGACATCAACAATCAGAATATGAATCTCAACAATGGTGACATTAAAAAGTTTAATGTTGCAATGCATCCTGGGTGTCAGCATAGTACAAAACTCCCAGCATGCACTGCAGCATGAATAAATTATGAAACTGAATGGTCTTTTTTATTGCCACCATTGTGGAGATTGACATGCTGATTTTTTATATCTGTGTGTGTCTATATGATGCTGTAGGTTTTTTTTATTATTATTATTGTTTTTGTTTTGTTTTTTTGCATTTTCTTGTTTTGTTTCCTTCAATGCCACTTTTTTTTTTTTTTTTTAACTCATTGTTGTGGTAAGGCCAAAACTTTAGCCTCTTAATAATATAACACAAGGGATTAAACAGTGTCAGATCAGTGAATCAAGAGGCTGTCATGGTTACATCATTATCAGCACTCAACTATCATCTTTTTTTCTTCCTCATACCAAACACAGCTTGCAAAAATAGTTAAAACAAACAGAGTGAATGAACGAAAAAAAGACTGATGTTAAAAACTCAAGGTTCAAGAGTTCAACTAAAGAAAATGCTGATCTCCTCAATGGTAACATCAAACCAAACATTTTCAACAAAACATCAACATCTAAACTTCTGTTAATTCTCAATAAGATCTTCGGTAGAAATAAGAAAGTTAAACTGGTCAGTAATAAGTGTAATAATGTGTAATGGCTGGAAGACAGTTGTAGTTCTGCTCATGTTTTTTTCATTCTTGTTCCTCTTTTCAGTGGTTCTGCTTGTTAACAGCAGGTGTTCATCATTAATGCTCAATCATCACTTAAATATTAACTTAATTATCTCACTGCAACAGCGTCAATGTTACTTTTTCTCTGTAGTGTGGACACTAGAGGATGTTCCTGTGGGGTTGAAAGGGTTAAAGGTGTAAGATAAAAAGACACACCAACAAAATGTATTTTAACAGTTACAAACTGTAAGTTATAAAACAGTTATATACTGACAACACTGTTGCCAGTAGTTTACTGTAAAATTGAGTTTTGTGGGTCACCATTGTGCTGAAGAGTAGAGCCTGTGCTTAAGTTCAGGAGAAGATCAAGAGACGTTGATGATATGCTGCATGTTGTTTTATTTAACAGATGGTGACTGTGTAGTTGTTGGTACAGTGAAAATCTCTATCTAAAATGTTTTTAAATTAAATAAGTTCAAAGTAATAATATGCTCACATTACTAGCATATAATAAATATTAGTTGGTAAATTTAAATGGCAGTCTGACAACTTGAGGCAGTTGATTTCTGCAAATGAAATGAGATAACACGAGTTTTAATTTAGTGCATGGTATCTTTACAGTAACATACAGTAGATTACAGTAAATAACAGTACAATCAACAGTAAATTATTGGCAACAGTGTTGCCAGTATTTTACTGTAAAAAAGCCCGGCAAGGTCTAAGGGGCCGTTCACACAGAACGCGTCTTTGCGTCTAAAAACGCAGCGCAGCGCTCAGGAGTGGTTTTAAAAAAAGCGCAGCATAGAGCGCAAGGGTCTCGAGACGCGCTTTTGAGACGTGATGCAAAAACGACAATAACGGAAATAATAGAAATAGGCAAACTGCAGAATTTACAGATACAAGTTTTGACATGGAAAAAAGAAAATAAGATAATAATGAGCGCCTCTTCCGCCATGTTGCCATTATATAAAACAGTTGTCATGCCAACTCGCAACGCTTGCCCCGCCTCCGAGTTCTTCTGATTGGTCCACTGTTTTGGAACTGACATTGATGAGCTGCGCTGCGTGTAAAAGTTGAAATTCTTTTAACTTGACACGGCGTCTTAAAAACGCGGCGCTCATGTGCGAGGCGCTGCAAAAGACGCGAGACGCGAGCGTAACGGTCATGCACGTCCGTCAAGCGCGTGTTTACATAGAAAAACAATGGGAAAGTAGCGCATTGGAATAGAAAAACGCGTTCTGTATTAACGGCCCCTAACAGTGTATGAGCAGAGGAAAAAACAGAGTTGAGGGCACCTTGATGTGCTTTAGAAATATAATTCTATGACAACAAACGAGGGACAAACAAAGAAGAACATTTAAAAGGGCTAATATTTATCTTGTCATGAAAAATGCAGAGAAGCGCTCAGAAACGGCTGACATCAGCTCATTCGTCCAGCCCCGACTGGAGCCCTGGCAGCCAATCACCACTACAAATCTTGCCGGTATTGACATCAGGCATTTACATCACAAGCCGTGGCATTGCTCTGACTTAACTTTTCAAACTGGAATACAGAATTTGCTCTAAAAATGCAAAAATAACTCATTTCCACTTATAAATAAAGTTAATGAGTACCTTTAGTATTTTCAATGATGTGTAGACTGTACATCTGTTAACATTTCAAAAAAATGTGTTTTAGGGTTTCATGACCCTTTAAAAACTAAATAACTTATTCAATAACCCAAGTGTTTTGCATAGTAGAGCACTAAAACAACAAAGGCTTCTTAGTTTGTGATGTGAAATTCTGATTCATGAAGAAATAATTCAGAACTATTAGTTCAATGAATTAATTGTTTAAAGATTCAGTCCTCAACTTCAATGACAGTGTTTCGCTGGCACAGGAAACTCATGAAATGTGCACGATGCAACATATTTTGCAAAAAAATTTGCCACAGGTACTTTTTTTCTAATGAGCCAGGACTGCATAAATTACTTGGAATAAAAGAGTCCACTAAATCAATAAAATAAAAAGATCATTTTAAACAGAACCACATAAATGCAGACATACTGCAGCAGCACAATTAGAGTTACCTGAATCAATGAAGTCTTTCTCACACCACTTCTGAAAGCACTCCTCAGCGTTCTGCTGGACCTTTAAATGGCAGTCTGACAACTTGAGGCAGTTGATTTCTGCAAATGAAATGAGATAACACGAGTTTTAATTTAGTGCATGGTATCTTTACAGTAACATACAGTAGATTACAGTAAATAACAGTACAATCAACAGTAAATTATTGGCAACAGTGTTGCCAGTATTTTACTGTAAAAAAGCCCGGCAAGGTCTAAGGGGCCGTTCACACAGAACGCGTCTTTGCGTCTAAAAACGCAGCGCAGCGCTCAGGAGTGGTTTTAAAAAAAGCGCAGCATAGAGCGCAAGGGTCTCGAGACGCGCTTTTGAGACGTGATGCAAAAACGACAATAACGGAAATAATAGAAATAGGCAAACTGCAGAATTTACAGATACAAGTTTTGACATGGAAAAAAAGAAAATAAGATAATAATGAGCGCCTCTTCCGCCATGTTGCCATTATATAAAACAGTTGTCATGCCAACTCGCAACGCTTGCCCCGCCTCCGAGTTCTTCTGATTGGTCCACTGTTTTGGAACTGACATTGATGAGCTGCGCTGCGTGTAAAAGTTGAAATTCTTTTAACTTGACACGGCGTCTTAAAAACGCGGCGCTCATGTGCGAGGCGCTGCAAAAGACGCGAGACGCGAGCGTAACGGTCATGCACGTCCGTCAAGCGCGTGTTTACATAGAAAAACAATGGGAAAGTAGCGCATTGGAATAGAAAAACGCGTTCTGTATTAACGGCCCCTAACAGTGTATGAGCAGAGGAAAAAACAGAGTTGAGGGCACCTTGATGTGCTTTAGAAATATAATTCTATGACAACAAACGAGGGACAAACAAAGAAGAACATTTAAAAGGGCTAATATTTATCTTGTCATGAAAAATGCAGAGAAGCGCTCAGAAACGGCTGACATCAGCTCATTCGTCCAGCCCCGACTGGAGCCCTGGCAGCCAATCACCACTACAAATCTTGCCGGTATTGACATCAGGCATTTACATCACAAGCCGTGGCATTGCTCTGACTTAACTTTTCAAACTGGAATACAGAATTTGCTCTAAAAATGCAAAAATAACTCATTTCCACTTATAAATAAAGTTAATGAGTACCTTTAGTATTTTCAATGATGTGTAGACTGTACATCTGTTAACATTTCAAAAAAATGTGTTTTAGGGTTTCATGACCCTTTAAAAACTAAATAACTTATTCAATAACCCAAGTGTTTTGCATAGTAGAGCACTAAAACAACAAAGGCTTCTTAGTTTGTGATGTGAAATTCTGATTCATGAAGAAATAATTCAGAACTATTAGTTCAATGAATTAATTGTTTAAAGATTCAGTCCTCAACTTCAATGACAGTGTTTCGCTGGCACAGGAAACTCATGAAATGTGCACGATGCAACATATTTTGCAAAAAAATTTGCCACAGGTACTTTTTTTCTAATGAGCCAGGACTGCATAAATTACTTGGAATAAAAGAGTCCACTAAATCAATAAAATAAAAAGATCATTTTAAACAGAACCACATAAATGCAGACATACTGCAGCAGCACAATTAGAGTTACCTGAATCAATGAAGTCTTTCTCACACCACTTCTGAAAGCACTCCTCAGCGTTCTGCTGGACCTTCTGATAATCCTGATCAGACATGTTGGAGTTCACACTAACAACCCAGTTGTGAATCTTGTGCTTGGATACCTGCAGTGACAAGTGAAATCAAAATCACACAATATGTTTAAAAGCTTTTCTCAAACTAAATAAAATTAGAAATAGTCTAAACCAGGAAAACAAAGAGGTACTTTTTACTGTTCAAACCTACAAGAATCTCAAAATCAGAATCCTTCAGTTGTGTGCTGGCAGACGTGTTGTAATCCTCGACTGCTTCCTTCCAGTTTTCACTTAGTTTTTCCTAAAAGTTTTGGAAAAGTAAATCAGTCAAACATTACTCTAAAAGAAAAATTATATTGATAAAAATATTAAATTATATTCCAATGATGGAAACATGGCTACTGTTTTAAAGGCACAGTGTGTAAGTTTAGCCACTAGAGGTCGCGTATTCAAAACAATAACAAACGATTAGCTTGATGCTGTGAATGAGTATGGAATCATGGGAGTTGTCATCTTCACCTCCAAAGCCAATGGAAAGCAATCAGACTCAGGCAGAAATCATGTTCATGGGTTTTATTAACGTTACTGTGGTATGAAACAGGCCGGGGCCGAGAACAATGGGAGTGCAATGAGGACAGTGTTGCCAATTTAGTGATTTTGCTGCTAGATTTAACAACCTTCACACCTTTTTAGAGATGTTTTTTTTTTCATAAAAAGTCACCTAGCGAAAAATCTAGTGACTTCTTGGACAAACTAATCTGGTTTCCAAGACTCGCCAGTATGACATCATCAGGGGTTAAGTTGGGGCCATCAGGGGCTGAGCGCATAGGCTTACACTCGTAACTCATCAGTGGACTTTCCTTGTGCATTTTTATTATAGGCTATGTTTTTTTTAGACCTTTCTCGTTCTTACTAATTCAAGTAATGACTCAAAAGTGTTGCCTTTTACGGCGTTAAATAATGGACAAACCAGCGCAAGCACAGAAACACAGACCGCAAGTGAATTACAGCAGTGTGCACACAGTGCAGAAATAACAAATCCCAAACTCGAGCACAAAAACAATTATGATAGTGCACACAAATTAGCATGTTGAGGGGAGAAAAAAACAAAGCTGTGAGTCCTGACAGGTCTCACATGTGCAGAACTGACCACAAGCGGAAGCAGAAATCTTCACGCACACAAGTCTGTTTTGAGAGGGGTGGGGTCCAAACCTATGTGTTAACCTAGGTGTTAGATGGCACCTTTTACTGCCAGAAACCGCTCCAGTGGCTCCTCCTCCTTCACCACCCTTGTTGCTGGCTACCTCCACCTGGCAGGGGGGGCCATGCCTCCCTTCCCTTCCCCTTCCTTGTAAGCACTTGTCGGACTTTACTGGCAAGGCTTATCAGGCTTGCAGGAAGCCGTTCTGGAGTAGCTCTAGTCTTCCTCCAGGAAATCAGTTTATTAAACTCTAGACTAGACTAGACTAAAGTCTAGGACTATTTTAAACCATGAGAGAGAAAGCAGATTTCTGTTAATCTGGTTTAAAGGACTAGGCTTAATCTCTGTCCTGGAAACCACCCCCAAAAGTTCAACTAAATTGGTCAAGTTGAAAATACTTAAAATTCTAAGTAAACACAACTTAACTGAGTCCATGTAAAAAGATAACGTTAAAGAAATGTTTTTTACAGTGTGGAGTCTATGGAAGGAAATCTGGAAATGGTACTGCAAATCTGACGTCATTGACTGGTAATGCAATAACAGGGGCCGGTACACTGGTTAAAACGGAGTATTTCTCTGCATTTAAACATTGTTGGAAACAAGCACAACATGGTTCTAGTGGTTTTTGGATATTGTGATCCAAAAATCGTACATATTGTGTCTTTAATATGCCTATGGTCAGAAAAAATGGTGGCAGCATTGTTTTTTTTCCAGAGAAACAAGTATGTGAACTTAGTATGTTTCCTAAATGTCTCCAAATATATTTTGGTAATTTTATACTTGGTACAGTCAGGCAAAAAAAAAAAAAGGAGCACCTTCAGTTTACTTTTATTCACAACACACATAAATCATAGTGTACCATGTAAACACTGACTGAGTGACACGCAAGAACCAATGATAAAATTTGCACTTGCATTTAATTTCAAATAATTACATATTAATTGAATTTGATTTAATTTATAATATGATTATTAATAATATTAATTTTACTATTACAAATAATAATATGAATTCTACTAATATCAATGTTAGAATAATATTTTCAAAAAAGTCGACATTCATTAGATAACCTGACCTAACAATATTATATCATTTATTAATCTAGTTCAATAATAACTTAGTAAATATATTAATACATTTAGCATTTTAAAGGTACATTATGTAACTTGTTTCCAAACATACAAAATTTATATAATGAGTGAGTATATCTGAGTAGTCTGAATATGAAGCAATCTTAATAACATCGTTTTCAATTCAGCAATCTTTTGAGGCTGGATATTTGTAACCAATGGTATCGATTTAGTACCGATACTGAGGCATTAGATTCCGGTATCATACCAAAGACATAACTGTTTCTCACAGACACTTGAGTTAAGTGAGATAAAGAATTATTACCTGATACTTTTTAATCTTGTCTTCATTAGTTCCAGGCTGGCCCTCTGAGCTGGTCTCCGGTAATTCCTCAAGAATTTAGAAAGGAAATTCATCAGTAATTTATGCAAATACTTAACTAAATGAAATGGTAAAATGAAATAGAAAAAGAAAATTATATTTAATATTTTCTGTCTTCAATAATCATGCAGTGTTCTCTGTCTAAAACTGACACTACATGTGCAAACACATAAAATGACAAATAACCATATAAAACAGAAAACATCTTGATTATGAGCATAACTACAATTCTCCAAGAGGATATAATGGGATGCTGAATTAGAACTATATGATTTTTGTCCAGTTAAAATCCAGCTTCCCCCTTATTGCTCTGACAGCCCTGAATAGAAAGGTCAGATATAAGTCCTAATGCTATTAAGAAGTACTTTTCCAGTTCTGTTTCCCACTCTCCCTTTGATCCCTGTCTCTCCTTCACTGTTTTACCAATAAAATCAGGGAAAAAAAAAAAAAAAAACTGTTGGGACAGGGCTTTAGAAGTATCACAATACAAAAACTTTAATTTGCTTTCTATTCTAGTGAGAACATCTCTGCCAATCAAATTATTAGGGGATGAATGTAAATACCATATGTTAATTCATACAGATTAACATTAACAAGAATTAAATCTGCTATATTGGACCTTTTTAACAGAAATCAAGGTACCTCTAATTTATTTTCATTCAGTCTGGCCTCTCCAACACACTTTTTCAGACGTGTGTTTGGCTTGTTCAAGATCTGATCAAAGATGTGATCTAAAAGAGAAGAGGTAAATAAAAGGGTCAGTAGAATATAGGTATAGAATAAACGCACAACTCAGCTGATACATAATGTCAATCAAAACAATTCAGACTCTTATCAAAGTTATTTAAATCGTCCATTCAGCTGCTTTTCTATTACATGGTTGACAACGGCCTCAGAATGACATGTTTGACATAAGTGCTCCTAAATGACAAATGGATTAGATGTATTAACCAAATCTGTAGGCTTTCTTTCATTGTTACTTTTAGAAAAGAAACATTCCTCTCAATTTCTATCGATGTCTTATCTGACCTGTGAGTTCTGTGTACTCCAGCATGTCATCTATGGCATTTGAGATCTTCAGTGGGCCATCAGCTAGTACAAGCGCATCCTTGATCCTAATGTACCGAAAGAAACAAGCATTCACACGTGAGCAAGAGTAACATCTGGGGAAATATTAGGATGTAAGAAAAAAAAATACACAAATAAATATGCATTTTTCACAAAAAACAAAAAAACAAAAAAACATTCACTTGACATCGATGATGTAGCCAATCTTGTGCTGAAGGGCCTGACGATGGAGAGTGTATCGAGTGTGAAACATGCCATAAACATTTTCTGCCACCTGAGATAGAAACAAAGAGTAACAGACTAGAAAACAGAAACCGTGTATATTTCATAATGAAAGGTAGTAAAAATGGCAACAACAGAGCCAATTTATTTGCATTCAAGACAATATTTTTATATAAGAGGTTAATGATCATTAATTAAAATGAGTGTTTTAAAGTACATTGTCTTCAATGGTGTATAAATAGCCCAGTCAATTTGGTTAAAAAAAGAATAAATAAAAATCAGGCATTCTTTATATGCATTGCCAGTTCATATTTTCAGTTTACCAAATCTTGTACTGATCTGGATTGTCTATCTGAAAGGACTTTTCCCTTTCAGTCACGTTCAAAGTCACGTCGTGACATACTAATTGGGATCTCACAAGAGATACCAATCTACATCGAGTGTAACTAAATGAGTCAATGGACATTGGCATGCAAGATTTGGCATGCACCACCCTGCAGCACGGGTATATAATGAGCAGCAGGTGCATCACATCTCCAGCTTTTTCGCTTTGGAGCTGAGCAGTTCATTTGTTCCTGCTCTAATCTACAAGCAAGTGTTTTCTAATAGAGCCAGTTCTTCAGGGAAGAAGCTTTCTTTCTGTTTGGTGTTTCGGCACTGCAGCAGTGGTCGAGTCCTCCCGTTGATGTTTGTTTGTGCCTTCTGTGAGCGCTAAAAGGCTATTCTCACAGCTGGTAACGGTGCGCTGTTTGAGAGTGCTCACTCTGCACTCTAGGTGCACGGTTAAGACTCAAGCGCCTCAAATGGAGGAGAGGGCTATTTCAGTGAAATAGCTTGGGTGACCTGAGGATTATGGTGAGGGCTTCCCCCTGAAGAACCAATAAAAAAAAATGTCCGCCGCAGGAAGATGACACAACCCATTGTAGCTGCTGTTTAAACAGTCGGTGAAACATCACCCCTGAGATGGGCGACCCGGAGATGGCTGCCCTTCCCCCTGCATATCACAACCCAATATAAGGTATGTCAGTCATGAAGCATGACCTGGTTGTCAGGTTAGGGGGGCGAGAAGGTTAAATCCTCCTCGACCTCCCTCCATATCCTCAATAGAGCTAAAGATTCTTTCTATGAAAACTGTACACCTGGTTGCCTCCATCAAGAAGGTAGGGGACCAGGTGGTGAGCCTGTAAGCGCTGCCCCCAGAGAAGGCAGACCCAGCCCTAGCTTTGTCTCATCCATGCTCTGTGACTGTACATGGACTGAACACAAAGCTTTAGGACCTCAGACTAGCTCTTTGGCTGTTATGGAGGCCAGCAGAAGGGAAAGACTGTCTCCAGTACCAGGCACAAGATGTGGCCTGTCCTTTCAGGTTGCAAGCTCACTGTACCAGAAGTGTTGCATCCACCTGGACACTGGCACGAGGTGCCTCGCCTTCGTGTAGAGCCGGTATTCTCCTGTGTTCTCTCCTCAAACGGGTAGAAGACAGAGAGGCCTCGGCACCAGACCTACATTTGTTTTATCCATGTGAAACGGTACTAGGCTGGGTGCACATATGTAGTGAAATAGGCACTGGAAGGGGGAAGCAGCTGTGGCGATTTGCTAGGGATCCCCATTTGTCGGTCACAACGTGACGTTGAACATGACCAACTGAAAGGGGACATCTTGGTTACGTATATAACCCTCTTTCCCTGAAGGAGGGAAAGGACACATCACATCCTGTCGCCACAGTTGCTGTACCACCGTTGAGCGGCCAGGTCATCGGGTCATCGGGTCATCAGCTCGGCTTCTCTGCGAAAACCTGGAGATGCGATGCACCTGCTGCTCATTATATACCCGTGCTGTGAGGAGGGGCAGCATATGCAAATCTCGCATGGCAATTTAGTTAGGATCATTTAGCTACACTCAAAGTAAATTGGTCTCCCTTGATTCACATTAAATTAATGTTTATCTTGGACAGTTCTTGTTTCTCTTTATAGACTGATATGTTACATGAGTTCATTAGCACATTTTACATGAGATACAGATGTTACAGTTTTGGTGTTACTTATGAACCACATTTCCTGGTTCAGAGTTGGTGCTTTGGGTGAAAGACAAAGAACTGATTTAAAACTAGGCTCTGGCTCTGTACCAGCACTCAAACTGCCTTGGTGGAAAAGGGGTAAATGTAAAGGTGAATTAACAGGTACCTTGTCCCTGAAGCAGATGTGTTTCCTCTTTTTCACATCACACACTCGTGCAGATTTCAGCAGACGCTCATGGTCAAAACCATTAGGAATGCCGAGATAATGACAGTCGCTGCATGTACAATAAGAAGTGGGCCACATTTATACTTTGTCTTTAACTGCTTAATACCTGTTCAAAGTGTTTAAACATCATTTTAAATTCATGCTTACCGAGCCAGATAGTCCCATTTATCCACGTCAATGCCGTTCAGTTTATTTGCCACAATCTCATACAGGAAAGACTTGTCTTCAGTCCTGCCCTTCATTGACCACTGAGGAATGGAAAATATTTTGAACCCAAATACTGTATCCTGATAAACACTGACTAAAACAATACATTAAACATGTTTTTACCTCATCATCTTTTTGTCCTTTCAGAATTAATTCCTTAATAAATATGATGTCTTCATATAGATTAAGTCCATATTTTTCCATCTCTTTTCCCAGTCCATTCTTCTTGATCATGCAGTCAAACATGTCAACAGAGGCTTTCTCGTGCTGCAGAAGATGAACATAAATGCACATCAAAGTACAATTAAACTGTACACATGAACTACATAACCATGATTAGAAAAATTTATTCTAATGTTCTTTTTCATTCATTTGTCATCTACAAGCAACTAGCTCAAATAGCCACTGCATCTTTTTTATATTCATTACAAATAAACAAAAAAGACACAATAGTTGTTCAGTCAAGAGCAGTGAGTGCTTCCCTCTTTTCTTTTATTGTTTAACCTTAATGACAGCAGCATGTTTATTAAATTAAGACAGAATGCACAAATTATAATATAATGTTACACATCCAGTGCATGAGATTGATACCCGCTAAATGCAGGTGTATTTCAGCAGTGGCGTGTAACGCAGTCACTCATACTCCTACACTTTGGTGAGTTGAATTTTATAGCCTAAATATGCATTTTTCAATTGTAGTCTTTTGAAAAGGCATCTGAAATAATAAACTAAAAGTAATGTTGTCAAAATTATAGATTTTTCTATACATATCAATACTGAAATATCTGAAATGCAGAAACATTTTAGAATACTGATCCATCATTAATGAAAAACTACACAGGAACAAATGAGTAATGCATTATTAACACTCTAGTAACTACTATTAACTAACAAGTAACTCTGATGAATGAATTAGTAAGTAATAGTGCTCAGTTGAAGGTGGTAGTTCACTATTAGCTAATCAGTAATTATTGTTTTTTTTTTCATTCCTCCCAGAGAACTACTAAGAACTACTATATACATGTTCATAATTAATGTGAATAATGCATAATGTATAATTAATTCTAAAGTAAAGGTCATTAGTACTTCAGTCATTATTAGTAGGTAACCCACTATTAATGACTGAAGTATTACCAAATACTTAAGAAGGAATTACTAATTATTTGGATCAGTGTTCTAAAGTGAGAAACATGATAACTCTCTAGTAACTACTGAAGTCATTGTGAACTTTCCAATACTCATTTGATCACCCTTGGCCTAAGCTTGCAAACAGGCAATGTCGTAGTTATGTTGTCAATTAAGTCATGAAATAACCCAAAAGGCAATTAAAGCTGCATCAAAACTGCATGCATATGTATTTGGTATTTGTCCATAGCTCCAGAAGCAACTTTAAAGATGGATGTGTACTGTGTGGAAAGTGTGAAATCATGATTGTATTTGGGTGGTGAATACACAGATATGCTAATAGTATATAACTTGGTTAACAGAACATTTTGAAGAAATCAGACAGTTTATCTGCATTAACTTAATGGTTCTGCTTAAATCTGTTTTATTTTGTGCATTGTAGATCAACTGTTGAAGATGTATATACACAATTTGTGTGAATGCAACAGAACATTTTCTGGATACAATCTGAAATACCGTAGTACATGTGCTCATTTACATGTAGTAGAAGTGCAGATGGCAGTACTGCATTTACTGTGTTCAATTTACTGTTTCCATTTTACACTCATACAGTAAATGCAATGACAGTAATGTCTGCTGTTACCATATTTTAAATATATTTAAAACCTAGTATTCAAAAAGACCAGATATATATTGAGAAAGCAAATAAGTGTGACTGCATGTTGACTTAAATATTGTATATGCTAGTTCACAGAGTTTGTGTATCAGCATTTATTTATAGATGTACAGGAGAGTTATGATGCTTACCTCCCAAGGGGAATCTGAGAAATGAAAAGAGATTTTAGATATTATGTAAGGCAGGTTTAATAAAGTACATATGTACAGGCTTGTCTGTCTCAGTCACACACATACAAAATACTATGATTAACTTAATTTTAATTATTGAATAAATAATTGTGATTTGTAAATAAATAATACATTATGTTATGACATAATGTGATGCAGTTTTGAATTTCTAATCATGTTAATGTTTAATACATAAAATATAAAAGTAATTTGAGCACAATTTTCATTCAGTTATAGAGTCATGATGTATTTGCCTTGCATGTGGTTTAGCAGTAAAGGCATTTATTTTAATATTCATTGGCTTTAACAAGTATTATTTTTGCTTATAACAAATTTGAGTTAACAGAAGTGGGGGAAAAAAAAAAGAAAAAAAAAACTTACTAGGTCGGACTTCAGGGATGAACATGCCATCAAATAAATGAGAGAACGGACCATGACCTGAAATGACAAAAAGGTAAAGTGTTTTACAGTATTTTTCAGTTGCTAACAAGCATTGTTCAATACCGAAACCACATTTTCAAAACTCTTCACACAGTCTGCATTACTAGCATGAATGTTGGCCAAACAGTTAATCTCACCTACAAAACTCACTTAGACCAAAATAACACTCATTCAGAAAACACACATTTCATTCACAACACACTGACCTAAAAAACACTAACAACAGGAAGCATTACATAATTGATGAACCTTTCTTTTTTAAAGTTTCAATGATTTTCCACATAAATTCCACATAAGTTCTTCATATAGAATACTGTAACACAATTTCACTTTATTGAAAGCATTTGTAACACAAATGAATCAGAAATTAATCAAAATTTCATTTTTTTATATGAATATAGTACTTGAAAATTATAACCAAAGGTGAAAAAAGAGGGAAAAAACTCCAGGGCTGCAATGATAATAAAAAAAAGAATAAATAAAATACATTCTACGCATTACTGTAAGAATATGTTTAGTTGTTCATTATATTGAATTACAGTGATGGTTCTAGTCTGCTCTCTCTCTCTTGCATTGGAGTGGGTGGAATTTCAGCTAAAATTGCAATTAGCTTGTGATGATTATTTTTTTTTAAATTTTTGGCTATAAAATTGAGAATATTTTAAAATAATTACTGCATAAATGCTTGTAATTTGCCATCATTCTGTTTTGAATGTGTTTTTAATAATTTTGAATGCAGTGTGTTAGCATTAGAAAAATGTGCTGAAAATACATAGTATTTTGCATGTTGTGGAGTATGAATGGGAAAAGAGGTCCTGAATTTTGAAAAGTGTGGTCACTGAATGCATTTTGTCTGAAAGCAATGAAAAATGGTTCACAGTTTGGTCTGCATGGACTTCTGTTTCGCTGACTGTGTGAAGAGTGGTTTCAGTATTGAACAATGCTTGTTAGCAACTGAAAAAAAACTGTAAATTTGTTTTTTTAAATTTTGCCTTTAATTTTTTTTTTTTTTTTTTTTTAATATATATATGTTGATTATGAGAAAACACAAAATGTACATATTATTCTTAGTTTTTGTGTGTATTAGGGGTGTACGGAAAACTATAATGTAGGCAACTTCTCTCAAACAAATGAGAGAAACTGAAAAGACATAATGGTACTTTTTAAAGCACTTTTTTATCCATAATCTTCAGGGTGTCCATAGCACTTTACATGTAATGAAAATAATTTTGCATTTAAATGTCCTACAAACATGCTTCATTATCTACTTGCATATCTACTTGGTCAAAAAATTACCAAAGCCTGTAACTCTGTTACGGATGTGTGTGCAGGAGAGATGAGGCAAATACGGAGATCTACAAAACCACTGGGTTTAATGATTATCCAGGAATATAACACTGAGAGACACATAAACACAACCTTAACACAACAGAGAACGGGCAGGGAGTGAAGGGAGTGAGTCCATAATGAAGGAGTGCTGACGAGGGAGTCCAGGTGACGATGATCTGTGATGATGGGGAGATGACAAGGGAAGTGAGTGCAGGTGTGGAGAACAGGAGGAACATGGGAAATGAAGTCCGGGGAACAAGGGATCTGTGACATTACCCCCCCCCCCCTCCCGGTAGGCACGTCCTCGCGCCGTGGATAGAACAACCGGGAGGGGGGGTGGGCGCCCTGGAGACCTCATGCAGGTGTAGAGAGAGGAGCAGACAGGAACGGAGGTCTCCAGGGCGGATCTATGAACCATGGCGGGTCAGGAGTCGTAGGCAGCCATGGCGGGTCAGGAGCCGTGGGCAGCCATGGCAGGTCAGGAGTCGTAGGCAGCCTTGGCGGGTCAGGAGTCGTAGGCAGCCATGGCGGGTCAGGAGCCGTGGGCGCAGCCGAAATGCCGTCGAGCCCAGGCGGCGCTGAAGGTCCGGCGGGACATGGCGAAGCTGACGGCTCTGACGACCGAGGCGCAGGCGGGGCTCCAGAAGGCTGCAGAGGAGTCAGAACGACCGACGACCAAGGTCGAGCAGGAGGGAGTGAGGAAGTGAGGACTGGAGAGGGCTCGCAGGAGACTGGAGTGGGCTCGCAGGAGACTGGAGAGGGCTCGCAGGAGACTGGAGAGAGCTCACAGGAGACTGGAGAGAGCTCACAGGAGACTGGAGAGAGCTCGCAGGAGACTGGAGTGGGCTCGCAGGAGACTAGAGTGGGCTCGCAGGAGACTAGAGAGGGCTCGCAGGAGACTGGAGTGGGCTCGCAGGAGACTAGAGTGGGCTCGCAGGAGACTAGAGAGGGCTCGCAGGAGACTGGAGTGGGCTCGCAGGAGACTAGAGAGGGCTCGCAGGAGACTGGAGAGAGCTCGCAGGAGACTAGAGAGGGCTCGCAGGAGACTAGAGAGGGCTCGCAGGAGACTGGAGTGGGCTCGCAGGAGACTAGAGAGGGCTCGCAGGAGACTAGAGAGGGCTCGCAGGAGACTGGAGTGGGCTCGCAGGAGACTAGAGAGGGCTCGCAGGAGACTGGAGAGAGCTCACAGGAGACTGGAGAGAGCTCGCAGGAGACTAGAGAGGGCTCGCAGGAGACTGGAGTGGGCTCGCAGGAGACTAGAGAGGGCTCGCAGGAGACTAGAGAGGGCTCGCAGGAGACTGGAGTGGGCTCGCAGGAGACTAGAGAGGGCTCGCAGGAGACTGGAGTGGGCTCGCAGGAGACTAGAGAGGGCTCGCAGGAGACTAGAGAGGGCTCGCAGGAGACTGGAGTGGGCTCGCAGGAGACTAGAGAGGGCTCGCAGGAGACTGGAGTGGGCTCGCAGGAGACTAGAGAGGGCTCGCAGGAGACTGGAGTGGGCTCGCAGGAGACTGGAGAGAGCTCGCAGGAGACTGGAAAGGGCTCGTAGGAGACTGGAGAGAGCTCACAGGAGACTGGAGAGAGCTCACAGGAGAACGGAGAGAGCTCGTAGGAGACTGGAGAGAGCTCACAGGAGACTGGAAAGAGATTGCAGGAGACTGGAGAGAGCTCACAGGAGACTGGAAAGAGCTCACAGGAGACTGGAGAGAGCTCGCAGGAGACCGGAGAGAGCTCGCAGGAGACCGGAGAGAGCTCGCAGGAGACTGGAAAGGGCTTGCCCTTCTTCCTCTTCCTCCTCTTAGGTTTTCCGGACCCAGCGGAGATTTGTGGGCCCGGCAGGACACAGGGGAAAAATTCACTGGAGGGGTATGTGGAGGAAGAGGGAGACGGACGAACTGGCCAGGCCACCCGTGTTTCTGGGGGGACTGGACGAGATGAGCACTTATCTTTATGAACCTCTTCAACTACGAATTTGGAGCCATTTAAATACAAAATCAGATTAATAGTATCGGTTAAGGAAACAAAATGATCAGGTTCATCAAAACGGATAGTGCTCTCGTCCAGTCCGCCCAGAAACAGGGCGTTTAAATGAGCATCCGACCAGTTCGTCAAAAAAGCTAGCTCAACAAACAAACTGTAACAGCCCGAGGAGCCGATCTGCCCGGACATTGAAGTAGGAGGCACGCGAGGAGCTGGAGCTTCGGCGAGGAGAAGAATACCCATCCTTGTTTGTAGAATCTCCAGCAGTTAGGTCCGTTCTTCTGTTACGGATGTGTGTGCAGGAGAGATGAGGCAAATACGGAGATCTACAAAACCACTGGGTTTAATGATTATCCAGGAATATAACACTGAGAGACACATAAACACAACCTTAACACAACAGAGAACGGGCAGGGAGTGAAGGGAGTGAGTCCATAATGAAGGAGTGCTGACGAGGGAGTCCAGGTGACGATGATCTGTGATGATGGGGAGATGACAAGGGAAGTGAGTGCAGGTGTGGAGAACAGGAGGAACATGGGAAATGAAGTTCGGGGAACAAGGGATCTGTGACAAACTCCCACCCCCCACCCCCAAGGAAATCCAATGAAATATATTTTTGTTCAATTATATATTTTTTTATTATTATTTAGAATTGTGAGGGTATTTAATGATACTATGCACTATTTGTATAATATATATTAGCTATTTTTCCCTATTGAAAATAGTACACATTTTTTTCTAATATTTTCTAATTGTTATTTTTAAATTAAAACAGTATTTCATGTTAAAATAGAGAAGGCATTTAAAATCCATTTAAGAGTAGATTAGTGCCATCTGGTGGTAGTAAAAAAAAAAAAAAAAAAAAAAAAAAAAACTTTTGTAATGCCATGATGTAACCACTAGATATAGTCCTATATAAAGTGGCTTATAAATTATCAAGTGTTTTTAGACATAAATACTTGTTGTTGTTTTTTTTGTTTTGTTTTTTTATTAAATTGTGGATTTGGATTTATACTTAGACATTCTCAAAGACTTTTTTGTCAAAGTTTAGATTTTGTCAAAGATGTTAATTTGAAGGGTCAGTTTTTGCATTAATTTCACTACAGTCAAACCTGAACACAGATGAGGACATTTTGTTACACATAACATAATATAAAGTGGGTCCTATATTTTTATTCAATTTTACTGTTAAGTGGCCTTAACTACTATGTACTTACATTTAAATTAATCATTTGATACAATGCACTTATTGTGTACATACATGTTTTTACATTGTATTTATATTTTAAAAACACCTGCATGTAATTACATCTGTAATTAATTTCTGTAATTACATTTATAATTACACTGTTGACCCATCCCTTAACCCTTAGCCCTACCCTTAAACCTACCCATACCACCAACGCTTTCTCTAACCTCACCTGCACCCCACCTCAATAGCTGTAAATGTGTTTTGCAATTCAATATGAACCCAATAAGTACATTGTACTGATTTTTTTGATGTAAGTACATAGTAGTTAAGGCCACTTAATATAAAGTGGGACCAAAATATAACAAAAAAGAACAGGCATGCTTTATCACAACTTAATAAATCTGGGTCTGATCTGATTTCAACCTCTTATTTGAATCTTTTGGCTCAATTTTACTATATTGTTAAAGCCACACAGGTTCATTTGTGTGTATTATAATGTATTTTGTGTGTGTGTGTGTGTGTGTGTGTGTGTGTAAGTGAATGTGTGTTTGAGTGGGTGTGTCTGTTTTGTATTCTCAATATTTTTGAGTGTATCATCTTGCTGTTCTTTTTTTTTTTACTGCTTTGTGGCTGAATTATTGATTGTATTTCACACATTTGCATTAACTTGCTCTGTGTTATAGTTGTTTTATGTTTATATGTATGTTTATATATTTATTTTTTTATTTATATGAATGTTAATGCTTCTCACCCATGTCATGGCACAGAGCAGCGATCTGAACACACAGGAAATCTTGTTTGGTAATGTTGAGCTCTGGCTGATTATCATGAAGACTTCTGAGAAGACATCCAGCTAAATACGCCACACTAACACACACAGACAAAGAATATCCCTTTACTTCCAGGAAAAACAATGCAAAGGTCCAGCCTCGAAAAGAGTTTAAAAAAGATTACCCAATGGAGTGTTCGAAGCGAGTGTGAGTGGCTCCAGGGAACACCAGATATTTAGTTCCCAGCTGTTTGATGTGACGGAGTCTCTGAAACTGAGGAGTGTCAATCATCTTCACCAGCAGGGGGTGCAGCTCAATCTGACCATGAATGGGGTCGTTGAAGATCTACAGGGTAGAAAATATTTATTTATTTATAAATACCTAAAGTAAAAGGTCTTAAGAAAAGAGCAAACACACATTTTCTTGGAGTAACTAATAAAATAGATAAATGTGACATTTATTATGGTTGTATTTGTTTAAATCAATGATAAACTTTGATATCAGTTTTAACTTTGATATCAGTGCACAACTTTTCATTATTTGCATTGGTTCGATCATATTATATGTTAGCGTTTCAAAAGGGCAAGTGATTGATTGACTCTTGTTTGCTATATAGGCTAAATTTACTATATACAGGAAACATTATTCTCTCTTTATTTGATGCATCACTTGCCTTCATGGTGTCCTTTGAAAAGTCTAGGGAGTATTTCCGTATGATGTTTTGGAAATCCTCAGTGATTTTTGTCTTTCTTTTTTCTGTGGAGAAACAGTTTGTCTGTTAGAAATACTTTCATAGAAATATTTAGTGTTGGCTTAACAAAGCAGTAGCCTTAATAATAAGCAAATATTAGATTCACCGATACTAAACTTCTCCACCGATACGATAGCCGATTATTCAGACTGATATCCACCAATACCGGTAACTACCGATAGTTTGGCTCTTCTCCCTTGAAGTTAATGAAATGGATAAAATAAAGTTTTTATTAGAATTTCTTTCAAAATGTAATATTTTAAAATATAATGATTAATCATTAATTATAATGAAACTATCATTAATTTAAAAGAAGGTATTTCCTTCAAATTACTGATAGTTTCATTATAATTAATGATTAATCATTATATTTTAAAATATTACATTTTGAAAGAAATTCTAATAAAAACTTTATTTTATCCATTTCATTAACTTGTTTTGGAGTAACTATCAGTTATAAACATAAACATATGACTCCAATTAATATTAACAAACATGAACTAAATTCTGAACTTTTTGAATTTTATTAATTCATATAATTACCATTAATATTGAACATCAAACTAGTTTCTTAACATTTTATTTACACAGAGCTCAAATTCAGTGCATTTTCCTGCTCTCCTTTGATTGACAGGATATATCAGCCCTGAGTATATGTTTTTTAATCTATCTGCCAATAGTCAATAGTTTGAAAATTTTCTTTTATCAGTTGATACTGACTATTTGTCTTTCAGTGCATCTCTAGGTAATAGTTTTTTTTTTTTTGGCTCCTCCATCATAAATGAGTTTGTCTCAGAGCATCAGATGAAATACAATAAACACTGTCATGTTCTCATGCATTCTGATGCTGGTGTTTGGGAACACAATCGTGTGAGACGCTTTTGAGGGAATTAAACCAAACCGGGCATTTCAGAACCACCAAACCTACATTTGAGATGATGTGATGTTTGGTTAGTCCAGCTGTCCAATCACAGCCTTATAGTTCGGGTTAGGTGTTTCCATCATAGTTGAAGTGCAAATGTGCATAAAAAATCTGTCTCAATTGAGCGCACACATTTTCATCAGCATTTTAAAAAATCTATGTGCATCTTGGCATTCCCATCTACCAATTTTATATCATGCTTTTTTAATCATGATATTTGGTTCTGCTTCTGATCAACACAGGATAAACAAAGATAATATAATGTAATGTAATGTAATATAATATAATATAATATAATATAATATAATATAATATAATATAATATAATATAATATAATATAATATAATATAATATAATATAAATAAAAATATATATATATATAATTTTAGATAATAATAGATAAAAAAAATAATACAGTTTTTTACAATCACTTTGCTACTATTTTCAGAACCTTGATGTCATTTTTCAAAACTCTAGACACAAAACTCACAACCAATGATCAAAATGCACATTTTTCAAAACTCTAACCCTTTTCTCAATTGCTTGGATACAATACACATAAAACTTAGATCATTTGTTCATTCAACAAAAATCACCTGTTCAATATGACACAACTTAACATCAAATTACTACTATTTCAAAAGGCAATTCACACATTACATTTCAAATGAGTGTCTGTTCATTTCCTTACAATGATCTAACTATCAGTTGATACAACTGCTCAAAATGATAAGTAACTGTTGTTGACTACAATATCCATGTAGCCTAATATTTTATCATAATGCTTCATCAGACACTGTGTCTATGGCCCCAAATACTGTACCACCTTCTCACACTGAAAAAAAATGCTGTTCTTACAGAGTTTTTGTCTTGTTTCTAGTCAAAATATCTTAAAGTTCTTAAATCAAGAAGCATTTTCTTGACAAGTAAAAATTATTTTCTTGTTTTCAGAAAAAACTTACTTAATTTTGACTTATTTTTCCTGAAAACAAGAAAATAATTTTTACTTTTCAAGAAAATGCTTCATGAATATAAGATATTTTGACTAGAAACAAGACAAAAACTCTAAGTAAGAACAGCATGTTTTGCAGTGCACTCCTGTTTTGTTTCTTACAGTACAAGCAAGTTGAGGATCACTGCATTTGATGTTTTACAGTACTGTCTTTTCTTTTCTATTTCATAGCTAATTATTTTTGCTTTGATTCAAATAAAGCTATGTTGTGATTGTACTGTAGTGTTTTTCATCAATATATTACAAACTTTGTTCAATGATTCCACTGTGTCTGTAGTATTCTCTCAACTACTGCAGTAATTTTACAGAGATGTACATGTAGTTCCATAATGAAACCTGTATCACCTATTTTGTTCTACAATATTTAATGATTGTATGAACAATGACACAGTGAAACTATCGGTTGCTTGTGTGTTGGTGATCTATAGTTATGTTTCAATGGTATTTCACAGTAAATTTGTGTTTTGAACCAATGATTGTGCAAGTGCAAGATTTCTTTGAAGATGTGAATGCACAATGCAATGTTTTGAACATTAGACAGCCTGTGTTACAAGTGATAACCGTTTTGAGTTTTGTGTCTAGAGTTTTGAAAAATGACATCAAGGTTCTGAAAATAGTAGCAAAGTGATTGTAAAAAACTGTAATAATAATAATAAGAATAAGAATAAGAATAAGAATAAAACTACTATGGAAGTCAATGGTGACTCAACACTGCTTGGTTACAAACATTCTTCTTTTGTGTTCACCAGAGCAAAGAAATTATACAGATTTGGAACAACTTGAGGGTAAATGATGACAGAATTTTCATTTTTTGGGTGAACTATCCCTTTAACTAGGGGAAAATGGCACAAAAAATGTACTAGCCCATTATTGGTCTTCAGATTCGGTTATACAGATTGTGAATTGAAATCTTACAATAAATATTTATAATTTAATCGGTAAATCATTAAAAATGTAATTTATTATATGTATGTGTGTGTATATATATATATATATATATATATATATATATATATATATATATATATATATATATATATATATATATATATAATTATCAAGTGAAAACAGTACCTTCATGTTTCTTGTAAAGCCTTTTCATATCACAATGGATGTCCTCAACATCTGTTGTATCTTCAGACATCTTTTCTCAATGACCTGTTGATTCTGTTGTTGCAAAAGAGGATGATGATAATGAAGAACTGTGAGGAGATTTTATAGATTCACAGACTCAACCCATTACACAACAGCAAGCTATTAGGAAGCTTCTCGTCAGTAAAATGTGAGGGTGTGTCATAAAGATTTGATTATGTACTTTAGATACTTGAGTAAAGGCTGCCCATCTTTAACACACAATATAATGCAATTAAGCACAGGGCTCACCTTTGCATTTAATGAAAAGCTGGTTTTGACACCTTAATGTGAATTCATAATGTTGTAATTTAGAATTCAGAACATTTCTTGCAGAAATTGGACTTGCTGGTTGGAATCTCTCTAGTTCAGTAGTCAGGGCACTGATGAGGGAGTCATTTTAAGGGCTAAATCTCAAACGCAAAAAAACAAAAAACAACGTATAATGCTGCAGAGAACTGTGATGTGCTTAGTGCTATGAAAAATATTAATGACATAGATTGGAATATCAAAACAGTTGGAAAAACAACACTCAGCAAGTTTCAAAGAAAGAATATTTTTTTCTTTTTTTTTTTTTTCTTCCAGTCTATAATATACACAGAATATAATTAGGTTCTAAAATGCTGCTTTGTTAAAAATGTCTGTAAAGCTGTTCACGTGATTGGCAAATGCTGAAGAATCCAACAATTTGATTATATAATTTGATTTCATATGTTTTCTTATGTTCTTATGTCATTTGAACAATTATGTTAAACAACATTACAATCCATACTGCATTTTCTATCACCCACAATCCCCCACAAATTGCACTTTTGAATGTGATTATTAACTTTTCATGAAAAATCAAATTCAAATTAATGTACATGCCTTATTTTAAAAATACATTTTAAGATCACATTTTACATGTAACTAGCCGAGGAACATTAAACTCACAGAACTTCATTTCTTTTCTTTAAGCTTTCACAAGAATAATGAAAAAACATTCAGTGTAAATGAATCTAGTGGCACAGGTTCTTCTGTTTAATTATCAGTGCTTATATTTCCATTCACTTTCACTTACATTTCGTGGATACTTCTGATTTTCTAGTTGGAAGCCTATTTAATGATGTTTGCCAGATTAATATTTGATCTAAAAATGCATTTATTCAAATAAAATGAGAAAGAAATTCTAAAGGTATATTTGAAAAAAAAAGAAAGAAAGAAAGAAAGAAAGAAAGAAAAAGAAAGAAAGAAAGAAACATTCTAAAACTGTATTTGAATTTTCAGGGCAAGTCTTCAATTTCCTGTTTACCCTAAAACTACAATTTTTGGTGCAGTTTACAAAAGAAAATAATTACCTCTGTTATTTTTTTTTTTTTTAATCTTCTGTAGACGTGTGACAGAAATAAAGTCAGTCTGGTTAGTAATAAGTGAAGCTGGTAATGCTGTTTGTGGAGTTGTTTAAGCAGATCTTTTAACCAACAAAGACACAAACTACTAGAAACACATTTAATGTGTAAAAAAAAAAAAAAAAAAAAAAAGAAGAGATGAATCATTGCCCCACACTTGGACAGACTTTATTGTTGACGACTTATAACCTACAAACAAACACGTCAATTTGAATAACTAACTGAAAAGCACATTTGTTTCCAGAATTCACACTCATTTTCATTAAAAGATGCAACAGAATTAAATCGCCATGTAAAATAAAATAAGAAAAATTAAGAAAATATATTCCAGATAAATTTACATCCCTAAAATATGTCCCAGATAGCAAGCACCCATTGAAACAACATTAAATCAATGTTAATGTGTCAACATTAACTACAATAAATCAACATCACATTTGAACCTGCAATTAATGTAAAAAAAAAAAAAAAGAAAGATTTAATCAAAAAATCAATGGTAATGACATTGAATCAATGTTACAATGTGATGTTTGTTCAACATCATGCTTGCACTCTCATAAAACTTGCACATGCACTTTCAGCCACAGCCTTAGATGAAATCAACTGAAAAGATATTAAATCTCTCTTATTACAAACCAGACTGACTTTGACTTTATTTCTGCCATTTGTCTACAGTTCTTTTTGAGAATTAATAGGTTTAGATGTTGATGTTTTATTGAAAATGTTTGAGTGTTTCAGAGTTTTCTTTAGTTGGGCAGTTTGACTCTTTTCTTTTTATATCAGCTTGTGGTGTTTGTAACAGTGTTTACTAGAACACATTACTTGTTGCGAAGGAAGCCAGAAACAAAGATGATCAGATCATATCATTTTCATTATCATAAAGAAAAATGATTGATGAATCTAATCATTGACATAAGGTGTTTATTTGTTTCTTAATAGATTTTCCCCAAGCATACTGATATCTTTCTTCATTTTGTTTTCTAAATATTAGATTAGAGACACACACAGACATCAAGAATTAGCATATGAATCTCAACAAAGTTGACATGGTTCATTCCGCAATGCATGCTGGGAGCCACCATAGTACTCATGTACTCATCAGTACAACTCATGACTCCCAGCATGCGTTTGTTAATGCATTTGTTGATGCATTAACATTGTTTCAATGGTTGTTTGCTATCTGTGGTAGGCCTACACCCAAGCTTTACTCCCAGTAACTAAATCACTACTGTCTACTCTGTTGGAAAGAAATATCAGTTATCCACATTCATCAGTCCTACACTTCCAGTCCTTTAAATCAATACAACACCATCCCTGATTGTGAATGAATTTACAGCTGCTGTCCCTGGTTAGACTGTTAAAAAAAGCCGTGGCGCGTCACGCCACACACAGTGAAAAATACATTGCGGATCAAAGAGGACACTGACAACACATTGACAGACAAGACAGAGCAGGTTACTTATGATATTAAACAAATTCCCAGCTTTCAAACTCTGTCGTTTTTTAAGAAATTCAAACAATAAAAACTGTTTTGTGTCATGACAGATCGCTGTAGCGCCTCAGCTCAAGCGACTTGTGAACGATCATCTCTTCCTAGTTCATTTATAGCATCAAATAAACATGAATGAACATCAGAAGGAATGCTGTTTCAAACGCGGAAAGATGTCAATACACACCATTTTTCAAGTTCAAGTCCACCGAGGTTAATCTTCTAATCTTCTTTGTCGGACAAAATACAGATTCGGTGTTATGATTGGTTAGATCGCTTGTCAATCAAACTCCCGGTGAAGGGTCAATTGTCTTTAATTCAGTTAGTAAATTATTCCATAACCATATACCTTAACTGAAAATATTTTTTCTTTACATTTTGCTGCTTGGCTTTTGTGACATATGTGGACCTATGCCCTGTTGTTTTTGTTATTGTTGTTGAGTAGAATTTTTTGGTATAAGTCACAGAGAGGAAATATATGTCAATAGTTCAGCTGTCTAGGGAAGTCCAAAATTGTTTGAACACCAGATCTGAAAGCACTTCTCTGCCTCTTCCACCTTCTTCTTCTCCTCCTCCTTATTCTCAGGTGTCTGACCATCAGTTCTTCTGTAATAAACTCTGACAAGCTCTTCATTGAACGTCTTCGGCAGGAAACTGGACAGCTGTCAATTCAAGACAACAATCACACCATGAGTTTTCTAAAGATACTTGATCATGAAGTAAATGAACTACACTCTAAAAAATGCTGGGTTAAAAACAACCCAAGTTGGGTTGAAAATGGACAAACCCAGCAATTGGGTTGTTTTAGCCCAGTGGTTGGGTTAAATGTTTGCCCAATGTGCTGGGTAGTTTTATTTAACTCAACTGTTGTATAAAAATTACTGTATTGCTTGCTTAAAATGAACCCAAAATATGCTGGAAATTAACATTTATTAATATGTTTAATAAATGAGCATTTATTAATAAGATAATGAATAATAAACAATAAACATTTATTAAATTGCTTATTAATAAATGTACACCTTTTGATTATTATTGTTGCCTCTAGTAATTATGTGTCTGATTTTTAATTTCTCACCTATTTTGGATTCATTTTAAGCCAGCCATATAGTCATTTTTAATCAGTAGTTGGGTTAAATAAAACTACCCAGCAGGTTGGGCAAACATTTAACCCAACCACTGGGTTAAAACAACCCAATTGCTGGGTTTGTCCATTTTCAACCCAACTTGGGTTGTTTTTAACCAAACATTTTTTAGAGTGTACAATAAAAAAAAATAAAAAATACAATGGTCTAAAATAAAACATGATTACCTGATAATCTTTAATGGTAGAAGCTTCATTGGGTTTCCTCTTGCTGTAGAAATAGACAGAATCAATGGGATTTTTGTCCTTCATGCCGTGATCCAGATCAACCACCTGAGTAAGAGATGAAATGATCAGCTTAAGGAATGAATTCACTAAACAGTTGTATGTTTTATTTCAGAGCAAAACCTGCTTCTTAATCACTTTCAATCTAGTTTAAGCACTGAATAACTACATAACTTACATAAACTGGTAAATCTTCAGCATTCAGAGAAACAGTTGGGTTATCAAGCTTGTACTTCTGTACTGAGGCTTTCCATGTTGTCGACAGCTCTTCCTGAATTTTCAGATTTGAAAGGGTTTGTCAAGTACTGTACAGTAAATACTGTCTTGATAGTCACTAAACCAACATATTTTTCTATACTGACCTTTGACACATTTTTCTCAGTCAGGCGAGCTTCTCCCACAAACTTTGGCAGTTTTCTTCTGACGATCTTGTCCAGGATATCTCTGGATTTCTTCAGGTTTTCAGCAGTGGAGGACGAGATCTGCTCAAAGATCTCATCTGACAGAATAAAAAAGTATTAACAAATGAATTTCTTCAGACCATTACATTATTTTACTTGCAGATAAAAATGGAAAATGATGCTTTCAGCTGACCTGTGAGTTTGCTGTATTCCTCTGCCGTCTTTATGGCTTCAGAAATCTTCAGCATATCTTCAGGTTTTCCTTCATGAAGGTCACGATCAGCTAGAACGAGCGCTTCAGCAAACCTGACACATAGAAAAACAAATGAGTTAGTGTGTTGTACCATGTATGCTGTGGAAACGTAAGTGAAGTGGCCCATGGTCAGAGACAGATTCAGATGTCCTGCAGGCGTCTCGACTTTGTTGTTTTGTTCAATAAAGTCTAATTTTGACTTTTGGAACTCTGGAACTTCATTTGCAAGAAAGAGATTATTTCCTCAACACTGTCTCACTATATAATGACATGAACACCTGAACTTCATCTCCATGTAATAATACATTTTTTCTTCCATGTTTTAATTTTATCAGTAAATCTATGTTGTGCAGCACTATGTTTGCCAAACAAATGTTTTTTTTTTTTTTTTTAAATCATGATTTCAATTGATTAGATATGATTTTTGATTAATCAAATTTAAGTTAACCATTAAAATTGAGTCTAGAAAAATTGAATTTGGGAAAAAACTAAACTGATTTCATAAAGCCCTCAAGTGCAGTCAATGGTCTAATGCAGAACTTGTGTAAGGTCATGTAAAGAATAATAAGGATGTTAAAGTGTGTACAGCGGGATGTTCACTGCAAACAGAGAGACTCACATTTCTTCAATGATGTTGCAGATCTTGTGCTGGTAGGCCTGGCGATGGAGAGTGTATCGGGTGCGAAACATGTCATAAACATTATCTGCCTCCTGTTAGACACACAGACACCAGTGTCACAGATCCCATGATACAATGACAAATTCAACAGCTTTTTATCTTTTGATTTGGTCACTTTTTTCTAAGATTTTTCGAAAGAAACAAATCACCACATTTTTAAACACACAGCTGATCAAAAAGATATTATGAAAACTGTATAAATAATGAAATGTAATTTTTTGGGTTGTATCATGTACCTTGTCCCTGAAGCAAATGTGATTTGTCCCCTTCACTTCACACACTCGAGCAAACTTCAACAAACGCTGGTGGTCAAAACTGTTACGAATGCCGAGGTGATGACAGTCTCTGAGAAATGAGTATCAAATACAAAAAAAAAAAATACAATGGATAGATAAATAATATATAAATATCAGCTTGTCTCTGTTTGCATTAGTTCACAGGTGCCTTTATTTTAAATTGACCTACTGTGACCTACAAGAGATTAAAACAAGGCTGAATTCAAGCTGTGAATATGGTCTTATATTTGCTAATATGTGTTCTTGTGTTGCATCAGCCAATCAAAATGTCTAATAATAATTACCGTGCGAAATAGTCCCATTTGTCCACATCAATGCCGTTCTGTTTGTTTGCCACAATCTCATACAGGAAGGATTTGTCTTTATCTCTGCCCTTGTATGTCCACTGGACAGAAAAGCACAGGCTGTAAGTAAATGAGGCTTCATTCATGTTAATACATCATACATCTGGAGTATCAGTATGAACCTCAGCAGCTGAAGCTTTTGCCCCTTCGATTAACTCTTTAATGAAGATGACGTCTCTATCATCCAGTTCATGCTCTTTCAACACATCTTCATTCTCAGCCTTCAAACTCTTCACAATGTCATCAAACATCTGCACTGACATCTTCTCATGCTGCAGTAAAGACACAAAGACAGATGAGATCTTAAATACATCAAATATAGAATCCACACAACAAAAACCACAGTGTTAAATGAACTCTCCTGGGAGTATATGAGACCATACTCCAGAGTGTTAAAGGTGCCTTGAATGCTTTTTCACAAGATGTAATATAAGTCTAAGGTGTCCCCTGAATGTGTCTGTGAAGTTTCAGCTCAAAATACTCCATAGATTTTTTTTTTTAATTCATTTTTTTAACTGCCTATTTTGGGGCATAATTAAATATGTGCCAATTCAGCGTGCTTCCCCTTTAAATCCTCTCGCTCCCCGCCCACGGAGCTCGCGACTCGATAATACATTGCATAAACAAAGTTCACTCAGCTAATATAACCCTCAAAATAGATCTTTACAAAGTGTTTGTCATGCAGCATATCAGATCATGTGAGTATAGTATTTATTTAGATGTTTACATTTGATTCTGAATGAGTTTGATAGTGCTCCGTGGCTAAAGCTAACATTACACACTGTTGGAGAGATTTATAAAGAATGAAGTTGTGTTTATGAATTATACAGACTGCAAGTGTTTAATAATGAAAATAATGACATGGCTTTGGTCTCCGTGAATACAGTAAGAAACGATGGTAACTTTAACCACATTTAACAGTACATTAGCAAATGCTAAAAAAAACATTTAGAAAGTTTTTAACAAGTTAAAAAGACAAGGGTCAAAAACTCAACTAAAGCAAACACTGATTTCCATGATGGTGATTTAAAAACTGATTTTCTCCTTTGGTGATTCTGCTTGTTATCATCAGGTGTTTTCAATAATGGTCAATCATCACTAAATTAATCACTTAATTATCTCATTAACTTTAACACCGATTCAGTGTTTATTTAACACCCTTATTTTAACACTCTTGAGTATGAAGTCACATATACTCCCAGCAGAGTTTATTTAACACTGGAGTTGTTGCTGTGCAATTGCATTCCCAGCTAACAGAATTTTGTCATAAGAACGTTCTCTAAATATTCAGTGTTGGTTCTGGGAACATTAAAAACATCCAGTTTTCTTGACTTTACAGGAATGTTTTTATAAGATATAATGTTCCTCAAACGTTCTTTCAACTTAATTTTGATCTAAAATTCAACATTGTAGGAACGTTGATTTGTAACATTCCAAGAACATGAAAATGTCCAGTTTCCTTAATGTTAGTAGAATGTTATTTAAAGGTTAGTGTGATGTTCCTGAAACATTCTTTCAATCATTCAAACACCTGCTGTGAACAAACACTGAAAGAAAGAGAAATAAGAACACAAACTACAACTTTCTTCAGCCACAGCCTTAGATGAACTGAAGATAAAAGACATTAAATCTCTGAAGATCCGATTAAACAACTCCACAAACAGCATTACCAGCTTCACTTATTACTAACCAGACTGACTTTATTTCTGTCACACGTCTACAGAAGATCTTACTGAGATCTAACAGAAGTTTAACACGCACAGTTGTTAATCTTGAGTACATATAGAGTAACAATGCATCCTTCATATCTCCGAAAAGTCTTTAGTTTTATCATATTTATAAAAGATAGACTAAACTTAGTCTTTCCAGAAAAAAAAGTCGAGCTCCTGGAGGCGTGCCGTGGGCAGAGTCACAATTGCGCGCAGTTTTTACATATGGATTGTCTGCAGGCTGCGACATCTTTATAAATAAAAGGGAACAAAAGCGTTCATGTTGTTTACATTATATGTATTTGCGCCAATTGCCAACAAAACTCAGACATCTGATGCAGCTTTACTCAACGCCACCGATCTGCAAATCCAGCGCTGAACTGGGACTTGTTTTCAAAGTATTCATCACAGAATTACCAGGAACAAACAAACATACGTGCACAAGTCTGTTGCTTTCCCGGAAAAACAAACTTCATGCTCTGTTCCCTTAACACTGGGTTCTTTGGGAAGCTGAAAAATGTAATCTTTCCCTCACAACCAAAAACACACTCCTTCGGTGACAGGAGCTGCCTCTCATTTCGGAGGCTGCATCCTCCGGAGATCACATTTGAAGGCTGAATACTTCATCAAGGATGTCATATTTAAGAAAAGTAACTGTAATAAAATTGACTGATATTCATTGTGAGGTGTAAAATACTGTAATGTCTTTCTTACTTTGCAATCTAACGGTTATTTTTCTTAAATGAGACCAATGATGTATGCATCCTTCAAAGGGCCATACTCGAGAAAATTCGGCAAAATGTCCACAACCGGAAGTTGTATATTTGGCACAGAAATACTCTGTCATACGTCCAACTCATGTTTTGAAACTTTGGCCATGTTTATCATGATGATCTGATGTCTAAGTGTGTCTTATTCAACTGTTAAATAGTTTTGGACGATCTAACACATGACTCAAACATCGTTTGAGTTTATTACTTTCTTTTCGTAAAACCTCTAATGTCAAGAAAACTGGATCAGAACTGGTCAAGATTTGGTCAAGATTCACTGCATATTTGGAGAATGTTCTTATTACAAAATACTGTTAGCTGAGTTGGCTGCATGAGCAATGTGTTCATTCTCACCTTCCACTTCTCAGGGTTTTCATCAGGCAAGCCTAAGAATAAGAATCAGGTCTCAGATGATTTGTAAGTCATATTTTGCACATTACTGAACACTTTCAGGTTCACTTATTAGACATGCACACACAAAACAGAGTTTTATTTATTTATTTATTTATTTCAAACATAATGACATGACTAAGAATTTTTCCACAGATCCTTCTGATTAGAATTAATCTCACACTGACACACTTACCTTTTATTTGTTTGGCTTTAGGAATAACCAGACCATCAAATACATGGGAAAATGGACCATGACCTAAAAATAAATAAATAGATAGATAGATAGATAGATAGATACTTTAGTACAAAAACTCAAACATCTGTTGATGATTTTTAATAATAAAGTTGCAGATGTTTTATATATCCATAAGCATCAGTGTTACTCACCCAAGTCATGACACAATCCAGCGATCTGAACACTCAGGAAATCCTGTTTGGTGATTTTGAGCTCTGGCTGATTGTCGTGAAGAATCTTGACTAGACAACCTGCTAAATACGCCACACTAACACACACAAACAACACCACTTCATGACCAAAAACTCTAAATTACTTAGCACTAAATAACACTTAACCTAATTCACCCTACAATGAAAAAAAAAAAAAAATAAATAAATAAATTTTATATATATATATATATATATATATATATTCATTGTAGGGTGAATTATTCTTTTAAATGACCAAAGATTTCAGCTGTGATTATAATAATATCTCACCCAAGAGAGTGTTCAAAGCGATTGTGAGAAGCTCCTGGATACACCAGATATGTTCCTCCAAGCTGTTTGATGTGACGGAGTCTCTGAAACTGAGGTGTATCTGTGATCTTCACCAGCAGGGGGTGCAGCTCAATGTGACCATGAATGGGGTCGTTGAAAATCTACAGTTCGCAAAACACACCGGATTATCACTCTAACATGCAAGAGATTTTTCAACTCAGCATGTAGGCCATTGACCAAAGTGATTTTTATGATCCACAAAACTCCTCTTGTGGAAGACCATTTCACATGAAAAATGCATCCTGACCAACAGGGCAACACTTGAGTAACTGATTCATTTACTCATCTGATCTGAGTTAGTTTTGTCACAAGAATAAATAAGTAAAGCACAGATTTTAACAATTTTTTCCATGAAAGGTGCTTTCTGTTATCCACAAAATAAAAAATACATTCATGCTTATGTCATGCTTATTTTAAACACATACATCATGTGCGATGTTAAATTTCATTTTGATGGTAGATAATTACAATCCACATTTAATACATATCGGCTGTGAAAAAAGAAATAACATTTACATACCTTCATTTGTTTTTTTGAGAAGAATAAGGAGTATTTCTTCAAGATGTCTTGCAATTCATCATTAATGATCTCCCATAGCTGTTGTTTCTCAGGCTCTGGAAAAAAATGTGACATTTTATATCCTCATTGTATATTTTAAATAGTTTTGTTTCCTGAGCTTGTCAATGAAAGAAAACATTTCAGCAATGCAGTTACACATTCCACATATTATGTGTAGCACTCTAATTTACACATTTTGTATCACTATTAATAAAACTGTGTTGGAAGAACTAATTTATTTTACACATAGTTATGTATAGTTTCAACACAACTTGTTAATCTCAGAGGTGTAGCAAAGACCAGTCCTCCAAGACTGGTTGGAAAATTATTTTTCAAGAAAAATTATTCAAGACCAGAGGTGTGGTCAAGACCAGAACATCAAAGACCAAAAAAGATAATTCAAGAATGGAGTTAATGAGATAATTAATTAATCGAGTGATGATTGCGCATTAGTGATGAACACCTGCTGTTAACAAGCAGAATCACTGAAGGAAAGAGAAACAACAAGAACAGAAAAAAGAGAAGAGACAATGCAGCAGAAAAACAAGAACTACAACTGACTTCCAGCCACAGCCTTAGATGAATTCAACAACATAAAAGACATCAAGTATGGAATGCCAAAATTACAAATAAATAAAATACATAGATACATATGCAAAGAAATGTAAAAAAAAAAAAAAAATAAATAAATAAATATATATATAAATAAAGATACAAAAAAAATAAAACATCTAAATTTGTTTATTTTTTATTTATTTGTTTGTTTATTTTTACCATTGTTTAAGGACCGAGTACTCATACTGACTGACACATATCCTGTTTTCACTCAAATGTTCACTTAAGCCATAACCGACTGTGTTTACATGAGATAATCCACACAATGGACATTTTGACAACTATGTGTGCATTTGACCATTCAGGCGCAAGGAGAACTGATTGTGCGCTGGCTGAGAGAACTGGGATCGCGCGCAAGAAAGAGAGAGAGAGCGCGTGCGAGAGAGAGAGGCTTCTGGTCTGTGTCATTCAGCGCGATTCCACCTATCCCACCTTCACTAATCGATAACGAATTGTGATTGAAAGCATGCAGTTTGCAATGTGTGGGTTTTCATCATTAATTTTGAAGTATTTCCACACCTCTGAGGCTGACATTGTTTCTGCTGTTGCCGTCGGTGTATCTGTGCAAGGAAAATTCTGTCAGTTACATCACGTGAGGCATCGTTTTTTTGTATCGGGGGTATTTTTACGAGTACAAGTACACAAGATTGGTATCGGGCCCAATATACCGATACTGGTACCAGTATCTGGTACTGATACCAGTATAAGTATTGGTGCATCCCTAATTTCCACGTTTATTAATTTCTACATTTGTTTATTTCTACATTTGTTTATTTTCACTTTTATGTATTTTTACATTTCTTTGTCCGTAGGGTAATGAGGAGGGTGTGGCACCAATCACTGTCTTAACGAGTGAGATCAATTCATTTGTTTGATCCCTTCAAATACATCATTTAAAAAATAAAAAAAATACATACTTTTTTATCATAATTTTTTGTTGGTTATGTTTTCACTAGTGATGGCGAAATGAAGCTTTTTCCCCTCAAGTGTATCATAAAAAGGTTCATTACTCGAAGCTTTTCAACACGGTGCACACTAACGACATCTTGTGGTCAAAAGGTGGAAAAAATTTTTGCATCCCAGACGACGCAGCTATTTTTGGACTGTTTCATGTAATAAATCAGTTTGTGCTATGAAAAGCATATAAAACAATGTAAATTATAATTATACAGAAAAAAAGTCTTTCATGTGTCATTTTACACACAATTTAAATAAATGAGTCTGAATAAAATTTGGGGTGAGAAATAGGCAAGCTTTGGCATATATTAACAAAATAAATGATTGTCATAGAATGAAGTATGAACTGGGAATAAATACAAACTGAACACATGTAAATATTTATTCGTATTATGGCATATTCTTTTGCTAAAAAGCAAATGACACTTCACATCTGTGCAAGGGTTCACGTTATGTGAATCAGAATATGAAGCATTCACATGGTTGTGTAAGAAAACGAAGCTTCGGACGTCACCGATCACGTGGTTATGGTAAAACGAATCAAGCTCTGATACAGTGCTTCACTGTGAGATTTTTCGTTTTTTTGATACAAGCTTTGAAGCCTCGGTGTCAAACGTCACATCACTAGTTTTTACATAATCATAATTTGACCTGAATCACTGAACTCATTTAGAGCCCAATCTCTGAGTTAGATTTACATTATTGATTACAGCAGCACTGTGATTCTACAGCAGATGATTTTCAATATAATCTGAATGAAAGAAAGTTGTTCTAAAAAATCTCATTTAGAGACAGACATCAAGAATCAGCCTGTGAATCTCAACAGTGGTGAGAATAATAAAGCATGTTGCAGTGCATTCTGGGAGCCACCAATCAAAATTCATCTATGGCTCCCATCATGCATTGCTGTATGAATAAATTATGAGCTGACTTCTCTTAGTAATTTCCTTTATTATCACTATTATATTTTTCTGTTTTTATGTGTCTTTTTAGTAGCTTGTTTTCTAATGTTCAGAGTTGATCTGTTTATCAGAATATGTTGCTTGTCACCGTTGTTGAGATTCATAAGCTGATTCTTGATGTCTGTGTGTGCCTAAAAAGATTTAAACATCAGGACAACTATAATCCTTTGGTTTATATTGAAAAAGCTTTTACTCTAAAGCTGTTGTAGATTCACATAGCTGCTGTAATGAACAATGTAAAAGTAACTCAAGTGTCAAGAGTTCAACTAAAGCAAATGCTGATCTCCTCATTGGTGACATCAAACCAAACATTTTCGATTAAACATCAACATCTTCTTAGTTCTCAATAAGATTATAAACTTCTGTTAGTTCTCAATAAGATATTCTGTAGGAATAAAGTTAAACTGATAAGAGTAATAATGTGTAAGTGCCTGTGTTTTTGCTTTTTTTTTCTTGTTCTTGTTTCTTGTTTCTCTTTTCAGTGATTATGCTTGTTAACAGCAGGTGTTCATCATTAATGCTCAATCATCACTTAAATATTCATTTAGTTATCTCACTGCAACACAGCGTCGATGTTACTTTTACTCTGTAGTGTGGACACTAGAGGATGATCCTGTGGGGTTGAAAGGGTTAAAGGTGTAAGATAAAAAGACACACCCACAAAATGTATTTTAACAGTAACAAACTGTAAGTTAAAAAAAAAGTCATATTCTGGCAACACTGTTTACCGTAAATGTGAGTTTTGTGGGTCACCATTGTGCTGAAGAGTAGAGCCTGTGCTTAGGTTCAGGAGAAGATCAAGAAACATTGATGATATGCTGCATGTTGTTTTATTTAACAGATGGTGGTTGTGTAGTTGCTTATGCAGTGAAAATCTCTTTTTATATCCACTAAACATTTTAGTGGACAGTAATATATAAGTTATGTCCAACTGTAAATAAGATCACAGTAATATGTGCTCACATTATTAGCATATTATAAATATTAGTTTATGTCAGAAATTAGTTGACTCGAGATTTAATTGACTGCATGGTATTTTTACAGCAACATACTGCATTTTAGATTTTGGTAAATAACTGTAAAATTAACAGTAAATTATTGTCAACTTTTTTTGCCAGTAATTTACTGTAAATTCACAGGATATTTTTTAATAGCGTATGAATTATTAGATATTTATTTATTGCATATTTATTTATTTATTTATTTATTTTTAATTTTGGCAGGTTTGGCATTCCATAATCAAAGGCCAGATTTAATAACAGCTTGCGCCAGCCCAAACCCTGTTTTGGCATTACTAAACTACTGTCAGGATTTACAGCAGTGAGAAATTAGTTCACAGTTGTTTTTGTGGCTGAGATTATTGCATATCCATTTTGAAGGAGTTTCACATTCAGACTGAAATTTTTGGAGGAGAGTATTTAAATTAATCGCTCAAAGTGATTACTTAGGTTTATGCTAGTCAATTTACTGGTATTTGTGGCAATATTTACTGCCCCATAAAGGGGCACTAATTTGATCTTAGTAGATTGTGTTTGTCATTATTGAAATGATGTCTGTGTTCTTTCATTTAAGCATCGTCAGTAAATCGAAGGATTACCAGCTTCACTTATTACTAATAAGTTGGACTTTATTTCTGTCAGACATCTTCACAAATTCTTATTGAAAATTAACAGTGTCTTAGATATTGATGTTTAATTGAAATTGTTTGGTTTATATCAGCGTTTACTTTAGTTGGGCTCCTGGAATCCTTTTTTCTTTACTATTGGTGTTTTTACCACTTTGTGTTTGTTGAACATGTTTGTTATGTTGTTTACCTGTTGATCGTGTCATTAATTATCATGTCTGATTACCTGTTCTCACCCAGTATTTAATGAGTAATTCTATAGATTGTGTTTTATTAATTTTGCATTGTTCATTATAGTACATTCTACAGCTTGAGATCTAGTAGTGTTGTGAAAACACATTGTGCAGAGATAAATTAGAACTATAGAGATTTAATGTCTTTTATATTCAGTTGATTTCATCTGTGGCTGGAAGTCTGTTGAAGTTCTTGTTTTTTTTCTCTTTTTTTTGTTCATCTTTCCTTCAGTGATTCTGCTTTTTAACAACAGGTGTTTTCTTCAGTAATGCTCAATCATCACTTCATTATTCATTAATGAGTAATCAAATCTCATTAACTTCCCTCTTGAATGGTCTTTGTCTCAGTCTTGGAGGGTTTGGTCTTGACTACACCTCTGGTTAACCTTCCTGACAAAATTGACACAAAAAGTGTTGTCCCAAAACTCACACAATGATGTGTAAGAATTTAACCCAATTTGAGTCAGTTTTAACACATTCTTTCTAAGAGTGTATAGTGGATGTGAATGGGGCAAGACTTTACAGAAATGTGCAGCTTAATTCATTTATTTATGATAATTTTAGCATTAGTATAAATGTTTCCATACAAAACATGTACTGTAAAGTTTTCTAATTTAATATTTTAGCAGTGGGACTAGTTTTAGGAAGTAGTTCAAGCGGATAAAGTTCTGGTTATCCCAGATAGCAAACAATGATTTAAATAATGTTAAATCAATGTTAATGTGTCAGTGTTAACTGCATTGAATCAATATCACTTTTGCACCCACAATTAACGTTGAAAAGATGTTGAAATTTCAACAAAAAAAATCAATGGAAATGGCATTTGTCATTTTTGAGAAAATAGCATACATGTTGGTTCAACATCATTCTTGCACTCTCAGAAAATGAAACACAACTACAACTGACTTAAAGCCACACAGCATGAAATCAACTGAAGATAAAAGAAGACTCAAATCTCTCAAGATCTCAGCAGAAGTTCTTTTTGAGATCTAACAGGTTTAGATGCTGATGTTTTATTGAAAATGTTTGGTTGGTCATCATTAGTGTGATCAGTGTGTCCTTTAGTTGGGCAGTTTGACTCTTGGCTGTTCATGTGAGTTTGTGCTCTTTGTAACAGTGTTTACTAAAAACCATAATTTGTTGTAAAGAAACCAGAAACAAAATGATCGAGCCGTATAGTTTTCTGCCTCATAAAGCAGAATAGTTTACTAATCTTGTTCCTGACTAAAAGAGGTTATTTGTTATTAAAATTATTATTTTTGAAATTTGAACCTTTTTTCAACGTTAATTGCGGGTGCAAAAGTAATATTGATTCAGCGTGGTTAAGGTTGACACATTAACATTGATTTAACATTATTTCAATCATTGTTTGCTATCTGGGTATGCCCTTCTGACGTAATTCCTGTGGGCGTTTCTTTTGTAAACAGCTTCCTTTCTATCTTTGTCAAATCTATTGCAGTCGCTGGATTTTGTGTCATCTCAAGTCAAGTTGTGGTCCAAAGAAACAAATAACTTTATTTTTATGTATCAACTAACTGCCTTAGACATGAACAATAATCTTGTGATTTACTTTTTTTCTTGGTTAGTAAATCATAAGTAACAGATGGATATTACTCTAAACACAAATACAGAAGTAGAAGATAGATGTATCACATGACCTTCAGTTTATTATATATATATATATATATATATATATATATACACACATATATTTGATTATATATATATATACACACATTACCATATGAAAATGGGTTGTGTCATGAACTGCAAAATTAAATCAAATCACATATGTCGTCCCTTACCTTCACTTTCTTCATAGGACTTTTTTAGATCCTGAAGACTTTTCCTGTGATCAGAGAGCATTTTTTTGGTTTGTTCAGAGTGAAGCATCTTCTCTTTTGTCTTCTTTTGGTGGATTGTTAAAAACTCAGATGAGGAGGCAATAAAGATCTGTACAACTATGTACAGATTTCATAGATTCAGCAACTCAACTCACTGGATTACATGATGAGGAAAGTCTTGTCATGAAACTATGAGGGTGTGTCTCAGACAAACGTTGAGCTTTAGTGACGGGGAATGAGTCGAGTCAGAGTGACTGCTGCTGGAAACACATTCAGCAGGTGTCGATCACACAATATTTACTGTATAGTTCTTGTGTATGTGTTTGTCTTACATCTGTCTTTGGTAGGGCAGCCTGTTTTGCAAATATATGCAAATGTAATGCAAATATTGCATAATAAAATATGAAAGTTAAAGGGATAGTTCATGCAAAAAATAACATTCAGTCATCCTTTACATGTCGTTCCACATCTGTATCAACTGATTTCTTCTGTGGAAAAGATATTTTGAGAAATGTCTTTTTTTTCTCTTTCTTTTTTTTAATGGGGTCCAGTTTTGCTCTTACACCAACATTCCTCAAAATATCTTCTTCTGAGCCAAAAGAAAAGACATGACAGCAGTGATATAATAGATAACTGTACATGTATATAACAAGTTTGCTGGGTTGATAGATTTTTTTTTCTTTCTTTTTTCACATTTATAATATTTTGCCATCTTGTTCCTCATTCATGTTATGCCTTTGCATGATTTTCTTAGGTTTGTTAATAGATGTGACAGGTAATGATATGAAAAACAGACATACCAACACCCTTCTGAAACACACACCGAAGCAGGTTCAAACAGTAAGGTGTGGAAAGTTTTGTGTGAATGATCATTGACTTTAATGAAATGTCTGTAGTGGAACAGGTTCTGTTTGAAGAACAGGTGGAGCAGCTCTAGTAGATGAACAGCTGGTCTTTGTGTTGCGTTGTGTACACATTTATTAATAGATGCAAAATAATTTCAAAATGAAGAAAGCTTCTGTGTCATGACATTCTAAAAGCAATCACGTCTCCGGCCTCGCTCCGTTCCCACGGCTCTCGGCTTCACCCTGCTTACCACAATTACTTTTCTTTCTCTTGAAATTCCTGAATCATTTTATCTTTCATGCATTCATTTATATTGATACAAATACAATGTGATTGATTTATCTTTGTAGAGAATCCACTCAAAACAACAACCATTTCTTTCATTCAGATGCCTGAACTTTGGCATTAATGTGGTGAACAGTTGAGGTGGAGTTTAATTGCTCCCAGCCGAGTCTGTCTTTCTTCAATGGAAGAATAGTCTGACAGATTTTTTTTTTTTTTTTTTTTTTTTGCAGTATGCAGTGACTGTCAATGTAAATTGAACCTAAAAGTGCTAAAAACATATCCTGAGTGTATTTTTATCATCTAACTTTAAATATTAAAAAAGTAGGCATTTAAACATGGCAAAAATGGAGCAAGGGTGTATAAGTACACAAAAGGAAGGAAAAACTAGCAGTTTATCAGAAATGTAAAATAATACACCAATGAGCCAAAACATTATGACCACCTGCTAAATATACTCTTGGTCCTCCGCGTGCTGACTAAAGAGCGCAGACCCACTGATGAATGGAATCTACCTGAAGGTCCTGTAGGATCTGGCACTAAGACATTATCAGATCCTTCAAGTTCTGTAGGAAGTGCTTCAAATGTTTAAGATCCTTAGGATGATTTGCTGCTGTTTGTATTTGTCCAGATTAAATGCTTTAAGTATTTTATTTGAAGAAATTCTCTGTACCATGTGAGATTAAGTTACTGCTGCTGGAGCACAATCTATAACTTCTACTTTGACTGTATTTCAATAACAGTTGTGTTAACCCTCTGGAGTCTGAGGCTGTTTTTTAACCCTAGAGAAGTTTTGACATCTCCTGACATTTATGCTTTTTTCAGTAAATAAACATATTACAGTTTTTCTCAAATGCTAAAACACATTTCACAAACGTTTCCTCCATGATCCCCAATGTCTAAACACAACACCCTTTTCTAAAGCTACATAAACACAACCACACCTTCTCACTTCAAAACTCAAACTTTCACACCAAAAGAGCAGCTCGAAGCTTTCAAAAATGTAAACACTATACACATCATTACACACTACAGCAAAACAATTGAAAACACAATGCTCAATTTGTGAGAAGGTTCTTTGTTTCATAACTGCCAATGCATATTTTTAGAAACTTTACAGTAATGGATGTTCTTAGATCTCTGCAGAGGATTAGGCATTTAGATTTGTGAGTTTCATATGAAGAGTATAAATCTATAGTAAATTCTGCATGTACACTACTGTAACACAACTCAATGCAAAAACAGAATCTATTGCACACAACAGTACTCTTGAAAACATGATCAGGGTGTGAAGTTTTTTTTTTAATTTACTTTATTCACACCACACACACACCACAATCACTGTGCGGCATCATGTCGCTGAGCTGCATCGGACCACATCACCTCATCCACATCGCAGGCTATATTGTCTCTTGCCAGGCACCGTGGGAAAAACTCCCTGGAATGGCGAATCCATCCTTGGAAGGCCTCCACTGGGATGTCAACACAGGCCAGCTCCATTGCCCTTAGGAGGTTCTCTCTAGTGTATGGTTGTCTGTCATAAACCTTCCATCTCCACGATGAGAAGAACTCCTCTATAGGGTTCAGGAAAGGGGAGTAGGGTGGCAGACAGACGTTTAAAAAGTGGTTACTGTTGGTGGTGAACCACTCTCTGATTTGGTTTGTTTTGTGGAAGCGTACATTGTCCCAAATGATCACATAAATGTGATGTGCGGGCCCAGGATGGTGTTGTTGGCGGTCCAGGAGGATGTCTTTTAGCTCCTCTAGGAAGGTGAGGAGACGTTGGGTGTTGTAAGACCCAAGGACAGCATGCCGGTGGACAAGCCCCTCCAAACCCATGGCCGCACAAAGAGTAATATTACCCCCCCGTTGGCCAGGAACCTCAGTGATGGCTCTTTGGCCAATTATGTTACGGCCTCTTTGCCTTCGTTTCTGCAGGTTGAAGCCAGCCTCATCCAGGAAGAGGTACTCATGAGGTCTGGCCATCGTGTCCAACTGTAATATCCTCTGTGAAAATGTGAAAGTGCACAGGTGTTCAGAACAACAGTCAATCAGGTAGCACAGTATTGTCCAGAAGTAATGTAGGCCACTGAGCAACACAGTATGTCCACTAACTGTACTGTGAACATGGATGTATACTTACTTGCACATACTCGTAACGTAGGTCTTTGTGTCACGCAGAGTTGCGCTCAAAGGGAACCCTATAGACCTGTTTCATCCGCATCTTTTGCTCCTGGAGAACTCGGTCTATTGTGGCCAAGCTGACATCATCAATGCTCTCAAAGTTGACATTATCGGCAATGACTTTGTCTCTGATCTCCCGGAGTCTGATGAGGTTGTTCTCACGAACCATATCCACAATGAGGGTTTCTTGTGCCGCTGTAAATATGGCAACCCTCCCACCTCTATGTGGCATTCTTTCAACTCTAAAGAAAGAAACATGTGTTGTCAATTGACAAGTTTTACAATACAGTAACAACTGATTTGAAACCAATAGACTACTTTCACGGGCTTGTAAAATTGTATTGTGACAAAGAAAGCAATAGAGTACAATACCTGTTGTGTTGTCTGAATGTCCTGATAATGGTGGCCACGGTGAACCTACTCAGGTTTGGACGGACTCGTAGTCCTGCTTCAGCCATTGTCATGCCATAGACAATGACATGGTCAATGACTGTTGCTCGCATCTCGTCCGTAATGATGGTGCAAGGTTGTCTTGCTCTCCCTCCTGGACCTTCTCCTCTCCCTTGTTGGCCTGCTCCTCTTCCTCCTCTGATTTGAACTCCTCTTCCTCGTTGGCCTGCTCCTCTTCTTCCATGGCCAGCTCTTCTCCCTCCTCTGACTCGAATTCCTCTTCCCCTGACTCTGCCTTCATCCATTGTGTTTGTTTGGAATCTTCAGCAAACTGTGCACTCTGAACTTGCTTTTATACATGTGGTCACAGCATTAGCAACAAGTGTCTTCAATTTTGAGTCGTTGTGTGTAATGAATGACGCCAGGTGTGTTCATTGTGTTCAAATATTGCTGACTGTGGCAAGCATTTTGCATCACATGAGCTTTCATTTGAGAATATGAGCAGAGTTCTTTTGCAACTTGTGTTTTAGCAAAGAAAAATGTGTTAAGATTTATGAGAATGGAGGATTGTGTTTTGTGAATTGTGTCTTCATGTGAAATGTGTTTATGATATTGGAAAATGATGGCTAGATTTAGTAAATGTGTTTAGACAACTGGTCATTTGGTTTAGAGGATTGGCTTTTGTGTTTTAGCATTTGAGAAAAACTGTAATGAAAAAAGTGTCATTACACTGTATTCAGCACAAACTAGGCTACCATAATAGGTGAGGAACATGTATGTACATGTTTGTATTTTTGAAGGAATAATGTGTGGTTATTAAACCACACATTAAAGGAATTATGTGTGGTTATTAAAAAAAAAAAAAAAAAAAAAAAAAACTTTGAATGAAATACGGCCAACATCCCCCATAATGACCCACATAATGAGCCCTTTCAGTCAGGTAGGTTATGTGAAAAACCCTCTGATAACAGGATCATATCAACTACATTAACATTAATATAATGTCCACTCTTGACAGAAAACATGATTTTTGTGATCATGTATAATTGCACTTTATGTGAAGAAAATTTTGTATAGGCCTAAATTACAGTACCAGTCAAAAGATTAGACACATTATTATTATAATGTTTTTAAAAGAGTCTCATGCTCATCATGGTGTATATCAAGAATACAGAAAAACAGCAATACTGTGAAATATTTTTAATATTTTAAAATAATGTTTTTCTATATCAATATAATATAATGCATTTCTGTGATGCAATGCATCTGAACATTCATGTTACCTCTATGGCATTTTATATAGCTTAAAAGCATGCACATTTGGATAAATATTGATGGATTCTCATATATGTTTGTCAATTTTCTATACAGAGGAGTAATATTTATTAAATATTTATTGTAATCACTATGAGTGCTGGATACTGTGTTTTCAGTTCATACTTGCAGCCGGAGGGCGCTCTGTACACCTTTAGTCCACAAATTCATCTAAAGAGGAACAGGCATACCATGTGACATTCCAGGAATTAACAGAGGCTTCCAGGAATCGCTATAACCATGGTTATAACATGCAGATAGACACTTTTGAAGATAATAAATACATGATTGAGATGATGTATACATGTATTGTCTCAGAATTTGCGTCTGAATAGCGCTGGCTCCGTGGGCGTGGCCGCATTAGCGAATAATGAGCTGAATCACGGGCGTCTGACATGTGTCTCTTTTCATACAGATTACATAAACAGAAAATATTTGTTTTCGATTTGACTTACAGGACTTAAAACCTGACATTTCAACGTTTCTTTAGACATAAGTGTCATTTTTGTGTCATTAGTATTCACTAAGTTACAGTTCATTTTCTGAGAACTATCAGATTGGACTTCACTCAGAGGGAGACGAGAGATCACGCATCTTGTTAGTTTTCTTTATTTTACAAAAAGCACAGCATTTTGTTTTTACTCTGAGTGTACACAAATAAAAGAAGACATTCTATAGTTTCAATTGATATATTACTTATGTCTTTATGACAAAAAATTACGGAGTATATTTAGCCTGTTTTGCTGCAATGTGAAAAAAATCCTGCAAAACGCGCCAGCGCGTTTCTCGACTCCAGAGGGTTAAACTCTCTTGAGATGGTTGGCTATCAAATGCAGCACAGAATAGTTTGTTCTGTCATCATTTACTCACTGTCCTGGCAAACATGTTTGACTATCTTTCTTTCTTCTGTGAAACACAAAAAAGACATTCTGAAAAAAAAAAAAGGTTCAATTGCTTTATACTGTGAAAGTCAATGCAACCTTGAACGTCCATGCTCCAGAAAGGAATTTTCCAATACAACTTGACTTGTATAATCTTCTTAAGTCCAAAAACAGAGCAATATTTAAGCCATTATTTGTTCTAAAATCAAATCAAAACATTGATCAATACATGCATATGCTACATCCAATAGAGTGACACAAACCTCAAATGTAAATTAAAAGATACCGTAAGTGGACAGTGGGCCCATAAAGGGCCAGTGCAGGGTCCCTGAGAATTTGCTCATTGGCAAATGTTGGCCCCTTTGCACTGGTCCTGCACGGGCAGCCCTTACTTAGCCTCCAGGAAGCCATAGTGCTGTTTTATTGAAAATAATCAAGTTTGAAGTCACCGATATAGTAATCTCAGCCTCAATAGACCTTTTTCACACTTCCGGGTTTTTGGCTTCTGGAATGATCCACGCAGGGTAAAAGTTTTTCCGGTTACAGTGATAGATAGCCTCGTTCAGAGCCAGCTCCGGAATCAAAGTAATTTTACGAATTAAATGTCATGAAAATGTTTGAATGTTCTTGGTGAATTATTGGTGAGACTACAGAGCTCTCATTAAGAGCTAAATTTAATAAATAATTCGAAGTGATGGCGGTTAAACTGGTTATATTCTTTGTGTTGGACGATATGGTGCAGACGTGGCTGAAGCCCCGTCTGTACGCCTTTCCCCCGATTGCTCTGCTTCCTGGAGTTTTGGAGAGAGTGCGCCAGGACGGTGTCCATTTGCTACTAGTAGCCCCGTTTTGGCTGGGCCGAGTTTGGTTTTTAGATCTTATGTCTCTCCCCTCGAGATACCGGTCAGGAGGGACCTACTCTCACAGGCCGGGGACTCACTCCTTCACCCCCATCCGGAGTTGTGGAAGCTGTGGGCGTGGCCTCTGAGGGGGCACAGCTCATAGATTCGGGTCTCCCTACTGAGGTAGTGGAGACCATACTCCAGTCCAGAGCTCCCTCCACTAGTAGGCTGTATTCCCTGAAGTGGAACGCCTTCTCTTCATGGTGTAGAGAGCACACATTTGATCCTGTAAACCGCCCAGTTGATACAGTTCTGGAATTCTTACAAGAAAAGTTCTCTTCAGGGTTATCCCCGTCTATGCTAAAGGTCTACGTGGCAGCCATTGCGGCTTACCATGCTCCTTTAGAGGGTGCTTCTCTTGGCAGACACCCATGGGTTACTCGCTTCCTTCGTGGTACTTTGAGGCTGAGGCCTGCGGCACATCAGAGAGTTCCAACCTGGGACTTGGCCATAGTGTTGGAAGGCCTGTCATCAGCTCCGTTTGAGCCCATTGAAGAGGTTCATGAAAAGTTTCTCACTCTCAAAACTCTTTTCCTCCTCGCTATCTCATCTCTTAAGAGAATTGGAGACCTACAAGCCCTTTTGGTCTCTCCCTCCTGCCTTGACTTCGCACCAGGCATGGTTAAAGCTTTCCTCTTCCTGCAGGAAGGATATGTCCCCACTAATGTGGCGGGCCCGATTATGCTGCAGGCCTTCTGTCCTCCTCCATTTCTGGATCCAGACCAGGAGAAACTTAATTTGCTGTGCCCTGTCAGGGCTTTGGATGCTTGTGTCCACAGAGCCGCCCTGTGGTGTAAGACGGATCAGCTGTTCATTTGTTTTGGGGCCCCACATAAGGAGCACCCTGCATCCAATCAAACCTTGAGCAATTGGGTAGTTGAGGCTATCTCACTTGCATATGAGTCGGCCACTCATCCTTCTCCTCTTAAGGTCCGTGCTCACTCTACTCAGAGTATGGCTGCCTCTTTGGCTTTATTATCTGGAGTCTCCCTCCAGGAAGTTTGTGATGGGGCGGGGTGGTCCTCACTGCACACTTTTGTTAGGTTTTTTGTTAGGTGCTGGTGTCTTAGTGTGCGCTTACAGTTTCACACAGACAGGCACTTGATTTTATAGCATCGTGGGTATCTCGTTCCCAAAGCACTTGATGCAGCACGAGTTCCCTTGAAAAGGAACGTCTCAAGTTACGTATGTAACCATGGATCCCTGAGAGGGAACGAGACGCTGCGTCACGTTGCCATACTCTCAGCATGTCTGTGACCAACTTACTTCGACTTTTCCGAAGCTAACACTGTTTGGTTTGGGTGTGTTTTATAGTTTCCTGGTCATGATGTCACCTGCCTATGACGTTCTGTTGGACAGATTGGACAGATCAGGGACAAGCAGACCCACTGAAAAGAGGAACAAGAACGGAATACGAGCAGAACTACAACTGTAAACATTTTTACACTTATTACTGACCAGATTAACTTTATTTCTACAGAAGATCTTATTGAGAATTAACAGAAGTTTATATGTTGATGTTTTGTTGAAAATGTTTGGTTTGATGTCACCATTGAGGAGATCAGTGTTTGCTTTAGTTGAGCTCTTTACCCTTGATTTGTTTTTGTTTTTTTTTTCCCTGGCTGCTTAAACTTTTTTTGCAAGATACATTTATTATGGCAGAAACAAATGTGGAGAAAAAAAAACGTTGAGTGTTGATAATTATGTGTTGGTGAAGACCTAACCATCACATAGTCTTTTGATTCACTGAATTCATACCGTGTTTTATCCATTGTTACATCATTAACAGACTAATATTTTTCATTGTTGCCACTGTGAAATTCCAGCAAGAGTTCCAAAAATAATCAGCTAAAAAGAGTTTATTTTTAAATGCTATGCACAAAAAAACAGCTGCAGAATTATTTAGACACACACAGATATAAAAAAAACAAAAAAAAACATCAATTTCAACAATGATGGCAATAAAGCTGCATAATTTATTCATGCTGCAGTGCATGCTGGGAGTTTTGTACTATGCTGGCATCCAGAATGCATTGCAACATTAAACTTTTGGATATCACCATTGTTGAGATTCATATTCTGATTGTTGATGTCTCTGATGTCCAAGTTATGCAGAAGCTCAAAATATTTTATGCACTATAAGACTTAAATATTCTCCTAAATAACTGATTACTGAAGCGTTGCTGGTTATTATGCTGTTGAATCACAGATATAGTATAATCAATAAAGATAAAATACCTAAATCAAAGACTAGACACAGAAAAATCTAAGTGAAATAAACAAGTCCAAGATGATTACAGGATCATCACAACAACCAAAAACCTGATCAACTTCATGTTGTTTTTTTCCTGCCATAACATGAAAGAAATAATGTCAAACTGGTTTGTAAACTGGTTTGACACTCAGTGTGGCTGAAGTCAGTTGTAGTTCTTGTGTTTCACTTCTCTTTTTTCTGGTCTTGTTTCTCTGTCCTTCAGTGTTTCTGCTTATCAGGTGTTCATCAGTGTCTGAATTCACTCTCTTCTTTTCATTCACTCTGTCAAGTGGACTATATTAGTGAACTAATGTAGGGAATAGTGAATGAGGGTATAGGGTGTGATTTAGTACACAGCCTCTGAGTGTCGACTTTGATCGCTGTTAACTCACAGTATATTCCTGTAGACTATTTTCGAGAAAATTACAAATATTACCCAGAATGCATTGCTTTCTACAGTATATTACTGTTTTAATGGAAAATGGTTTGTTACTGTCAGAATTTGGCCGTTTTTCTACAGCAAGGTTTAACAGTGCAATTAAAAGTCATTACTGATTAAAGTCATTGAGATTCACCTGAGGCAGATTAAACAGGTCTAAGCAGGTTTGTTTTGTGTAAGTTTTCACAGGAACAATGAAACACATTCCCCCCAGTTTCACAGACTAGGCTTAAGCTAGTCCTAGACTAAAATGCATGTTTGAATTGTTTTAACTGAAAGAAACTTGCACTGATATATCTTAAAATATGTCAGTGTCATTGATGTTGTCTCAAGATACACACCAGTTTTTTTCCCACTAGTGAACATTTATAAAAGCTACTTAAATATCCTAATTGAACTAAGATCTAATCCTGGCTTATAGGCTAAGCCCTGTCTGTGAAACCGGGCCTCGGTGTTTTACTGCAAGTGAATCTAATTCATTTTGTTCTTTTCAAAGAGATGAAGACATTTCTTTTTTAAACAAGTAAATGTTTTTGTCTCTTTTATTTCTTGAATAGTAAATTGTTCTTTGGGTTTTATTAGACAAGCTATTGCTAACATTGAATTTAACATATCTGCATTACATCTAAACACTGAAATATCAGAGGCCTTTATATAATATATTTGAAAGAAAGCAACTAAATATCACATCATTTCCAATCCAGATGTACACTGGAAAAAAATGCCAGGAATTTACAGGATTAAAGAGTACTATTTTACAACAAATTACAGAAAATTTACAGTGCAATAAAGGCATTGCTGGGTCATTCTACATCAGAATTACGCTGGCATCACTGCTCTTGTTTTACTGTGAATGCAAGAAATTATATTGTATAATACTGTAATTGTTTCAAAGTTACCATAATGGTGATCAGTGTTCATTAGCTTGGGATCTTGGACCTTCTAATTTCATGTTCAAATTTCTGATCCAGTCAGAAGTGTGACAAATGAATACATTTGTTAAAACAATGACAAGTTAGAATATAAATAAACTAATTGGTTGATTTTAAATCAGTGAAACTATTTCACAATAGTAAAGCAGATGCTGAGATTTAACATTGAAAGGTGTGACATCATCTTACAACATTTATTTAGATTTATTTCTACCATCACATAACAGACATCAATACTTGACATACAAAACACAACAATGATGACACTTAATGAATGATAATAATAAAACAGATCAATTCTGAACATTACGAAATAAACAACACAAACTTCTAAAAGTGACCCAAAAGTAGGCTGAGCAGCACAGATAAAACCAACAAGAATCAAGAAACTCCACAGCATCATCTATTCATGCTGCACTGCATGCTGGGTACCTTCATATGAACTGTAGAAAACAATATTGTTTGTTTACAGTATTTTTTTTTTTCAATACTGTAAACTCACTTTTACAGTACAATATTAAAAACTTGACTGAAATTGGCAGTAAAGTACTGTAATTTTTTTACAAGAAATGTCCAAGAGTGCAGTTAGATACAAGAGAAGACCTACTGTGAAATTACTGTGAATGTAATGCAATTGTTAACTTGGAGTATACTGTAATTTCAGACTAAATGTTCATTGATTGCTTTTCAAAGCCTTTGTGTTCAGAACTGAAAGTGAGAGAAAGAACAAGAGGAGAGATGGAGATAAACTTCCACACATCAGGACAAATGGGCATGAATTTAAATATATTCAGTCAGGACCACTTGAGTCAAAAAATACCATAAACAGTCTTTGACAATTTAAAATTTTTATTTGCATGTTTGTTAAAGTTACATTTGGCGGTATGGCTCTGTTCTAAATTCCCCATCCTTTTCATGAGCTCCATGAAAGCCAAGTCAGGGAACAGCAGCAGCTTCTGGGGACAACTTCCCATTTAACTGGGAAAGCAGCACAAAAATCCCCCTATTGAGAACAGAGCATGCATCAATGACAACAGAATGACACTAATTAAGTTAAACACAAGTTTAAAGGAGGAGCTGGGGAGGAGGTGGGTTGCAAGCAGTTTGCAGTGGAAGCAGCCAAGCAGGCAGACTATGAATGCATTTAAATAAGGCGCCCCGTTTGAAAGTCACCAATCGAGTGCCTAGGAATTGGATCAGCTGATAAGCCGAGTTAGGATTTTAACAATCAGCTGATAGCGGAGCTTGACTACGTGACCTGCCTGAAATGACGCTAACGCTCAATTTCAGTCAGGACCACTTGAGTCAAAAAATACCATAAACAGTCTTTGACAATTTAAAATTTTTATCTGCATGTTTGTTAAAGTTACATTTGGCGGTATGGCTCTGTTCTAAATTCCCCATCCTTTTCATGAGCTCCATGAAAGCCAAGTCAGGGAACAGCAGCAGCTTCTGGGGACAACTTCCCATTTAACTGGGAAAGCAGCACAAAAATCCCCCCCAAACAGACCATACCAGGCAATCCTCCCTGGCTCTTCTGGCTAAATCGAAGAGCCAGCCGAGGATCGGAATGAGCGTTTCAAGAAGCCAATCTTGATTAGTTAAATGAAAAAGCCAATAGATCTATGTGGAACTACAAAGAAAAGAAGCTAGAGCTAATGAAGCGGTAATAAAAAGCCCATCAACTACTGAAACAATTTTTATTTAACTACAGATCCTGAGCATGACTCATAGCTTTCTGAGCCTCAAGTATGGCTCGAGTATCTGGCCGGAGGTACCGTTCATAAGCTGTCGAAGACCATCTTCCCATAGCCTTAAGGGTAGAGATGGGAGTATAGGAAGCTGCAGTTGTAGCAGCCCCTATGCTCAAAGAATGAGCTGTATAATGCTCTGGGGCAAGCCCGCATAATTGACATAGCAGGCGGAGGCGGGAGGCAAACCAGGCTCTGGACATGGGCTTCCCTTCCTCCGTTGCAAATAGTGGGTCCTCCTGACAAGCTTGTGGACGACTCCTCAGATAAGCCAACATAGACAACAAAGGACAAAAAGCAGAGTTAGTTTCAGAAACGAAAACAACAGATCCTTCTCTGTTCCTATTGGTTTTTGAGTGCTTTAGATATATGGTGAAGTGGTGAGAATAGATTGAAATATCAGATATTGTGAGGTCATGTGACGGATTAAAGGAATCTGAGCGTGTTGTAAACTCACCACCCCTGAGAAAGCCATAGAAAGCTGTAAGCAAAGCAGATTCTAACATCATATCAGAATAAAGCCCAAAGCATCCCTCTCTCAGACGTGATATAACTTTTTTCAAGAGTGGAAGTGTGAGAGGGAGACGATGATCATTGCCTTGAGGTTTCTCTTTTTTAAGTCCGTTAAGCAGGAGACGAATGGATGGATGTTCTAGCAAGCTGATGGTGGATGGATCCAAGCAGCGCAGGTTGAATTGGATGCCGTGACCATACTTTTGATGGATGAAGGCTGCATTTTACGGGACTCAAAACAGTGGACTATAAAAGCACTAACATATGAAACATTTACAGGCAGTACATCTACATAGAAAGTGGCACAGAAAGAACTAAAGTGAGACCAAGCAGATTCGTACATTTTTAATGTCGATGATGCTAGACCACTGCGCATGTACTTAGCTGCAGAATGCATATAAGATTGAAGGGTCATATCTAATCTATAACAGTTTGGCTGAAAGGGGGGCAGACCAAGCTGGCTGGTGCTGAATCCAGACACAGGAGGTGGAATTTCTGAAATTCAAATCGAGAAAGTGAATCAGCAATTTGATTGTTTAAGCCTGGAATGTGAGCAGCTCGAAAAATGAAGTTACCCATGACCGATAACCAAGTGAGACGCCTAACAAATCTGTTGATAAACGGAACTGAGGAGCGTCCTTTATTAATGCTATTAACAGTTGCCTCATTGTCGCAAAAAAAACAGAATTTGTTTTCTAGACCATTGTTGGCCCCATAGAATACATGCTATCACTATGGGATATAGTTCTAACAGAGCGGTTGACATGTTATTATCCGGCACGGATAGCAGCTCTTTTGGCCATTCGCTAGCAAACCACTGACCATTAAAAACCCCCCCAAAACCAACGGAAGGCGCAGCATCTGTATACAATTTAAGGGCTGCAGAAGACTCCAGATCATCATGATGATGTAACGATGTAGCGGTTATTAATCAATTTATGGGTGGAATATGAATATAATAATTCATAAGGTTTTATGAATTATTATGCACATATTGACCCAAGGGGGAATTAAACATATATTGTGAATCAATTACAACAAATTATAATTAATTACATATATGATTAGTTCAATAATTCAGGTTCAATAATTATTTAGAGAAACTACCAGTTCGTCCAGCAAACCGTTGCTTCTCATAGAATATTATGAACGGAGTTATTCTCTGGCCATGAGAATAACTTGCTATTATAGTATCAAAGCATAAAGTGATCGAAAAACGTTAAAGTGACTTGGTCTTCAGCTGAAAGAACAAACAGAACAAGCGAGCATGAATTAAGTGTTTAATATATGCAGCTATGACTACAGAGATTATACGTCTAAAATATATACAGAAGTATACACATATATATACACAAGAGTGAAAATGAAGAAAAGACAGGAAAAGAAAGATGATCAAAGAATGGCAAATTACACAGTTAAACCTTTTTGAGAGAGCCAGCACAGAAATCAGTTTAGACAAATTTCAGATAAATGATAATACTTGCTTATTGGTTCAAGTCCGTGAGTAGCAGTTTCAATGCGCTTGGCTTGGTTGGTCCTTTCCGAGAGGGTTTCTCCGGCGGGGTTTTCAAAAGAGGTTTGAACTTAAGTAACTTAACCGAAGAGAGAGAGAGAGCGAGAGAGTCCAAAGAAGTGGTCCCGAAGATGAGCGCGATGGCAGCGCGTGGTCACTGGCGGCGTCCAAGAGAGACGTGCACGAGGTGCTCGTGAGACAATCGGGAGACAAAAGAGAAGGTGTGTGTCGTTGTTTTTATGGAAACCCAAGCTAACACACCTCCTGAATTGTAGCGGCCAATAGATGCGCAGCACTATTTGGCGGGCAAAGTTCCTTTGTTTGGTCTCCTACATGAATTTGCATACTTAATGACTATCAGATCGGATTTCGAGATGGAGTGCTTTCTTCACAGTATCATTAAACACATAGAAAAATGCATTTGTCAGCTATGTGACATATCTCAGTGAATAGCTCGAGTCCGGAGCTTTACAGAGAGATCAAACTCGACAGATCAGAAAGGCATAGAAAAGAAGTTATGGTTTACAGACAGAATTCCACTATTAAAATGCACACTAGCACAAATACACTCATTTAAACACTAGGAAACATGCATAGGCCCTAAAATACATGATGGATATATTTCAGCATAGTTGTAGTTTACATATACAGTTAAAAATGTATGTTTGTGTGTTTCTGTATGTGTCTGTGTGTGTGTTTTTGTGTGTGCCTGTGTGTGTGGGTGTTGGAATGTGGATCTGGCCCGTAGTCCACATGAGGGGCCCCTCACATGAGGGGTCTTTGTGAATGGTCAATTGAATATTGTTGTTGAATCACATTTTACTTGGTGAGTCAGCATAATACAATCAATGGTAAAAAGAATGTATAAAAACCTCATAATAAGATGAAAAATGGTCACTTAGTTGCATTAAACTGTATTTATTCTCTTTTTCAGGTCTGTTTCGATCTAAGTAGTTATAAATGTCATAGTGAATCATGTGATTATTCCTTATTGCAGTTCACCCATGCCATTGTTGGTCACACACCTGTGTAAGAGAAAAAAAATGATACAGAGGTAAATTAGTGTAATGTATAATTTCTTGTAAAAATTGTGTTTAATTGTTTAATTTGATTGTTTTTATCTTTGATGTGAAATTATTCTTGAATGCACTAAATAAATGTTCTGGTCTCTGATCAGACCAGTTTTTTTTTCTTTTTTTTTTTCTTGACTCTATGGATTGTAATACTTTTACATGTAATACTTACAGTGATCTTTTGTGACATCCTGTGAAACTCATTTGATGGCGAGCCAACCAAATCTGCTACAGAGGAAAAAGGATGACACATCATAAAGAAGAGGACAATATCCTTTAATCATCAGTCTTTAATCATCAAATAATCATCACTTAATAGTTAGAGATGAATAGAGAGCGTTTTTTTCGGGCTACATTAAAATTATTTCATGTTTTGTTCTATATATTGTGATGACCTCTGCAGGCTGGAGCTCAGTTTATTAATTCTACCTGGATTCACCTGTGAGACGATGATGAAGGTTTAAAAATCCAATGCATTAGGTCTTTCTGCCTGATCCAGAATTGCTATCTCTAGCCCTAACTAAATCAATGTCATCTGAAAAAAAATAAAAGCACTCATTCTGCTTCGTGATCGGTCACATAGGCTTTATGGAATTTTTATGATTGTTTTTTTCTCTCCTTTTTGACACAATTTGTATTGTGTTGTTCAAACTGAAATGCAACAGCAGATATGGACACACACACACACACACACCTGCTGACACACAATATCTTCTTTTAAGTCAGAAGAAAAGACATTAAAATGACAGCAGTGATATAACTGATGGCAGTGTCTTCATCGTGAAACTGACACGTCACAATAAGCATTTATAGATCCAAATACTTGTGATAAAACACTGTGTGTGCTGGAACAGGTTTGGTGGATTCATAATTGTGGTGTTTTTCATGTTTAATATCTGTCCTTTTAAACTTTTGTTCTTAATCCATGTCAGGTGTGTCCTGTTAATTAATGTAACAGGTAATGTCCTGAAAAACATCAGAAACACCCCAGTGAAATACGCACCTGAGCAGGTTCAAACTGTAAGGTGTGGAAAGCTTTGTGTAAATGATCACATTCATGAAATAATTCTGTGGTTTACTGTAAGGAAGTGTTTATAGTCAGGTTCTGTGTGAAGAACAGGTGAAGCAGCTTCAGATGAACAGCTGATCTTTGTTTGTTTCCACTGTGAACTTCCACTTTCTTTGAACATCACTGTTAGCTGCAACAGACTTTATTAATGAAGAATGACATTAAAGCTTCTGTCTTGTCAGAATTGTAGTTAAAAGGGTTAGGGTTATCTTTAAATAATAGATAGACATACAAATATGACAACAATGCAATAAGGCAGCAGGGTATGTGAGGTAAACATGAACAAAATGCTGAATGTTGCCATTCATTTAATCCTTCCCCACCTTAAAATAACATTAAAACTGACCATATATTTTCTAACAGGCACAATGTCGTAAATACATGACTACATGAATACATAAATAAATCCAATCAAAATATATTTTGTGGTCAAATCTGACAGCATCCATTTCCACATAAGCAGTGTGCATATGGGTGCATATAGGTCTGCTGCCGATTTAAAGGAACACTCCACTTTTTTTGAAAATAGGCTCATTTTCCAACTCCCCTAGAGTTAAACAGTTGAGTTTTACCGTTTTTGAATCCATTCAGCCGATCCCCGGGTCTGGCGGTACCACTTTTAGCATAGCTTAGCATAGTTCATTGAATCTGATTAGACCGTTAGCATCTCGCTTAAAAATGACCAAAGAGTTTCGATATTTCCCCTATTTAACACTTGACTCTTCTGTAGTTAAATCGTGTACTAAGACCGACGGAAAATGAAAAGTTGTAATTTTCTAGGCCGATATGGCTAGGAACTATACTCTCATTCAGGTGTAATAATCAAGGAACTTTGCTGCCGTATCATGGCTGCAGCAGGCGCCTCTCACAAACGTCTCCATGGTTACAAGGCACGCTCCCTGTGCAAGCAGGGGGTCACAGGCGGTGCGTAATATCATTGCGCCTGCTGCAGCCATGGTACGGCAGCAAAGTTCCTTGATTATTACGCCGGAATGAGAGTATAGTTCCTAGTCATATCGGCCTAGAAAATCACAACTTTCCATTTTCCATCGGTCTTAGTACACGATTTAACTACAGAAGAGTCAAGTTTTAAACAGGAAAAATATCAAAACTCTTTGGTCATTTTTAAGCGAGATGCTAACGGTCTAATCAGATTCAATGAACTATGCTAAGCTATGCTAAAAGTGGTACCGCCAGACCCAGAGATCGGCTGAATGGATTCAAAAACGGTAAAACTCAACTGTTTAACTCTAGGGGAGTTGGAAAATGAGCCTATTTTCAAAAAAAGTGGAGTGTTCCTTTAAGATTCAAACTCCTGATACAAAACAAAGCTTTTGTGAGTTTGTTTTTAATGTTGATAATATTATACGAGCAAGATATCCACACGATTGCAAATGTATACTGATTTTATACAACATTTTAACAAATAAAAGGGTAAGATTAAGTCATGTTCTTCACAATATTGTCAGTATTTACTCCATTTTGCAATGAAATAACAGCTCCAACGAAAGCCACATCAGAACTATAACACACAGCGGTGTTCTGTGAACGAATCTGCGGCTTTGAACGAATTGTTTGTGATTCAATGATTCATTCATAAATACAGCCACTTGCTTCGTTGAATGAACGACTCGATGACTCATGCATTAAGACAGTGACTTACCGCCATCTGCTGGTGGTTTAATATTTAAAAGAATCACTTTTCAAGTTTTATAATTGCATATTTCTCTACTGAACTTTTTTAAATTTAAAACATTATTGATGTTGTAAAGGTATTTATAAAGATAAAAAAAAAGAAAATAAAATATAAAGAAAGTCAATTTAGGGGGCAAATATTGTCACTTAATGGAAAAGGTGCAGTCTAAGTGGAAGAGAGAATGATGGTAAATGCCTCACTCTAATAGTTTGGGAATCACTGCAATAAGGATTTATAAAAAGTGAAGAAAGGAAGAAAAGGGTTTCTTCAGTTCTCTTCTCTTGATAACAAAGTCGCTCCAATCACAACATTCTCCTCGAAACAAGAGGAAACTCTTCACCGCAACATAATTAATACTGCATTATCTGGTGTTCTTCAATAAAACCACCTACATATATTTAACCTCAAGAATGCAAAACATTGCTGTTTAAATTTAATACAACATATTACTTTTCTTTTATGCAAAATGAAAATATCTAATATTTTTAGAGTCAAAATAAGATGCTCTGTTTGTAATTCTAATACATGTAATACATTTTTGTCAAGTTGACTTCCTATTAAGCTCAGAACACATTTAAATCTCAAATAAAACAGCATTAAATGAATTAATAGAGCCTAGGACACGTCCTTTCAGATTAACCATAAATGAAGCATGTTTATTTCTGTTCATAATGTACACTTGCATTAAAAAGTGTAATGGCCTTGTAACACAGATGGGCTCAAATGACACATGCAGCTTATAAACTCAGTTATGTGTGCAGTTAAAGAAGTCAGATTAAACAGGTCAAACAAAGGTGTGTTTATGTGCGTGCATGCATGTGCGTGCGTGTGTGTGCTCATTCACAAGAACAATGAAAACATTCATGTGTTTTAATGCAAGTTAATCCAGTGAATCTGGTTTTTAGGCTTAATGTAGGAAAAGGTGATCAAATATGTGCTTGCTTATATATTGAAACACAGATGTAAAGTCCAGGGGTCAGAACAAAAGTCCTGCCATATGTTTATTTCACCCACACAACAAAAACTCCAGTGTTAAATAAACTCTCCTGGGAGTATATGTGAGACCACAGTCAAGAGTGTTAAATGAACACTGAAGAAGTGTTAAAGTTAAAGAGATAATTAAGTGATTAGTTGAGTGATGATTGACCATTATTGAAGATACCTGATGTTAACAAGCAGAATCACCAAAGGAGAAAATCACAATTTAAGTCACCATCATTGAGATCAGTGTTTGCTTTAGTTGAGCTCTTGTAACTGAGTTATAACATCCAGGTAAGCAAAGAGAAAAGATGATCAGGTGATGTTGGTTATGTGTTCACATTTGTCTTTTTCTCTAATATTCTAATGTGAGCTGCTGATCTTTCTTATAACAGAATTCTGTTAGCTGGGTCTAATGGAACGACTTTCTGGCTCAGCTGAGACTCAAACAAGAGACCTTCTTGTTGTGAGGAGACAGTGTTTCCCACTGAGACACTTGTGCAGCCCTTAAACACAAATGTAAAATACATATATTTGTAGAATAATTAATAATAAGCAAAGAAAAGGTCCCTGTTTAGGTTCAGCTCTTCTACATCTGAATGCTGGCTAAATTGGCCAAAGCTGTTCCCGAGAGCAGCACCACCGATCAACACACACATCTGCAGAATACATCAAATATAGTGACGCAAACCTTGACTAATTAAACTAAATCAATGTCATTTCAAAAATAAAAGCAATCATTGTGCTTCGTGATCGTTCACTAGGCTTTGTGGAATTTTTATGGTGTTTTTTTTTTTCTCCTTTTTGACACAATTTGTGTTGTGTTCTTCAAATCGAAATGGAAAAGCAGACATGGACACACACACACACACACACACACACACACACACACACACACACACACACACACACACACACACACACAGTAATAATCAATGCTGTTTCAACAGTCTTAACAATATCTTCTTTTGAGTCAGAAGAAAAGACATTAAAATGACAGCAGTGATATAACTGATGGCAGTGTCTTCATCGTGAAACTGACACGTCACAATAAGCATTTATTGATCCAAATACTTGTGATAAAACACTGTGTGTGCTGGAACAGGTTTGGTGGATTCATAGTTGTTGTGTTTTTCATGTTTTAATATCTGTCCTTTTAAACTTTTGTTCTCAGCCCATGTCAGGTGTGTCCTGTTAATTAATGTAACAGGTAATGTCCTGAAAAACATCAGAAACACCCCAGTGAAATATGCACATGAGCAGGTTCAAACTGTAAGGTGTGGAAAGCTTTGTGTAAATGATCACATTCATGAAATAATTCTGTGGTTTACTTTAAGGAAATGTTTAAAGTTAGACCGGTTCTGTGTGAAGAACAGGTGAAGCAGCTTCAGATGAACAGATGATCTTTGTTTGTTTCCATTGTGAACTTTCACTTTCTTTGAACATCACTGTTAGCTGCAACAGACTTTATTAATGAAGAATGACATTAAAGCTTCTGTCATGTCAGAATTGTAGTTAAAAAGGGTTCAAAGGGTTTATTGTTTAACTTTAAATAAAAGATAGACATACAAATATGACAACAATGCAATAAGGATTTATAAAAAAAAATGCAGAAAGGGGAAAAAAGGCTTTTTCTTCAGTTCTCTGATCTTGATCACAAGGTCGATCCAATCACAACATCGTCCTCGAAACAATCTTCATTGCTGCGTATTTAATACTGTGTTATCTTAATGTGTTGTTCAATAAAACCATATACATATATTAAACCTAAAGAATACAAAACTTTGCTGTTTTTATTTATATTCATAATTTACACTTGCATTAAAAAGTGTAACGGCCTTGTAACACAGATGGGCTTGACACATGCAGCTTATAAACTCACTACAGACTTTATGTGTGCGGGTAAAGAAGTCCTTACTGATTAAAAGTCATTCAGATTCACATTGTGTGCATGCGTTTGTGTGTGTGTGTGTGTGTGTGTGTGTGTGTGTGTGTGTGTGTGCGCTCATACACAAGAACAATGAAAACATTCATGTGTTTTAATACAAGTTAATCCAGTGAATCTGGTTAAATCTTCGGTTAAAAGCAGGAACAGATGCCTATATATTTGCATTCATATGTCACAGGAATGAAAAATCCTCTATATGTTTCATATATAGAATTACAAAAAAAAAAGTGTTCAAATGTATACCTGAAGTGATGGTTAGTATATGTGTGCATCTTCCCCTTTAATTTCCTGACTGCAGCGTGTCAATCTTAATAGTCTTTTCACTCATCTCCTCCACTTCTGCAGTTATTTTTCTCTGTTTACTTTCACTGATTTCCAAAAGTCATCTGAAATGTTCAATTGTCAATACAACTGAAAAATGTGAGAGAAGATCTCATAAGGTCACTTAAAGGTGCCATAGAATGCTTTTTCACAAGATGTAATATAAGTCTAATGTGTCCCCTGAATGTGTCTGTGAAGTTTCAGCTTAAAATACCCCATAGATTTTTTATTATGGGTGCTGATTTTGATACACTTGATTTGTGTATATATATAATTAGCATTGCACAACGTATCGAGTGCTGGGCAAAATATTTGTTGGAGGCCCCTCACAACACCTCTCCCCTCTTTAATATTTTTATATTGCAATAATTTCACTGTTTCTCTCCAAATTAATGCAGAAACAACTTAAACTGGAAAAAATAATTTGACAGCACTTGATACGTTGTGCAATGCTAATTATATATATACACAAATCAAGTGAATGGGACAATCACTACTAAGCAGAGAAGTTAAGCAATATATATAAGTTATAGTTCATTTAAACTGAAATTTTATGTTAGAGCAGTAATTTAATCATCAGCAAAATTTAGAAGATACATCTGAGGTACTTTTTTGAACATAAAAAAACTCTAGTGTGTTTTCTTTTTGACTTTGTACACGACTTTGCTTTTAGTCGCTATTTTGCACACTCAGCTCCCGACATGATCTCATACATGCAAATTCAAAGTGTCTAGTCCAGGCGCTTGTGCTCTTAAACTCGTAATAAACCAGAAAATGATGCTGATCGACAGAACAAGTTTATTTTTTAGAGTGCATCACTCCAAAACAGATGATAACAACACACACCTGGATCTGTACTTATTTGCATGCCTATTTAGCATTTTGCTTCGCATCACCCAAAGGATGTGTTCGTTTTGGAGAATAGATCGGACCCACTCTGACATGGCAACTATATCCAATGAACGAAGAGGCTAGTATTTTGCTCTCGTCTAGGCTTAGGGGATGTTACAGTTATGGAGGCCCCTCCTCAAACCCGAGGCCCTAGGCCAGTGTTTCTCAACCCTGTCCTGGAGGACCCCCCAACACTGCACATTTTGAAAGTCTCCTCTGTCTGACACACTCATTTCAGGTAGTGGAGTTTCTTCTAATTGGCTGATGAGTTGAATCAGGTGTGTTTAATTGGGGAGAAAGACAAAACCTGCAGGACCAGGGTTGAGAAACACTGCCCTAGGCAATCGTCTGCTCTGTCTATAGGTAGCACAGGCTCTGGTTTTATGTTAAATAACGGTCTTTCAAAATTTTGTTAACACTTATATCATAAATACCCTGTGAATTTTTTAATTTGGCTGATATAATTCCTCTACATTTGTGACAACATCTTGCAACTGACTATGCTTGAGTCACACACAGACTTCAATATTCAGCCTGCAAAACACAACTATGGTAACAATTAAATTTTAATTAAAGTAAATTATCAAGAACACTCTACAGTTCTGTTTTAGTTACTAGAACTATTGTGTAAGTGAACTATATTAACTAAGCATTTGTCAGTACAACATACTATTCCTATTTCACTCAGTCAGTTTCAGATTTCACAGTGCACTAACAGATCTCCCCCTATATTAATATTGAGCAAAACACATGAAATAACATTTCTCTGAAATGTTCTCTTGAACAATTACTCTCCTTTAACCCAGTGTTTCTCAAAGTGTGTATGTGCAATATATGTACACAATAAATGATCAATCTAATGCTAGTATATTCCTGCAGTATATTCCCATATATTTGTGTTCTGTAAGGGCTCCTGTCTTTGTGCCTCCATTGTCTTTGCACGAGAGAGAAATGTTGAGGGCGAAGGCAAACATCATGAAAGACTTTTGTCTCTTTGTCAGAGTAAATGAAGAGTCGACCTAGTTACTGTCAGTCTATTTATTCAGTCAAAAGAAAACACACAAGTATTGTGCAAAAGTAACTTGCAGCACTTCAAATGGTTTATTCTTCTTCCATTGAATCACTGTGTTTGTATTTGTCCTCATTTATAAGTTACTTTGGTTAAAAAAACAAATAAACAAACACATGTAAATATAAATGAGGTGATGTTTGACTCATTTAACCTCCATAAACTCTCTCATGTCACGCATCTGCTCCAGTATCGGCTTGAATTCAGTGATGGAAACATGGATGTGATGAGCAGAAATGTTATATTAAAGACTTTATAAATGCCAATCTGAAGAACTTCTGCTTAAGCAAATTTATATTATGAAGAGATGTTTTTTTTTTTTAAAGGAAAGCCAATTCTTCTATAGTGTATTCTGTCCTGTCGTGTTTTATCTGATAGTAAATCGTTATTTTGAGTTTTATTGTTTGAGGAGGATCTGTCACTGGATCATATCAGATCACTTTATATCAAACAGGGTTTCCACGTCTTTATTTCAAAATTCCATACATTTTCAGACTCAATTTTCCAAACCTTTATGTAGATTTTTTTCAGCCCATTTAACAAAGTGATCCATACAGCATTATTTACAGCATTATATTTGGTATATAGTACAGTCATAAATATATATATATATATATATATATATATATATATATATATATATATATATATATATATTTTTTTTTTTTTTTTTTTTTTTTTGTAGTTTTGTTCCATACTTTTTTTTTTTTTTTTTTTTTTTGAAGAGATAAAGTGCGCTTGCATGATGAAAAGAAACATAAAACCCTTTATAACCTGCATATATTCACCTGTGACACATTTTGACATGTTTGGTACTGTAATGATGTTGAATGATCACCAAGCCCCAACTTTTAGCCATGATTTAGACTCGCCGACAGATTTTGCAAAATCGCCAACAAGTGCCTGAATTCGGAGGCAAATCAGTGCTTGTACACGTGAATGACAATCACACAGTGTGAATTATAATATCATGTAATTTGATATTTAAGAAAACCAGTGGTGTAAAGTACTTAAGTAAAAGTAATTACTGTACTTAAGTATCTTTTTGGCTACTTTGTAGTTGTACTGAGTACCAAAGATATTAGCAACTCTCTACTTGACTACATTTTTGAACAAGTAAATGTACTTTTTACTCCACTACATTCGTGATGAGTAATGCAATTACACATGAAGAAAAATGAATAAGGGAAAAAGTCTTATTTTATAAAGTTTAATATTATCCATACTCCATTTTTCTCCCATACTTTTCCAAACTGGGCAGGAACCCTGAATGAAACTGAGAGAAAAATAAGGCAATGCAGTGTATGAATCTTGAGTGATTTGAAGCGTCTTCTGCTTTGTGTTCAGAACGGACAGGAATTGTAAAGTGACAAAGATGGAGGAGTTTCCTCAGTTTCCTCACAGCTTCACCTCTGTATCTGATCTGCCCTCAAAATGCATTTTAGTGTCCTGTGAAAATATAAATCACTTATTAATGTATATAATAATAATATTTTCCATTATATTATTACTTATTATATTCAGAAACTTAAATGCAATGAAAAGGTGACCATTTATGAACAATTTATAACTGATATTAAAATGCATTTAGAAACTATATCAAAAAAGTAAAAACTTGAAAGCCATATAAACTATTCAGCTGTTTAACCTGTTAATGTCTTTCTGAGCTGATGGATCTGAACTTAAACAGTTTTAGTTCATGAATGATTTGAAATGCAGATCTAAAGTTGAAGGAAACACTGAAGAAACACTTGGAAAAATTAAAGTGTATAAAAATGATATGAGTTTAAGTTAACTGTAACGCAAGTGTACTGAACTAAAGATTTTAATTTCATACAGTATATTTCACAAAATAATTTGAAATCTGAAATTGCTTGAAAATCAAAGCCGTACAGTAACTGAGTCTGAAGCTGATATCACAAAAGGTTTTAAATTCAGTGTCAGTGTTTCAGCTTTTGAATGACACCAAATTATATCACATATGAAAATATGTGAGCAGAAGCAAGCACACCTGACAGATAATTGTACAATTACTGTACTGTATAACCTTTATTTCTATTTATTTTTCCCTATATTTGCCAGACATGTTTGGTTATATGTACTCGTGATTCTCAATAAAAACAATGTTAATGGTGACTCTAAACCAAACTGTTAAATTTGATAAAATATCAACATTAACTAGAGCTAATATTCTGTTAACAGTCTTTTTGTACATGTATTAAAGAAATAAACCCAAACTCACATTTATGCTGAGCACAATATATTCAAATAAACACACAAACTCAAAGAGACAGACTGTGTTCAAGGCTCAGTGAAGGGATTTAAAGGATCTATTGTAGCTTCAGCCTTCATTCATCGAGACACAGAACTCGAGTGCCTTAAACCAACAAATGCAAACTGAACTGAAAACTGAAACAATGAATCAGGGAAATGAAAGCACAGAGTAGTGGAGCCCTCTGCTGGTCACTGCAGGAAATCACACAATAATTCATCTGATCATCTGATGTTCATCTGTGGAAATACTGCAGAAACACCACAACTATACAAATAACATCACAACTATACAAATAACATCACAACTATAACATCACAACTATATAAATAACATCACAACTATACAACCAGGGCAAACATGACAAGCAGTTTTCACTTGTTAAGAGAAAACACTAAAAAAGAATATGTCCATAAACATTATTTTACAATATTCAATATTTTATTTTCAAGATTTCAGGTTAAAAAAGACAAATTCATAAACAAATGAGTAAATTTGTGGTGTTACTACTGGCCCAGGAATGTTATAATTTACACAAAAAAAATAAAAAAAATAAATAAATATTTAAACACAAAATACTAAAATGTACAACAACTAAAGTACTAAAACTTTTATATCATTACAATTAAAACTGGAATTATAAAAATAAAAGTTGATTCAATATATTAATGAAAACTATAATCTCAATCATAATAAAATCATGAAATCATTAATTTTAATTTTTAAATATTTAAAATTGCTTTTCAACTTTTATAAGATCATCTAAAAAGTGGTGTGATATATTGAAAGTATAAATAAATCATAAAGAGATTAAAAGGAGGTCATAAAATCTGCATGCATATTATTCATTAGAAAAAACACTCCAAAAGTATATTAAATTGCAGATTAATTGCTCACATTGTCACTTAATGTGACTTTTTGTCTTTGAGACAAAAATAACAATGACAAATGTTGTTTCTGCATCCAAAAGTGTGTTAAACGCTTATTTTTGCTGTTAATTCAACAGGCTAAATATATTTTATTTTGCTTTCATGCTAGAAATATGTTTCTACATCAGAAAATGATAAAAGAAGATAAAAGATAAAAGAATTACATTTATTAAATGACTATTAAACCACCTGAATAAGAGATGAAATGATTGGCTTGTGTAGATGTGAAAGCAGAGGTGAAGTGCTTGCTATATAACTTACATAAAGTGGCAAATCTTCAGCGCTCAGAGTCAGATCAATAAGATTAAAGGGTTAGTTCACCCAAAAATTCTGTCATTTATTACTCACCCTCATGTCGTTTCACACCCGTAAGACCTTCGTTCATTATCAGAACACAAATTAAGATATTTTAGTTGAAATCGGATGGTTCAGTTAGGCCTGAACAATGACATTTCCTCTCTCAAGATCCATTAATGTACTAAAAACATATTTAAATCAGTTCATGTGAGTACAGTGGTTCAATATTAATATTATAAAGCCACGAGAATATTTTTGGTGTGCCAAAAAACAAAATAACAACTTATTTAGTGATGGCCGATTTCAAAACACTGCTTCAGGAAGATTTGGAGCGTTATGAATCTTTTGTGTCGAATCATGATTCAGATCGCGTGTCAAACTGCCAACGGCTGAAATCACGTGACTTTGGCGCTCCGAACCGCAGATTCGACACGCTGATTCATAACGCTCCGAAGCTTCTTTATGGCTTCAGAAATCTTCAGCATATCTTCAGGTTTTCCTTCATGAAGGTCACGATCAGCAAGTAAGAGCGCTTCAGAAAACCTAACACACAGAAAAACATACAAGTTCGTATTTAAGTTTAATTTGTACATAGTCATGCAGAAGTCTTTGCAATGGACCACAGGTATAATTTTAGGAGCCGCAAGATCATGAAATCAAATCGAATCATAAACAAGTGAGTCACTGAATCATTCAGTCAAATGATTGGATCAAAATAGCTGATTCATTCAGGGAGCAAGTGATTCTTCATGTCTATGTTTGTATCTAACTGCAAATATATTTAGAAATCAAAATTCAGAATGTTTGATCTGTGGCAAGAAAGTATTGTAACAACAAATAACTACTTTTAGTCAGTTATGACGTCAGTCAGTCATGTTTCTTGTAGATGTAGTTCTTGTGTTTCTCTTTTCTTCAGTGATTCTGCTCATTATCAGGTTAGATATTGATTATTAATCACAAATATAAGTAGAAAATCCACATATCTTTGGAATACTCATTTCAACATACTACGATTTGGGATGCACTAATTCTTATTTCCCATGATCTACAGTTTGAGCTACAGGATGTGTAGTATTTACACTTGGTTAAGTTTCTTTGCTAAGAAAGTGTCTTTTATGCAGTTTCTGACCTAAGGTTGATACCTGCCCCAAGCATTATTTTTAACTGACCTTTTCTGTGGCAATATATTTTTATTTACTCAAATCAGGCACCTTGTCCCTGAAGCAGATGTGGCTGAAGAAAGTTGTAGTTTGTGTTCTTATTTCTCTTTCTTTCAGTGTTTGTTCACAGCAGGTGTTTGAATGATTGAAAGAATGTTTCAGGAACATCACACTAACCTTTAAATAACATTCTACTAACATTAAGGAAACTGAACATTTTCATGTTCTTGAAATGTTACAAATCAACGTTCCTACAATGTTGAATTTTAGATCAAAATTAAGTTGAAAGAACGTTTCAGGAACATTATATCTTATAAAAACGTTCCTATAACGTCAAGAAAACTGGACGTTTTTAACATTCCCAGAACCCACATTGAATAGGGTTCTGCTTCCTCTTCTTGTTTTTGGCCTCCTTCTTTGAGATTGTAAACCTTGAGAGATCAAATCAGCCATATCAACTCTAGTTCTCTAGGTTCATTTGACAGAAACTCCATCATTAGGCATTTGTCAGTAGAGTTCATTTGTTTGATTCAACATAACATTTCCCATATGACTCATATTTTATATTGTAAATCTCCTGAAGTGACGAGAGCACTTTGCTTTATGAGTAGAGTGAAATTTAATGCTTTGTTTACCTTTTTTTTTTTTTTTAAACAAAGAGGTGTGTACAATTAGTTCATCACCAAAAAAAATTAAAACTATAGTCTTTATATATTTATATTAAATATTCTATGTGACAAAAATGCATTTCCATAAGTACTTATTTGCATTAATTCAGTGATAAGGTTTAGCACTTTCTCATATGCAACAGAATAATTAGAGAGACACATGAAGCAAAGACACTTGCACACAAAATAAAGGAAAGATCACATTTATTACAGCAGATAAGAGATAATAAATCACTGCTCCACCATTGCTGTAAACACAACACAGTTATTTATTTATTTAGTTTATGACAACAAACTGAAAACCTTTTTTTTCATAAATAACTTTTTTTCCTAGCAATAACACAATAAATATATATCTGAACTGAATAAAGGTCAAAGGTTAAGATCTAGAAAGCCTCTGTATACAATTTAATCCCTAAAAATGTGTAAATCCCTGAAACCTCTCTCAAGATCAGTAACCAGATCTCTACTCTACACACAACTAAAGGAGTGATGTGATATTAAATGATCCATCAGTTACCTGTATTTATTGTTATAGCACAACCCTTCACCATCCTCTATAGTTAATCACTAATTAGTGTCTATCTGACATCAACACCACATTGTGTGAATAATAATAGCAAGTAAATAGATTATAAATCTGATATTACACTCAAATATTCTACCATATTTGTGAACTAAAACATCCCATTACCAGCACTTTAAGTCTATCCGAGGTCAACTCTAGTTTAAAAGTTTAAAAGCTAACTCTAGTTTAAAAGTTTAAAAGCTAACTTAAATTTTACAGTGTAGACTATGAAAGTTAATAATATGACCATGACGATAAAATTTATTTGGTTAATCTAAAAAGAACAAACATCCACACATAGAGGAAGTGTGTGAGTAATGTTTTATAATGTTAGGATTAACGTTCCCCCAGCCCACTAAACAAATCCTTAATGTTGATCTTTCTCTTAATCAGTATTCCTCATGAGATCGCTGTCCTTGACCTGATGTGAGATCTCACTGGGTTGTGCTCTGGAACATAAGATGAAAGATATCATAATTTAAATACACAAACACATGATGACCCTGTATACACTCTCAGAAAAAAAAGTACAAAATTGTACCTTTAGGGGTACAATGGCTTGTCACTGGGGCTGTACCCTCAAAGGTACACATTTGTACCCTTGTGATTTGTACCTTAAGAGATCAGTTTTGTACCTTTGGTGACAATTTTGTACCTTTATTTAACAGTACAAAAATTGACCCTTCAAAAGAGTACAAAATTGGCTTTTTGACAGCGTTCAATCGTTGACTATAATTATATATATATATATATATATATATATATATATATATATATTTTACACACACGCTGAATTAAAATCAGAATTTATTAAATCCTTTTCATTTTCACATTTTACAACATTTCATTTTAAACACATTTTTAAACATTCCATAGGAGTCCATCTTGCCGGGTGTTAAAAAGTAACACTGAAGCAGTGTTAAAGTTAATGAGATAATTGATTGATGATTGAGTGATGATTGACAATTAGTGGAGACACCTGATGATAATAAGCAGAATCATTGAAGAAACAACAAGAGAAAAAGAGAGAGACACAACAACTACAACTGACTTCCAGCCATTAAACATTATTACACTTATTATTAACCAGTTTGATTTGATTTCTGTCATACATCAACAAAAGTTCTTACTGAGAATGAACAGATGTTTAGATGTTAATGTTTTAATGAAAGTTTAGTTTGAAGTCACCATGATGGTGAAAAGCGTTTCCTTTAGTTGAGCTCTTGACTCTATTTATTAACATTAATTTATCTCTGGCTGCTCCAACTTTGTGTTTGTAAAGCACATTTGTTATGGCCAGAGAAACTATGATCTGAGCTGTGTTTCCCAAAAGTGCTGTGAGCCAAAGTTGATCAATTTAGGTTTACAATGCTTTGGGAAGCACAGTCATAATGGTTGTGTTTTCTCATTGTGAAATGGTCAGATTCATTGGTGACATCCAGTATTAACTGGTGATATAGATGTTATATTATTTCTTTATAGTAAATCTCTGTTACTGCTTGAGATCCAGCAGAGCTTTTATAATCTGAAGGGTGTTTTTGAAATGCACACAGACATCAAGAATCAGCATATGACCCTCAACAATGGTGACAATCAAACAAAGTGCTTCATGTTGCAGTGCATGATGGGAGCCACCAATCAAAACTCATCCACGGCTCCCATCATGCATTGCTGCATGAATAAATTATGCAGCTGAATTGTCCTGTAATTTTCGTAGATTGTTCATGTTTGCTTTTATTTTTCTGTTGTTTTGTTGTGACAGTAGCTTGTTTTGTGATGTTCAGAGTTGATCTGTTTGTCAGTATTTTGTATTTATTTATCGTCACCGTTCTTGAGAATCAGATGCTGATTCTTGATGTCTGTGTGTGTTTAAACACTGAAGCTTCAGTGCATAATGTATTATATATAAAAAAAAAAAAATGCTGTTGGATCTCAAGCTGTAAAATCACAGGACTACAATCATTAATACTAAAGCTACACATCAAGCACACAGTCAGAGATTTAGACTCTAAATGACATCAGGCCATCACATGATGATTATATCATCATCAAATTATATTGTGACCAGATCCTATTTTCTCTGACCATAACAAATGTGCTTTACAAACACAAAGTTGGAGCAGCCAGAGAACAATTAATAATAAAAGGTAAAGAGTCAAGAGCCCAACTAAAGCAAACGCTGACCTCTTTCATGGTGACTTGAAATGAAACATTCATAAAACATTAATTAACACCTTTTTTCTCTCTTTTCTTCAGTGATTCTGCTTATTATCATCAGGTGTCTCCACTAATTGTCAATCATCACTCAATCATCAATCAATTATCTCATTAACTTTAACACTGCTTCAGTGTTACTTTTAACACCCGGTAAGATGGACTCATATGGAATGTTTAAAAATGTGTTTCAAATGAAATGTTGTAAAATGTGAAAATGAAAAGGATTTAATAAATTCTGATTTTAATTCAGCGTGTGTGTGTGTGTAAAATATATATATCTCATTATAGTCAACGATTGTACGCTGTCAAAGCCAATTTTGTACCCTTTTTGAAGGGTCAATTTTTGTACTGTTAAATAAAGGTACAAAATTGTCACCAAAGGTACAAAACTGGTCTCTTAAGGTACAAATCACAAGGGTACAAATTTGTACCTTTGTACCATTGTACCCCTAAAGGTACAATTTTGTAATTTTTATTTCTGAGAGTGTACTCACATGTACATATGAACACACACACACACATTAAGAGGGTATCAACATATGAGAGGGAAGATCATACCTTCGGTTTAAAATATTCTCTGCTCCACTCCTCAAAGCACTGCTGAGCTTCCTCGAGCTTTCCGACTGGACCTTTATAGTACACTCTAAACAGTTCTTCATAAAAATCTTTTGGCAGGAACATCTGACATTACAAGAGTCAGAAATTAATGGAATTATGATTCACTACATAGTATGTACTGTGTTGTATACACTGTACTGCTTAAAAAACAGTACCTCTCAAAACATAATACATGTGTTTCATTACATTACTTCAAAAAGACATGGAATATGGAATGCACAATTTAATTAAATATGACTTTACTTGAATTGAGAAATCTTGCAATAGTTTACCCTTCTTTAGAGAGTACATGATTGTAAGAAATAAATGGGCTTCTTTGTGTAAATAATTTGAGTAACACTTTATTTTAGGGTTTTTTAACTACTTACTTATTAGCATGTATATTACTAGAATATTGGCTGTTTATTAGAACTTGCAAAGCACATATTATTGCCTTATTCTGCATGACCTTATTCTATATTCGAAGTCCTACCCAATACCTAAACTTAACAACTACTTTACTAACTATTAATAAAGCAGTAAAATAGGAGTTTATTGATGGAAAAGTCATAGTTAATAGTGAATATGTTCCCTATACTAAAGTGTTACCATAATATGTAATCCTAGTCAGTAACTGTATTTTTAATATTTCAAAGTCACATGGTACCTGATCAGTAATCAGGAAGACTTTGTCCAAGTCCCTCTTGCGGTAGAAATAGACATTGTCCATGGGGTTTTTATCCTTCATGCCGTGATCAATGCGAACCACCTGAATAAGAGAAAATTCCCATTTGAATAGTTTAAGAGATAACTTAAACTGAAGAGATCAAGAGATGCAGATTAATGGTTTATTTTTGAACTTACATCAACCACAAAATCATCAATGTTCAGATCTTGTTTCTTTTCCTCATTCCATGTCTTCACTGCTGCTCTCCAGTCTCGCTTTATCTTAATGAGGGTTTGAGAAAATCAACAGTAAAATACACCAAATGGCAAAAATTAATGACATGAATAATATTTTCAGTTTGTATAATACCACTTATACTAATATCTGATATTTTGTCTCATTACCTGTACAAGCTGCTACAAACTAAAAAAACAATGTTACAATAGAAAATATAATGAGCTAGGCAGTTTATTTTAGTTTTACTCTGTCAAATACCTCTGGGATGTCTCTTTTCTCCAGTTTGGCCTCTCCCAGACACTTTGGCAGGTCCCTTTTGAGAATTTGCATCACTTTTTCTCTAGCATGCTGAAGATCTTCTTCCTGAAGGATTTCTTTGGCAGCCTGAAGGATTTCTTGTGCCGTCTCTGGTTTTCTGTCTTTTTCAAGTTTCTTTACATCTTTTTGGATTTGCTCTGCAGCTTTTTGAAGTTTTTCTGCACCCGTTCTGAGTTTCTCTGCAGCAGTTTCAAGTATTTTTTTGGCTTCATCTGGTTTTGTTTGGTCATCTTTAAGATATCTTTGGGCATTTTCAAGTATCTTTTTGTGATCATACTCAGGGTACAATATTTTCTCAAGAATATGATCTGTTAGAAAAGGAAAAACATAACTATTGTTCTTTCGCATTTTAGTTGAAACATTCCTAATAACAAATCCATAAACAACTTACTGAGTAGATTATAGATACAGTACATCATTATACCATATGTGGATATAATTCCCTCTCCCTCCCTTTTCGTTTTCTTTTAGTCCCATACACAAGCTTCCCACTGACCTGTGAGTTTAATGTATTCTTTCATATCATTTATCGCTTCAGAGATCTGCAAATGGCCATCAGCTTTTACTAGGGCTTCTGTAATCCTAAAATGCAAAGAAAAAAAAAGTATATATGTGTTGTGTATATTACAGGCCTTATATTAAAGGGATAGTTCACCCAAAAATGAAAATTCTGTCATTTATTTCTCACCCTCATGTCATTCCACACCCATAAGACCTTCGTTCATCTTTAGAACACAAATTAAGATATTTTTGTTGAAATCCGATGGCTCCGTGAGGCCTGCATTCACAGCAATGACATTTCCTCTCTCAAGATCCATTAATGTACTAAAAACATATTTAAATCAGTTCATGTGAGTACAGTGGTTCAATATTAATATTATAAAGTGACGAGAATATTTTTGGTGCACCAAAAAAACAAAATAACGACTTATATAGTGATGGCCGATTTCAAAACACTGCTTCAGGAAGATTCGGAGCGTTATGAATCAGTGTGTCGAATCAGCGGTTCGGAGCGCCAAAGTCACATGTTTTCAGCAGTTTGGCGGTTTGACATGCGATCCGAATCATGATTCGACAAAAAAGATTAATTTATGCTCCGAATCTTCCTGAAGCAGTGTTTTGAAATCGGCCATCACTAAATAAGTCGTTTTTTTTTTTTTTTTTTTTTTTTGGCGCTCCAAAAATATTCTCGTGGCTTTATAATATTAATACTGAACCACTGTACTCACATGAACTGATTTAAATATGTTTTTAGTACATTAATGGATCTTGAGAGAGAAAATGTCATTGCTGGCTATGCAGGCCTCACTGAGCCATCGGATTTCATCAACAATATCTTAATTTGTGTTTGGAAAATTAACAAAGGTCTTACGGGTGTGGAACGACATGAGGGTGAGTAATAAATGACAGAATTTTCATTTTTGGGTGAACTAACCCTTTAAGTAACAAAGCTTTATGAACACAGTGTACTATTTTTTTTTTTATGTTTGGAAACAGGACACAAAAATATACATGTATCACAGCTATAAAATAAATAATATACTTTTACGGTATAATGTGACCCTAGAGTCAGTCAGACAGCGAAAAAAAAAAAAAAAAAGATTCTGCAGCAGTCATACAGAAATATATTATTTCTGTGATTGACCAATATATCAAGTATTTCAGGGAGCCTATTTAATTTGTGACAAAACAAACAAACAAAAAAAAAACAACACAAAACAAAAAAAAATGCTTACATGATTTCAATAATATTGACAGTCTTGTGCTGGTAAGCCTGGCGATGCAGAGTGTATCTGGTGCGAAACATGTCAAAAATATTATCTGCCTCCTGAGAAAGAAAAATGCACCAGAATGTGAAGAATGTGAAATAGATGTAAATAGATGCATATTATATTATATTATATTATATTATATTATGTATCACAGATTTGTACCACAAGATCATGGTTGGTGTTATCAAAAGTTGTTATACTTAATCTGCAAATGCATAAAATGTGTCAAAAGATGCTGTATGCTGTGAATTCAAATTATAATAATTTAACAAGCATTTAAAAAGTCAAAAATTCAGTTGTAAACGTTTGATTGGTGAGAATAAAAGTATTAAATGTATCAGGTACCTTGTCCCTGTAGCAGATGGATCGCCTCGTTTTTACAGCCTCACCCTTTATCTCCACTTTACACACTCGAGCAAATTTCAGCAGCCGCTGATGGTCAAAGCTCTTTGAAATGCCAAGATGATGACAGTCTCTGTGAAATAAAATGATGATTCAAGAACAATGATTCAGATTTAAAGAACTGTAATTTCTTTGAACAATATGATCTTCCCCACATGCTTGTAGTTGTTTAAAGTGCCCCATTATGGATTTTTCATGTAGTGTATAACAGCTCTAAGTGAATGAAAACATCCTGCAAAGTTTTAGGGTGCGTTCACACTTGTAGTTCGGTTTGTTTGGTTCATTTGGTCCGGACCAAAGAAGAAAAAAAAACAAACAAACATTTAGTCCTGGTCCGGTTAGCGTTCACATCGGCAATTTTATAAGGATACATTCACAACGTGATTGGTCGGATTTTATGATGTATTGTCTATTTAGAGACGGAACTTACCGAACATCCAAAACAGTGCTGTGTGCTGAGGTAAATGTGCTCGTTGTGTCTGTGTAGCCTGCATGTGATGGTATTTTGGCCAGGTGGGAACTCGTGAAGAGCTTAAAATGTGTAAAGTAGTCAAAACACCGGCGGGAATCCATCCGTCACACACACAAATGATCTGCTGTGTGGAGACGCGCGTCTGATGCCTGTGATGGGCAAACTCGCGACTATGACAAGAAAAACCGACATGCTGAGGATTCTGTCCTTTTTAGGGTCTCAACTTCCTGTTTTTGGTTCGGTTACATGTCTTTGGTCCGTGTTGCGTTCATATATCATTCGAACCGCACCAGAGTTCGTTTGGAAGCGGACAGAGACCCAAACTTTTCAGTTTGGTGCGCACCAGGGTTCGGATGGCAGCGTTCACATATGTTCAAATGAACCGCACTAACAGAGCAATCACACCAGGGTTCATTTTAATCGAACCAAACATGACAAGTGTGAACGCACCCTAAAATCTGAAAGTGCACCGTATATAAAGTTATTGTCTCTCAAAAGCAAGAGTCGGCTCCGAGTTGTTCGTCAAAAACAAATCCCAAGCCGTTTCCTTGTGACATCAAATTTATTTTTTAACAATACCACAGCAGTAATCTTTTGCTGTGTTCCTGTCATTTTACTCACAACTGCTTCTCAAACCTCTGGGAGTTTAACGCATTATTCACTGTAATGAACGATACTGAATTTAGGTGGGTGAATGCTCATCCACTACGGGCTCTGGTAAGAAGCGTGACAGGAGACAGGGAACTGTTCAGCTCTTTATATTGTTTACATGCTTGGCATCATTCGGTTGTACAGATTTTCTAATATTCAAGATATTGAATGTGGTCTTTCTGAAATAAACAGAATAAAAATATACATCAGTGAATGTCGAATAACGGCAAGTTACATAAACATTAACAGCAACTCACTACTGACACGTTATACATGTACCAATGTCACAAAGAGGGGATTAACAGCAGTGAACATATGCACAAGCTCTCATATTATAACATCACGCACAATGTAAAGTTCGGTTGCACAAGCTGAACAACGTCGTTTCCCATGTATGTCCTTATATGTCGTTGAACGACATGTTTCCTGGAAACGGTGTGTAACAGGTTTGAGATACGTTTTCTCTTGTTTGGTGGGTGTGTCAGAAATGTCTGTCCAATCTATATAAAAATGTATAAATACGTGTTTAATACTGCAAAATACGCTCGATGTTACAGTCACTGTCCTTGCCGTCCAGAATAAAAGAGAACATCCCAATCAAGAAGGGATACAACATTTGCCTTGCATTTCAGGATGAAAAAAGACAAACATTTCAGGTGAAGGATAATCCATTTCTTACCTCAGAGGCTGTGTTATGATCTATATTATTTTTATTGTGAGTATTAGGCTTATCATTATTGCTGATCACTGATGTTGTGCTTTGATATTGTGATATTTACCATTCTATAATCAGAGGAGAATAGAAAAGTTTATGAAAGTGTCACTTCACAATACAATAGCAAAATATATAAGTATAGTATTTTTGTTACATCGATACCCATTGTGCGAGCTGTCTCTTTAATACCGCATGGTTTACAGTATATACATCTTGCCGCTGATTGGGCTGACACTTCTGACACACCCACCAAACAAGAGAATTAACGTAGCCTATCTTAAACCCGTCACACACCGTTTCCAGGAAACATGTCGTTCAACCTGGAAACCGTAGCAAAACGTTGCGCACCGATTTGAGCTTGAACGTGCCCCTGGTGAATGGCGGAATAGCGGAAACTAACGCCACCCAGCGGAAGTCATTTCCGTATACTCGTACAGGGAATTTAGAACATTCACAAAAAACTTGGTCTTAAAATATGGATCAATGCCCAGCTTATTTGGACCAGCTTGCTCCTCTAAATCTCAACCTGCAAGTATGATTAATAACTGATGTTTATATTTTATAGCAATCATTCAAAATTCATAGTTTGGTCACACTTTATATTAAGTGGCCTTAACTACTATGTACTTACATCAAACAATAAGTACAATGTACTTATTGGGTTCATACTGAATTGCAAAACACTTTTGCTGCTATTGAGGCGGATACGGGTAAAAGCTTTGCTGGTATGGGTAGGTTTAAGGGTTAAGGGATGGGTCAACAGTGTAATTATGAATGTAATTACAGAAATGAATTACAGATGTAATTACATGCAGGTGTTTTAAGTACAATGTAGAAACATGTATTTACACAATAAGTGCATTGTATCAAATGATTAATTTAAATGTAAGTACATAGTAGTTAAGGACACTTAATATAAAGTGGGACCCATAGTTTTGTATGCTATGTTGTACACCCTTGTCTGCCGGCTAACTCTCGTTTCTGTAGTTCTGCTATTCAGATGGGTCCAATATTGTCTGAAAATGTGTCGATTAATGCAGCTTGTCTGTCTTATTAATTGGAGTAATGATCAAGGATGGAGCACGACTTTTGTTTACAAAGTCTAATGCATTATCAGATATTGACATTTGTGCTCAGCTAACGTGAGTTTACAACATACAAAACAAACTGTTTTTTCCTCTGTGTTTTTATTATTACATTAGAGTGGAGCCCTATCTGTATTGTAATAGGATGTTAAGATGCTCGTCTGCGCTAACTGGTTGAAGTATTCTCTCTGTAAACAGTAAACACTCATTGTAATGTCAAACAATAATATAGCCATTTTTCTATGTTAATAGTTATGGTGAAAAAGTCTGTACACATCTGGCCTAAATGTTTATCTAATGTTAGAGGTTTTCAGCTTCTCTTGGCATTCTGATACAGTTCCCACAGCTGCACCTACATAAAGTGATGCAGTGATGCTGCTATCATATCTTATAAATAACTAAGGTGACACTTACCATATAGAAACGTCCTACTCCAGTCATGATTGAGAATCAGTTTCTGGTTGATTGACTACTTCAGACATTTCATTGTCGGACTCGGGCTCGAATTGATGCAGTAAAATCGATGCTATCTTTTCTGTCCATACATTGTACAGTGGGGATCGAAAGTTTGGGAACCCCTTTCAGAATCTGTGAAAATGTGAAAATTTTTAACAAAACAAGAGAGATCATACAAAATGCATGTTATTTTTTTGTTTAGTACTGTCCTAAGTAAGATATTTTACATAAAAGATGTTTACATATAGTCCACAAGACAAAAAAATAGCTGAATTTATTAAAATAACCCCGTTCAAAAGTATGGGAACCCTTGGATCTCAACATGTGTGTGGTTACCTGATGATCCACGACTGTTTTTGTGTTTTGTGATGGTTGTTCATGAGTCTCTTGTTTGTTCTGAGCAGTTAAACTGAGCTCTGTTCTTCAGAAAAATCCTCCAGATCCTGCAGATTCTTCAGATTTCCAGCATCTTTTGCATATTTGAACCCTTTCCAGCAGTGACTTTTGAGATCCGTGTTTTCACACTGAGGACAACTGAGGGACTCAAACATAACTATTAAAAAAGGTTCAAACATTCACTGATGCTCCAGAAGGAAACACGATGCATTAAGAGTCGGGGGTAAAAACTTTTTGAATTTGAAGATCAAGGTAAATTGTACTTAATTTTTCTTCTGGGAAACATATCTGTTGCTTCCGATGGGCAGTACTAAATTTAAAAAAAAAATTATATTTCAACAAAAAAAGAAAAATGTGGACATCTTCATCCTGTTCAAAAGTTTTCACCCCTCGGCTCTCAATGCATCGTGTTTCCTTCTGGAGCATCAGTGAATGTTTGAACCTTTTTTAATAGTTGAGTTTGAATCCCTCAATTGTCCTCAGTGTGAAAAGATGAATCTCAAAATCATACAGTCACTGCTGGAAAGGGTTCAAATATGCAAAAAATGCTTGAAATCTGAAGAATCTGCAGGATCTGGAGGATTTTTCTGAAGAACAGAGCTCAGTTTAACTGCTCAGGACAAACAAGAGACTCATGAACAACCATCACAAAACACACAAACAGTCGTGGATCATCAGGTAACCACACACATGTTGAGATCCAAGGGTTCCCATACTTATGAACGGGGTTATTTTAATAAATTCAGCCTTTTTTTTTGTCTTGTGGATTATATGTAAACATATTTTATGTAAAATATCTTACTCAGGACAGTACTAAACAAAAAATAACATGCATTTTGTATGATCTCTCTTGTTTTGTTTAAAAATTTTCACATTTTCACAGATTCTGAAAGGGGTTCACAAACTTTCGATCCCCACTGTATACAATGTCTTGCGAATTGATAGCCATCATTCAGTTATGGCAATGGGCGTGCGGTGCGCATTAAACCAATCACAAAGTATTGGGCCATCTGACCAATCAGAGCAGTGTAAGCTCGCGGGAAGGAGGGGTTTAGAGAGACTGATTCTTTGAACTGCTTCAAACGAGTCATACACAAAGGATTGAGAACTGTTGTGAAATTAAATGTATATTATGAGAAAACTAAAGAGATTTTTTTGAACTTGCATGCATGTAAACCTGTTGTAGGAGACTCCCAAAACAATATTAGGAACCTTAAAAAAGGCATAATAGGAGCACTTTAAAACTTGGACAACAATAATAATACAAATCATAACTTTGCATAGTGTTTATGCTTAAGATACACCTTTCCCCTTTTTTGTAGAATTACACTATGACAACCAGGTCTCATGTTAATTCAATAATGCAAATCAGTCCACTAGATAAAATATTAGTAAGATATCATAAAACTTGTTTGGTTTTCTTCCATTTTTATGCTGGAGCAATGTGTATTGTATGAAGTGCTATACAAATAAAATTGACTCGACCTTGAAGCATAACAGTAGGTGTCCAAGGTGTCCATCACCTACTGTTATGCTTCAAGGTCAAGTCGAGTCAATTTTATTTGTGTAGCACTTCATCCATTCAAAAAACAGCCTCCGGTCTCCTTCCCTACGTACCACCAGAGGCATTAGCCGTTACGATATTTTGGCTAAAGGTTGCAGGCTTGCCTTCCAGTGGCTTTGATGAAGTCAGGTCAACTTTATGGTAATGAGCTAAGACGTGGTTCAGCGGCAACCAATCGGAATGTAGAGGTCCTCGCTTGAGAGGATTCTGATTGGTTGCCACAACTTGGACAGGAAAGAACAGCTGGATATCCATGGATGGGTTGACTCGTCATTTATTATAATAGAAACAAAAAAAAAATAATAATAATAATAATAATAATTATTATATATATATATATATATATATATATATATATATATATATATACATATATATATATATATATATTATATATATATATATATATATATATATATATATATATATATATATATATATATATATATATATATATATAAATAATTATTTATTTTATTTATTATTTATATTTTTTTTTATTATTATTATTTTTTGTTTCTATTATAATAAATGACCATGGATATCCAGCTGTTCTTTCCTGTCCATCAAAAATGCATACAGCATGGGTCACACAAAAATATTATTAAAGAATTGTAAATACATATTTACCGAGCAAAATAGTCCCATTTGTCCACATCAATTTTGTTCCTTTCATTTGACACAATCTCATACAGGAAAGCTTTGTCCTCAGTCCTGCCCTCTGCTGTCCACTGGAAGAATAAAAACACTTTTATCAACTATTAAACCTTTACATACTGAACGTTGTCTGCAATCACAGTTAACCTGAGTTTGTACCCCTTTCTTTGAGTCTTTTTTTACTTTATCCACACCCTTAATTAATTCTCCAATAAAGGAAAGATCATTTTCATTAGAATCAAATTTCAGTCCATATTTTTCCATCTCCTGCTGCAGCTGTGCATTCTCTTCTACCAAGTGCTTAAACATCTCAAATGAGGCTTTTTCGTGCTGAAAGTAACAACCACACACACACACACACACACACACACACACACACACACACACACACACACACACACACACACACACACACACACACACACAATCATTAATGTACAAATCAAACATTTTCACAAACATAAATGTATTGAAATAAAATTTAATTTTTTTCTTAATAGATTTCTGTCTTCTTTTGCTTTTAACATTTAACTAAGAGAATAATGAAGCTTTAGTGTTGTTGTTTTTTGCATACTGACACAAATTGCAAAAATCAAACTGTAAAGCCAAAGTAAACCCATGAAAGTAAGTCTTTCTTGTGTATGTAGTTTGATGCACCTTCCATTTGAGACCTAGCAAAAAGAAAAACAAAACAACACTAATTATATATGAAATGTTTGATATGTACATTGTGTGTTTCAATAAAGGTTAATTACAACTAAAGACCACAAGACAGTGACATTTGCCTGACATAATATCACATTAAAGGTGCGCCATGATTTAATTTGATGCTCTGGACTGACACCTAGTGGCATGAACAAAAGTGATACACTAAATCAGTATTTGGTGTGAAATATGATCTGTTCCTTGTAAAATAAAATAATAAAATCTACATATAATGTGAATGTTCATCATTTTAAACATATCTTCAAACAGTATTAACTTCTTCATATGCAAAACTTTTTAATGTTGAAAAGTACTGAGTTCATCTTTTGTTGAACTATGATATGTTCATATCCAGAATTCAGAAATGGAGATGATATTGATGCAGAAACACAATTATTTCTCACGTGTCAAAACTTAACATGTTGGAAGGGAAGCAATAAATAACCATTTAAATTTGATTCGTTACACAAAGCTGTCATATGACTTCAGAACACTTGGAATATAGTGTATGGTACGGACTACAATGATCATAACATTAATTATGATTATAAATTTAATGGTGCCTTTTTTGGTGTTTCTTTGTCCTTTTTAAGATTTGTGGTATAAATGGTTTTCTATGAACTGCTGTTTTATTGAAAAGAGTTGTGTGAAAGTTAACTAATCTTTTAAAAATCCACCATGATGTGGGTTTTAATTATAATATATATAACAGTACAACAGAGTAATTGCTGATTTAAACACCCAACTCCAAACAGAAAGACTAGAGAAGTTAGAAATATTTACCAGGCTTGACTGCAGGAATGAAGAGCAGATCAAACAAATGAGAGAATGGACCATGACCTTAAGAATGAAAAACAAATGTAAAATTGACACCTATATAAATAAATATCATTCGGTGGGACCACTAGCAGCTGACGCATCCACACCCTTACGGAAAGAAAATATATTTCCATATATTTATAATCAATATATTAATTGGTTGATAACATTTTACAATAAGGTTTAATTTATCATTTATTATTTTATTTATTTGTTGTTTTATTAACTAACATGAACTAACCATGAGCAATACATTTGTTACTGTATTTGTTGATCTTTGTTAATGTTAGTTAATAAAAATGCAGCAATTTTTTCATGTTAGTTCAAAGTGAAAATAAACTCTTTGTATTATGTATTTAAAAATGTATTAGTAAATGTTGAAATTAACATTAACAAAGATTAATAAATGCTGTGTAAGTGCAGTTATTATTAGTTCATTATATTATTAGTTCAACTAATAATTGAGGCAACTGTTCGCATCAGAATTGAGACATTAGAAGTTTTCAAGTGTAACATATACTGTCATTTTTTAGTACTTGAAAAGTGGAAATTCCTTATGTATTATTCAATAAACTAACACAATATAATATTCAAAATAATTTTTAATTTATTTAAACCATTTAATACGGTGTTTCCCAACCCTGTTCCTGAAGGCACACCAACAGTATACATTTTGAATGTCTCCCTTATCTGAACATATATTTCTGGTCTTGGAGTTTCTTCTAACGAGTTGAATCAGGTGTGTTTGATTAGGAAGATTTGGAAAATGTGTAGTGTTAGTGTGCCTCCAGGAATTAATTTAATTTTCCTGATTTAATACACTGATCCTAAATATATATGGAAATATTAATGGCTTTTAACATGTTGACAAACTTCAGTCTGGGGATGGTTGCTTTTACCGGCAGCCAATAACTTGAGTGGAAATGTAAGGGAGGTAAGCTAGCACATAAAGTTTCAGAAACACAACTATAACAATAACAATACAGAGGAATGATATTGTTGAACATTTTTTCCTGCTGAATGATTAAATCACTGACATCAGAACCCATCTGATCAGAAAGCAAAACAATGACTAAACGTCTAATATATGGTTCAAATGTTTTATAATGTTAACATTTTGATAACGCATGGGTATAGTAGTAAAAAAAAAGAAAAAAGAAAAGAAAAGAAAAGGAGAGTCATAATGGTCGCTAAATGGCCTGATCAGCCATTTAAAGAAAACAAGACATACACATTAACAAAGGAACATACAGATTATTCATATTTAATGGCATTATTTTAATTATTTTAATGATTAAATTTTAAACTACACGGTAACACTTTACTTGAAGGGGTGTGCATAAGACTGACATGACACCTTCATAATCATGACATGACACGTGTCATGAATATGAAGGAGGTTTTATGAATGTTTATGACAACTGTCATTAAGTGTCATTCACTCAATTATGTCATTTTTAATGCAAAGATGACATTGTTTGAGATGTCTTTGTTACGACAACTTGACATAAACCAACACATCATAACCTGTCAGTGTCTTTGTCATGACAACTTGACATCATTTAGCTTTATGGGTTAACATTACATTAAACTGTCATGTGGTTGGTTTTGACATTGGCTGTCATGAGGCCATTATAATAGTGTCATGAATATGTATCTTGAGCTCAAGTACAGTGGTACAAATTGAACTTGTTATAAAATGTCATTAAGTGACAATACTCTGACAAATAATTTTATAACAGCGTCATGACTATTTTTCATTTCATTTTTTTTTTTTTTTCCTCCAACAGAAGGTCAGATAATAGACAATTTCAAATTTCGTAAAAAAGATGACACTGTTATAAAATAATGGTAACACTTTATTTTAGGGTCTTTTAACTAGTTGCTTATTACTATTAGCATTCATATGGCTAAAATATTGGCTATTTATTTGTGCTTATAAAGCACATATTAATGCCTTATTCTGCATGATCTTATTCTACATTCTTAATCCTACCCAATACCTAAACCTAACAATTAACTATAATAAGCAGTAAATTAAGAGTTTATTGAGGGAAAAGTCATAGTTAATCGTTTATATATGTGTTCCCAATACTGAAGTGTTACCAAAATAATGTAATGTATTGTTAACCCATAAAGCTAAGTACTTTTTTAAGTTTGATAATTAATCTGCTATGTCATGTTTATGACAGGTTATGTTGTCTTGGTAATGTCAAGTTGTCGTAACAAAGACATCTCAAACAATGTCATCTTTGCATTAAAAATGACATAATTGAGCGAATGACACTTAATGACAGTTGTCATAAACATTCATAAAACCTCCTTCATATTCATGACATGTGTCATGTCAAGAGTATGAAGGTGTCATGTCAGTCTTATGCACACCCCTTCAAGTAAAGTGTTACCACACACTCATTCACTTATGGAAGTTAACTGATGAATTGTGAGGAAACATTAATGTCACTGCTAAGGAACACAAAGCTATTTCAGAAAATAAATTCCCTCCATGTCCACTAAGAGCTCTGCACATTTCACAAACTACTAACTAGATCTGTGGACCCAGAAATATTGATATATTGATATAATATTGAATATTAATAATGTAAACTTTTGATGAATTATGTTTTTGGCACTCACCTAAGTCATGGCACAGACCAGCAATTTGGACACAAAGAACATCTCGATTGTTAATATGCAGCTCCGGCTGTTTCTCTTGCAGACTCTTGACCAGACATCCAGCTAAATGTGCCACACTAACACAACAACAACAGAAACACAGTTTAACTATGTGAACATGTGATAGATAAACAATTTAACTGATTAAAGAGAATAAATACATATATAAACATATACATCAGGGTTATTATAGTCACATAATAATGTGTCAAATCTTTGGATTAAAATATCCCAAAACCTTGTTATAACTTTCAACACACTCAAATGTATTATCAGTATGATTATTCTGACAGCGCTGCGTTACTCCACAAACTTAATTCATCAAATGAAGTGACCTGTATGAGTAGTAACTCAGCTCTCATGGTTATTACATTAGAATGAATTAAAATAATGTGAATTTAAGTGTAACAAAGCTCAAGTTCAGGGAATAAGGAGGAGGGAACCACCAAATATTAAACATTAACTTTAATAATAAACTATAAAATGAACTAAAATCATATACATAATACAAAAAGCAACATAAAATTTCCCAGTCCTGGTCCTCTCTTGCTCATCACCAGCCAAAAGAGAGTGTGTTAGTGCATGCCAGAGCCAGTCGTGTTTCCACTATCAATATCAGGGCTTGAGCCTCATTTGGTTTTTGGCCCATAGAATACTTTGGTCCAAAGCGGGCAAACTGATGCTTGAAGATTGGTCATGAACAGAGGCATAGTTTATCTGAGTCAGGAGAGGGTCAACACTCATGTTATTATATCAGGTTACCAGCTAACTTCAACATTTAAGACATTTTAAATCACTTTCAGCTCAGAACTCACCTTCAGACAGCACATGGGGATTCTGATCACCGTATGAGGCTATCTTTATATGCAATGCTAAAGGTTACTTATGCTAACCTTTGACATAATAAATACACATATGATTATGGAAAATACCAGAGATTGCTTAAAAATCATTTAGATTTAGATAAATCATTAGTGGTTATAATGGTGGATTTATGTCATGTTACATCTCTTCCCTGTGCCTTTGTTAATACAATGTAAAAAATAAATAAATAAATAAATCTAAAAATTAATTTACTCAACTTTAAAGGGGGATGAATTTCAAAAACACTGTTTGGAAGTTAGTTGGCTGACACCAACAACAAACGCGTAACCAATCAGCATTAGGGGGCGTATGACGGTCGAGGAGAGAGAACGAGTAAGAGGGAGATTTGAAAATAATAAAGAAAAACTGCACAAGAGATGGGAGACAATACAAAAGAGCTCAAAAGAAGATCACTGGAATGAAGAGTTATGACTGGGCAAGCGCTTTAGGACCCGGTTATTTTAGAAATGCTTTCCAGCGCTGGAGAGAGATAAGAGGGAAGGCCTGAAAACAGACGAGGAGGCTGCTTTGATCCCGCTTCTCATGTGAGTACACTGGGTTTGATTGTCTGGAGCTGCTGTGCTGTTTGCAGCTATCAACGAACACTTTGTATTTACTCTTGTGTACTGTACATTCATTTTTTGTGCTTCCTTGTCATTCGTTCATCAACTGCACTTTATTTTATGTGAAGCATTTTGTTGCGTGACAGCTGTGATAAACAGACATCCACTCTCATTGCGTAAGTAACAGAGGCCAGATAGTTAGAGTTCTGCAGGTAAACCACTGCACACTATGGAAGCCCGTTTCCGCCACTAAAAAAAAAAAAAAAAAAGATTAATTGCGACTTTTTACGTGTGAACGATATTTCTCACAGTTCTTACTTTGCTTGCGTTTCCTTTCATTGCGACTGACCATCAGGATTGCTGCTTTGTTATTATTGTAGGCCTACATAAAATGGAAGACATCATAAAGGATTATTTTAGCGCCGATTTACCAATAAAAAAATTTTGATTTTACTGGAGGAGACACATAAAGATTAGTCTCCGGACATATGCATTATGCAGGAATATGCATATAGAATGTTTCCACGGTAACCTTGTACACAGCGTTTCAAGGAGAAAAAAAAACAACTTTTACTGCCATCTAGTGGGCTTAATGCTAAAACACCAATTCCTATCATGTTTCATTAACTTTGGAACTCAAGAGTAGAATCATGCAATTCTGCAAATTACAGTCGAGGTATTTGCAATAAAAGCTGTTTTTAACAGAATGGATACACTAATGAGTTTTACACAATAATAACAATGTAATAGTAATAATAATAAGAATCAGCTGTGGCGGAGGCGCAATAAATCAGACAAAGCTGAAGTGGCACATTTTATACACCAACAGCTTCAGACTTCACGGCAGCACGGCTATCGTTGGATGCACTGTTACAGAGACACTGTCCGTCAGTTAATTGCGAGGGAAAAAGTCAGAATTCTGAGATATAAAGTCGCAATTAATCTTTTTTTTTTTTTTTTTTTTTTTTTTAGTGACGTAAACGGGCTTCCATAGCACACTGATGACTGTTAGAGAATGAGGTGTTTAGCGTCTTTGGTAGTGCATGTGAGTGCGCATTTAGTTTCAGTTTTGGTTTCACTCGCTCCGTGTCCAATAAAACAATCCACGTAGTCCGTTTTCTGATAAAATATCTTCCTTTAATCTTGCTTGTCAGTTAAATAAAACAAATAAAATTATAAAAGCAAAATATGATCTTAAATCTTCAATATCACGGATGCGGTAAAGAAAACTGTGCGACTCCACTGTATTCCAAAGAGCGCGCTACCGCCAAAGCTTCACAGTCTTGATTCTTAAAGAGCCAGTACACAATTTTAACATATTACATATTTTCAATGTAAAAATACAGAATATTTATCCAAATGGTACACACAAACAAAGTAAGCTCACAAATGAAGCCAACTCAAACAAAAATATTCAAAAACTGAATCCAATCAAAATGGCTCCTACACTCTAAAAAATGCTGGGTTAAAAACAACCCAAGTTGGGTTGAAAATGGACAAACCCAGCAATTGGGTTGTTTTAACCCAGTGGTTGGGTTAAATGTTTGCCCAACCTGCTGGGTAGTTTTATTTAACTCAACTATTGTTTAAAAATTACTGTATTGCTTAATTAAAATTAACCCAAAGTATGTTGGAAATTAACATTTATTAATGTTCAATGAATAATTATTAAACAATAAACATTTATTAAATTGCTTATTAATAAATTTATATTAATAAACTATTAAACTATTAAATTTATATTAATAAAATATTGAAGCTTATTAATAAACATTCACCTTTTGTCTATTATTGTTGCCTCTAATTGCATCTGGTTTTTAATTTCCCAACTATTTTGGGTTAATTTTAAGCTAGCCATATAGCAATTTTTAAATAATAGTTGGTTTAAATAAAACTACCCAGCAGGTTGGGCAAACATTTAACCCAACCGCTGGGTTAAAACAACCCAATCGCTGGGTTTGTCCATTTTCAACCCAACCTGGGTTGTTTTTAACCCAGCATTTTTTATAGTGTACAGTGCATTAGAACTAAAGTTGCAGGTATCACATCAGAGGCAGCCCAATCAAGAGTCATACATATCAAACATGGGGGCTCCGACGCAATCAGGAGCAGTGTGATACAACACAATTGAGGATTCTTTGGACAAAAAGTCGGTTGTGATAAGTCTCGAATATTTTATATATGTATGTATGTATGTATGTGTATGTGTGTGTGTGTGTGTGTGTGTGTATATATATATATATATTTGTTGTATATTTGCATCACCCAATGGAGTGCTCAAAGCGGTTGTGTGAAGCCCCAGGAAAGACCCAGTATCCCGCTCCCAGCTGTTTGATGTGTCGGAGTCTCTGAAACTGAGGCGTATCTATGATCTTCACCAGCAGGGGGTGCAGCTCAATGTGACCATGAACAGAGTCATTAACAACCTACAGGTTACACAATTCACAGTGCACTCCACATTATCACTTTTATATATTAAACTACTACGAGCATTTAGTAATGCCACAATAAGGGTCATCCTCATATTATCTTGTCTGTATGTTGGTAATCTGGAGAAATTTGCATTGACAAATATTTTTCACCATAGAATATGTTATGGGTTTCACAATTTTAAAAACAGATCTTCTTCTATATATCGTGTTGTTAAATTGATCTTACCTTCACGTCAGTTGGAAGCTGATGGGAGAGCAATAAGTATTTCTCTTCAATGTTTTCCAACTCCCCATTGATCTTCTCTCTTCTCACTGGAGAATCTAAATAGCATTTTACACATTTATTGTAAGAAATAATTTATTTCAACAAAACAAGACATCTTAAGTATCTAGAAGAAGCTAACAATTATGCTCAAAATACACTCAAAAAAATCTCCAGTGTTAAATTAACAGCCTTCAGTGTACATGTGTGTCCACACTACAGGGTGTTAAAAACAAGCAGTGTTGAAGTTAATGAGAAAATTAAGTGATTATTTGAGGGATGATTGACCATTATTGAAGACACCTGATGTTCAGCATATGAATCTCAACAATGGTGACAATCAAACTAAATATTCAGATGCAGATCAACTCTGAACATAAAAGCAAACCACTAAAAACAGCAAAAGTAAAAGCAAATACTGACCCTGCGTTCCATCCGGAAGGGTTCATCCATATGCCCTAATCCCTTCGAAGGGTTTACCCTCCGGAGTGAGAGCTTCGAAGGGATGAAGGGTGTAGGGGTCAAAAAAACTATTTTTTGGAACGCACTTCTGCATCATCTTAATGAGACAATCAAAGAGGAGTAGATTGTGCAAGCTGTGCCCTTTTGGTATTTTTGGTTTATCGCACCATAATGTATATTGTGTCTATGAATTTTAAACATTTGAATGGACTGATAAAGGGAGCTGTAAAGTGTTTTTGTTGAAGAACAATGTCTTTTTGACCATAATAATGTACCAAATCTAACTCGCATAAATATTGCAGTAGTATCGAAAAATACTATATTTACAGTTATAATTGAACTCCTAACCTCCTGTACCCATTCTGTGACGTCAAACAACTTCCCTGTGCAAAGGATCATGGGGGCCCTTTGAAGTGGCCAGTTTTGAGCACTTCGGTTTGGAGCGACCCTTCAATATGGTGTCCATGATTGTTTTCACTCCGAAGTGCCCTTCAGAGGGTGACATATCCCGTTTGGAACGCACCATAAGAATCAAAGAAAGTTTCAATTGAGCTGCATAATTTAATCAGGATGCAATGCATGCTGGGAGCCATGGGTGAGTTTTGATTGGTGGTACCCAGCATGCATTGCAGCATGAAGGTTTTCATTGATTGTCACCATTGTTGAGATTTATATGCTGATTCTTGATGTCTTTGTGTGTCTAAGTCATGCTTTAAATTAAAACATTATGTGCATGAAATATTTTTTTTCATGTAATGCTGTTGGATGTCATGCTGTAGAAGCGCATGGCTTCTATTACAAATATCATTATTGCTATTATGAAGACAAAATGTGTAAAATTGCTTTTACCCCGGAAGTAGGTGCTCTGAAACGGCTATACAGTATACTTCATAATATACAGATGTATTTGTAATCAGATATGGTAATGCACGTATAAATACATTTCAGACATATGCAGTAGCCTATAAACACACATATATAGAGAGAAATATGTAAAGTAATGTCTTTATTATATTTTATAATTATTTGCATTTTAAATGTTTCATATTTTCAAACTAGTTAGCAAAAGCACACATATTAAAGCATGTACTAAGGTATTTAGCCACAACCATTTTTTAAATAACATATAGGGCCTAGTCTTAATGATGTTCAGCCAATCATCAACCTAACCACTGACTCTACTCTTCAGCACAATGATAACCCCAAAAACACACATTCCTAGAAAACCTTTTAAATTCTAAAATAATAGAACATTAAACACTAACAGATCTCCACATATATTGATAGTGAGGAAAACACATGAAATAACACTTATTCTGTGAATGTGTGTATGTGTACATATGTGATATATGTAGTCACAAGGTAATGTTTCTTTTGGTATTAATATTTATTTATTTATTTATGTGTCAAAAATAGTTGATTGTACACTCATTAATTGTCATTAATTATCACCACTAAAGACTGAGGTTTTAAAAGAAAATACAACTGTTGCCACTAGAGGGAGTCTGTTGTGGGTTGCTATGGTGATGCGCGTTGTGTTTACTTCAGACGCTACAAGCTGCATTTGAGGAAAGCCACTGATGTTTTCTTGCATTAGTTTCTCCTGATAATTCAGGGTTTTTGTAATTTGTTTACGTGTTTCACGCCCATGTACAATACATTCACATTTATATGGGAACATGTATGTGCAATATACATACACAAATAAAGGATACAACTTTATGAATATTACATGTTAATGCCATTTTGTCTTCATTTCTAAATATTTTTTATGTATCAATATATGGCCATACATGATCAATGCATATACTGCAGTATATTGAAAAATATAAGCACTAGTTTCCCATATATGGAAATGTATTATGTAATATATCGCATTATATTTTGCAGTATATTCCCATATATTTTTGTTCCATAAGGGAAATCAGCTGTAGATCTTGTGTTTCTTGTGTTTTTTTCTGTTCTTGTTGTTTGTCACGGTCTTGCTTTTGTGACATTATTTAATGCAAGTTTTCACTATGCGCTCCTTGTTTGAGCATGTTGGTATATTTGTAGTTTGGCAAGAATGACATGCCTTTAGTCTTTACAGCAGTGGTTCTTTGATTCTGCATTTGACTTTATTTAACTGAAAATGCTTTGGCCCCAGGTCCCTACATCACAATCATCAGGTACATCACAATATAGAAGAGGACTGAAACTTCCATTTCATGCAACTTTAACTTACCAGCAACAGTAATATGAAAATATGATTAGAAGTGAGAGGAAATTATTGAAAAATATGACAAAACCACAACTGCATGAAGTCTTTCTGCACCTTTTTTCCCCCAAGAAATTAAAATCACATTAACCCTTTAACACGTACGATCACACCGGTGTGATCAGTCTTGTCTGGCCCCAGGAGCGTACGATCACACCGGTGTGATCAGTCTTGGCTGGCCCCAGGAGCGTACGATCACACCGGTGTGATCAGTCTTGGCTGGCCCCAGGAGCGTACGATCACACCGGTGTGATCAGTCTTGGCTGGCCCCAGGAGCGTACGATCACACCGGTGTGATCAGTCTTGTCTGGCCCCAGGAGCGTACGATCACACCGGTGTGATCAGTCTTGTCTGGCCCCAGGAGCGTACGATCACACCGGTGTGATTAGAACGTTCAGTGCATTACGTGATCAACTGCCAAATTCAAATGTGCGTGCGCGCTTTAACTGGCGCTAAACCAGAGACGGACGCGCGCAGCGCTTTTCATATATCACATATATGCAGTGTTTTCAACCAAATAATGTTCATTTCAGGTTTCAGACATTTAAATACACATGAGTACTAACAAAACAATATATTTAGAGTTTGTAAAATACACAATGATGTCTATAGAAGCGGAAATAACAACCCTTTCCATTATAACTTGACAACACGTTTAATTCATATCAGATACACATTGTGAAAGTAACTTAAAAGCTTACTCTATTCTTCCCCAGTTCACCGGCACACTTAGTTTCACGTATTTCGGGAGAAGTGGATAAATTCACGGGTTGTAAATCCAACAGATCCGATTCTCTGCGCGGTGCAAACTAACATGGCGGCGCCCATCGCTCATATGGCTCAACTAACGCGATCGTTATAAAGGTGTTTAAACAGCAAAACACATCCACTTGCACATATTTGGCAATCGGAATATTAGATATTTCATGCTATAGTTAACAAATTTGTGAATATTTTGAATAAAAAAGGAAAAATTAAATGAAAGCAGATCATCATTCATACAGTGCTGCAGTGTGTCACGTAACAAGCAATGACGCGTCACCATGGAAACCATAAAGTGATACGTTCTAAATAACGGTCGCCTTAAAAAACTCACGCTGGGGGGTCAGCCAGAATATTTGAAACTTACGTGCGAAAGGGTTAATATCAAAACAATTTGGTGAAAAGAACCAAAAAAGGTAAACACGTCTGTGTTCTCTTACCTGTTGTTTGATGAAACAATGTTTTTATTTTTTCAACAGTGTTGTCAAAAGTTTCTTCATCAGACATCTTTCTTTTTCTGTTCTCCATCTGTTGTTGTCAGTTTGGTCAGCTGTAACAAACTACAGTATGTTAGTGAAGGTGTGTCGCTCTGCTTTCAGCTTTTATACCCATGAGACTGTGAGGGGTGTGTCACAAACACTGCTGAGCTCGAAAAACTGACACTGACAATAGACACTTGAGCAGAGGTGAAGGTGAGACAGAAATTAAAGATGTTTCATACAGGTTATTAAATATTGGCTGATGACATCAATGTTTGCCACACTGTAGCTTAAACAGAGCAAAGTAGGATTTGAACTTAAAATAAAGCATATGTTTTCTGCTTGATCAGAGACTCATTTTGTAAGACATTGAGGAATAGCATCTTTTTTTTTTTTTTTTTTTAACCCGTGGCTCAATAATCCTACCTGGATTTACTGTGAGATGATGGGAGGGGTTTTGAAAACCACCTCTTGACAATCCATATGTCTCTCTCTCTCTCTGGTTCAGAATTGTTATTTTGGCTTGTAAACGCTAATTAATGCATGTATAGTCATGTGAAAAAGAAAGTACACCCTTTTGAATTCTATGGTTTTATGTATCAGTACACAGTAATAAAAAAAAATCATCTGGTCCTTGGCAGGTCATAACTTAGGTAAATACTCAGATGAACAACAACACAGGACAAATTATACTGTGTCATTATTTATTTAACAAAAACTATGCCAACATGGAGAAACCATGGTTAACAAAGCACACCCTTACTGCTTCCATATGAATTGAGAAGGTAAGTATCAGTCAGACACTGCTAATCACATCATTAACTGATTATCAGCAAATGTGAGCTGTATAAAACTGTATAAAAACTGAAGTTTTGGCAGTTTGGTACTCAGGTGTGTGTTAACACAATGCAAAGGAGGAAGACATCAGCAATTATCCTAGAGAATCAATTGTTTCTGCTCATCAATCTGGGAAGGGTTATATGACCATTTCAAAATAATTTGAAATCATTATTCTACAGTGAGGGAGATTATTCACAAGTGGAAATCATTAAAGACAGTTGCCAAAATTCCCAGGAGTGGACGTCCCAGCAGATTCACCTCAAGATCAGACCATGTAATGCTTAGAGAAACTGCAAAAAACACAAGAGCAACACCTCAGACTCTACAGGCCTCAGTTAACATGTGAAAGGATAAAATGATAAGTTAATGACTGGGAGAAACTCTCTAAAAAGAACACAGCAGTGTGGCGTATGCTGGGTACACACTAAAAGATTTCTGAAAACTTATAAGATTTTCAAAATGTGAGAGACCACAAACAAAATCCTAGATTTAACCGTTTTCTTCCTATAGTGTGTGGTGTGCCGTGATGTGATAAGGCAGCACACCACACACCAACAGATTTTCAACCAGAGTCCTGACTAAACACAAATAAACATGATGGTGATAGTGTTTGGATTGATTTTGGTATGTTTTACAGGACACTTTCTATAAATACTCATGCTGTTGCCACAAATCATCAAGCTGATTCTCCATCTCTGCTGTATAAATCCATTTAACTTTGTGCTGCGCCATGACTGCATTTGTTATGCTTCTGTCTTCTGTCAGCTCGCTTTCTGATTGGATATAGTTTTGTTTCACGTGATAATCTCCAGAACGTGCACACGTTTGTCCCCGGCTTCTCCCTACACATCGGGATTCCTGATCGCAATCGGGGTGCCTCCGACGTTCTTCCGAGCAGATTCAAACACTCTTAACACACCTAAAACACATCACACAAATTTACTTTTGGTGAAATATACACAATACAGTATTTTGTATTATAACAACTGTATTCTGGAATTACTAGATATCACAAAAGTTCAAAAAGATATCACAAAGTTCTAAAGGGTCTAGGTCAGTATATTCAGATTTATTCCATTTATTTTTCAGTAGAGAAATTATGGGATCTTTGGAGGCTAGGATATTATATATTCATGATAATGTTTTTATAAAAGGTAAACATTTTAATTTTCAAAGAGTTCATGATTAAGATTTACAAAAGTAATGATATTAAATTTACTTTTTATAGTTTCCTTTAAATGGAGTTAACTGGTTAAATGTTTTATTAACAAAATTCAGGAGGAACAACATTCAAATAATCTGTCTAATCATCACATTTCAGCCATCCGTTAGCAATCAGTAATCAACATATCAACCCAATCAGCATGAGTGAAAGCATTTATATAGACACAGTCGACTCACCTATATTCCTTGACAGTTTTTTTCAGCATCCCTCCACCACACCGTCTCCTCACACTCGTTACTTTCCTAACCAGAATAAGGGGGGAGTACTCTGGGTTCGGGCCAAATACCGAGCCCTCTCCTCGGACAGCACGCCAAATACGCATACTACTAAGCATACTATTTACTATCTGATTATTTGTAAGTGTGAACTCGTGAACTGAGGTTCGGGAGCGGGGCCAAGCCTCAACCAATCACCTGACTTCTCAAAACCTTCTTATATCAGGCCACCCCCTACAGTACTGTTTGTCTCGTCTTACCATTCTTACCATCCCTGTTCTCTTCCCCCACTCGGAGTCTCCTGGCCACCAACACTTGATGCCCGGATCAACCTGATTACCATCATCTTCCTCTTCACCCTCTCCCTTTTCATCCCTAATTTTCTTTAATAAATAATTCTCCAACATTTATGGTTGGCGTGGTCCTTGCTCGTGAATTGTATGTATTGGTAGCATGTGTTTTCCGGAGTATTATATTCTTTTCTAACTGTTCAAAAGTCCTAAATGAATCATTTTCAAAAATATCTCCTAAATTTAATATTCCTTTCTCTTTCATTTTGGGAAAGAGAATTTTTTTTTTTTTGATAGTGAACATGTTGTTTCATAATGGTGTCAAACTGGATGGTGAGGAGGTGAGATGAAAAAGACTGTTAGCTTTCCACCATGCTGTCATACTCATAGTGAGATATTTAAAACAATTATGTTTCTTAATGTTGTTGTCAGTAAAAGACCTTGTACCCTCTTGGGACCTCTCCTTGGTCTTGTCAGCCTTGCGGAGAGCACGCTTTGAGCCGCTGTGATCAGTGGAGCTTAAGTTCCTGTCCCTAAAGGCAACGCTCCTGACTGCACTTTCTTCTGTCAAGAGGGTAGGGAAACTATAGGCATTTTCGGTCAACGAATCATGCCTGGAATTTGGGCTGAGACCTCGTCCTGGACATGTGCCCAAGACAACCTTCAGGGTTCAGATGGTGAACCTGCAAGCAATGCCTGTGGAGGAGGCAGACCCAGCCCTTGCTCTGCTCTGCCCCATTCGTGCTTTGCGCTTTGTTCTTGTACGTGGACCGCACGCAGAGCTTCAGGACCTCAGACCAGCTTTTTGTCTGTTATTGAGGCCAGCAGAAGGGAAAGCCTGTCTCCATTTATAGGTTGGCCCACTGGATAGTGGATGCCATAGTCTTGGCGTATCAGGTTCAAGACCAGCTGTGCTTCCTTGGGGTGAGGGCTCACTCAACTCTGAGTATCTTGCTCCCCAGGTAAGTTTCCCACCTGATTAACCCTGAATGGAGTTCCTTCAGCACCCTCAGCAGTCAGACATGGCAGAGGCATCCAATGCTAGGACTAGCACTTGTGTGTATGCCAAGAAGGTTAGCCCCTGCGCTAGACGAGGTGCCCATGTGTTGTGATTCCCCTTAAGGCAGGGGTAGGCAAGTTCGGTCCTAGAGAGCCGCTGTCCTGCAGAGTTTAGCTCCATCCTTAATCAAACACACCTGAACAAGCTAATCAAGGTCTTCAGGATTACTAAGGCTATAGGCAGGTGAAGGTTTTTTTCAGGGTTGGAGCTAAACTCTGCAGGACAGCGGCTCTCTAGGACCGAACTTGCCTACCCCTGCCTTAAGGTGATCCTACATGTGTATTCTCACAGGGCGCTGGAAGGGACAGTGATTGAGGAATTTTGGAAGGGATCCCAATTCGTCAGTTCTGTTCTGATGACATCTAGGTTGCTAATGTAATTCCCGTTCCCTGAAGGAGGGAACGGAGACATTACATCCCATGCCACAATCGCTGTACCACTGCTGAATGGCTGGGACAGTGTCTCAGCTCCTCAGTGCAAAAGTTCAATGAGTGAGATTTTTCTGATGCAATCGCTTTGCCCAGCAGTGGTTTGCAATGCAAATCTCACTTTCCAATGTCCATTGGCTTGTTTTGTTTACACTCGAAGGTGATTAGACTCTTATACAAGATCCCAATTGATTGGTTCAGTTCTAACGTAACGACTCCATTCCCGCTGTTGTATTTATTATCCCCCTCAATCACTAATTACTCAAACACTCATCTCTACAATCCTTTTGCCAATTGGTGGCGCTATAACTTTGACTCACAATAGACACATCCATGTGATCAGCCTTATACAACGAACACACAGCCAAAGATTAATCAAAATCAATTAATGTATGCAGAAGTTATAACACTTTGTTTCCCTTTTCTCGCCATAAATTTGTTGCCTCGCCACGGCCAAACGGTTTGAGACATCCAAAATCCTTTTGCTATTAAACAACTTCAATGTATTAGCACCGAGTTAAAAAACTTTGGTGTAAATTGTATAAACCCTGTAGGAGTAGTAGTATAAAATTCATAGCTTGTTTTTTCAAAAAATTAACATTCAAACCAAAATAGCTGACTTCCTGTTGGTCAGAGCTAATAAGTGTAAATTAGAAAATTGTCCGGCTTGATGAGAACAATATGTGTACCGAGTTTGGTGACTGTAGGAAAAACTAACCCCCCAACTTTTGTCAAAAGGTGGCGCTACTGAGCCCCTCCACCACGCCCATTTCTATGGCTTTGTCCATGTCTACTGATTGACAATATTGATGTGTGTGTCGAGTTTCATGCAATTTGAAGCATGTTAAAAGCCTTAAAAACACTCAAGAATATTATTAAAGTTTGACGTGTTGCCATGGCAACAATATTTAAAATATCAAAAATCCTGTCACAGGTCTACATCTGCTGTGTATTGATATTACACTGATGAAGTTTGAAGGAAATCAGGTAAAAATAACAGAGTGAACTCAATGCATTTTGAAAGTGACACACTTCTTGCTGCCAGTTGGTGGCGCTATAACTTTGACTCACAATCGTCACATCCATGTGATCAGACTCCTATAACGAACACACCACTGAAGTTTCATAAACATCAATCAATGTATGCAGACATTATAACACACTTCCTGTTTCCCTTTTCTCGCCATAAATTCGTTGCCTCTCCACGGCCAAACCGTTCGAGATATCAAAAATCCGCTGGCAATTTTTCATCATCAGTGTCTTGACTTCATGCTGACCAAGTTTGGTGGCGATCGGATTAATCGCCTAGGAGGAGTATATCAAATATGGAGCAATAATAACTGACATGATCCATGATATCATGATATTTTTAGTGATATTTGTAAATTGTCTTTCTAAATGTTTTGTTAGCATGTTGCTAATGTACTGTTAAATGTGGTTAAAGTTACCATCGTTTCTTACTGTATTCACGGAGACAAGAGCCGTCGCTATTTTCATTTTTAAACACGTGCAGTCTTTATAATTCATAAACACAACTTCATTCTTTATAAATCTCTCCAACAGTGTGTAATGTTAGCTTTAGCCCCGTTAGCCGCAGCATAGGCTACTGTCAAACTCATTCAGAATCAGATGTAAACATCCACAAAATACATGCCATACTTACATGATCTGATATGCTGCATCACAAACACTTTGTAAAGATCCATTTTGAGAGTTATATTTGCTGTGTGTATTGTTTATGCAATGTTTTAATTGATGAATCAATGATGGGTTGCTGACGCCTCTGAAATATATGGCATGCTAAAAACCTGAACCTGTCCTGCTGTGTGAAATGTGTTCTGACTGAAAATGACATCTGTGATGACCTACAGCCAATGAGAGAGCAAGATACAGGGCAGCTGGAAGTTCGAGGAGGAGTTATAAACCAGAATGTCAGCAAGTGTGGCTTCGGTTCCAAAGAGAAGGCTCTATCTCGGTCTGTTTGGACCCAAAAAATGCAAATCAGAGCACAGACAGTTTGGATCTCAAGCTTCTTGTGGCCTTTTTAATAACAAGAACTCCGGTCTCATGCATGACCTAGTGTTATTTCCTTATCACTTCTCGTGTGTGTTTGGAAACATAGTTGTTGGCGATTCTTTCTATTGTAAAGTCATGCAGTGTGAAACCCCCTGTCATTGGTCCATCGTGTAATGTGCACACATCAGTGCTGAATGCTACCCCAGATAGTCATGCAGTGTGAAAAGAACAGAGTCTGAAGACTTTGAAAATCATGCAGAGTGAACTTGACATTAGTGTAGTTCAAAAAAGACTGTCTTATAATAAAGACAGATTTGTGTAATGAACGTGTGCGTCTTGAATTCATTCAGTTGTGTTCACAATCATTAAATCATCAATACACTTTTGCCATGAATTCACTGCTTTTATAAATTATATTTGTAAAAATTCTTAATTTGATAAAAGAAAACCAGAGGTATAAAGTATTTGAGTAAATGTAATTACTGTACTTAAGTATCTTTTTGGCTAGTTTGTAGTTGTACTGAGTACCAAAGATATTAGCAACTTTTTATCTCTACTTGACTACATTTTTGAGCAAGTAAATGTACTTTTTACTCCACTACATTTGTGATGAGTAATGCAATTACAAATGACATTTTTCATGGCACCTTTTTCTGCATCAGTTTGTTTCTGATATAAAGAAGTGATATCGCCATCTAAGGGCATTGAAGGTACTATATCTTGTGCATTGTAGTGATTTTTACTTTGTCCATCCAAGGACGCAAAGTAAAGTAGGGATTGGTACTCATGTCACCGCTGACGTTGTGATTTTTGGATCACACGTCTCTTAAGGTGTGGTTATGAGTACATCAGATGACCACTTCCCCCTCTTTCCCTAGTTCAGGGCACCAGTCAAGGTCTTTTACCATTGACGTTATGAGAACACTCCCAACAGGGGATTTCATTAATTTAGAATTAATGTAAAGTGGTCAGCTGATTTATCTGAAAGAATGGCCTACACCTCTGTTAATTCTGTGATAATTCTGTAAACTCTGTAATGTTTTGTAGAGTAGTTTAATCTGGGGCCGTATTCACAAAACATCTTAAGGCTAAAAGTAGCTCCTAACTTGCTGATTTAAGAGAAACTCTTAAAAACAATGGGTGTGTCAGTCCTAATTTTAGGAGTCCTACATTTTTGCTCTAAGAGTATTTCACAAAGCATTTTAGCACTAAAACTAGCTCCTAAATCTGTGAAACGTTAGGAGTAGTCAAGAGGACTCCTAAATCACTGAGACCAAATCACAAACAGTCCTAATCCACACAAAGACACTGAAAACCATTGAGACAATAGCGACAGAGCCTTAGGTGCTGAACCTTTTCTTCATAAATGCAATACATTTTGATTTAATTTTGATTTGAATCTACGATAAAGCGCCAAAAATAAATCTTTAACAAATAAATAAATATTGTCTGATTACCTGTGGCAGTGGTTTTCATGAGTTCACATTTACAAATGATTGAATAGAGTAAAAATATATATATATATAATAAGCGTATTTGGTGTGCTGTCCAAGGGGATCGAGGGCTCCAAACTTTTAGCCCAAACCCAAATTTCTCCCCGTATCCCCAGCTGAGAGTGAGGAGCGGGGTGGCGGAGGGATACAGAAAACTGGTGAAGTAACTATAGGCGAGTCGCCTCTCGTCTGTGTATATATTCCTCCTCTCATGATGATTAGACCGTTTGAATGTGTTTCTCCCAAACTTTGTTTATAAAACATAATTTGTCGCTTGAAATCTGAATTCTCTTGACATACAGACATCCAAGAGGTGGACAATTAACTGTATATACTAGTTTAATTAGTGACACTTAGCCTACATTTTAAAAACTTTATGGCAACAATATTTTATTTTGACTATGGCAACAATTTTATTTAAAAAATATTTATTTTGAATAGGGCAACATTTGTATTTTAAAACCTTTATTTTAATATGGAAACATGACACCTCATTCTACAATATTTCTGTGATTAAATCGCTGACTCCTCCCCATCAGCCAATCACTGTGTGTATAGTCCATAGCAACAAGGTCAACCCCGCCCTTACTCTTACAACTTAAGACTTCAGTCTATTCCTTAGTAAAAGTTGGTCTCAGCAGGTTTGTGAATAGGTTTTAAGAGAAAACTCTTAGCTAAGAACTTTTACTGCTATTTAGGAGAACTCTTAGTGGTAAGATAAAATGTTTTGTGAATACGGCCCCTGATCTTGAGAGATTAAATGTCTTTTATCTTTAGTTGATTTCATTGAGGGCTGTAACTGAAGTCAGCTGTTTCTCTTTTCTTCAGTGATTATTCTTGTTAACAGCAGGTGTTCATCATTAATGTTCAATTAATCACTTCATTATCTCATTAACTCTGACACTGCTTTAATGGTACTTTAACTCAGTAGTGCGCAAACACATGAAAACTGAGCAGTGTTGTATAACCTGGGCATTTTTCCTCATACTATTAGATAAATCTTGCCTATTTCATTTACATATGACTTACAATTATGAATCACATTAAGTTTATTAGTTTGTTTATGTAAAAACTGTGTAATCCAAATGGATGGAAAATTTGAATGTAATTCAATTACATAAAACTTATGTTTAGCCTGAAATATTTTTTTGAGTGTATGAGGGCGTTTTCTTAAGAAACAAAACTTCTCTTCTTTAACTTATCTTACATAACCACACAGGAAACGTCTTAGTTGTTAGTTTGAAACAAATAAATACAAACATGATGAAGATTTCTTAGCATGGTCTATTTGTATGTGTCAAGATTGTGCTGAATGATCTTCCAGGTCATTCCAGGTTTAAAGGAAGCTGTGTGTGTTTTACTCTGAACACTTCTGTGTGTCTGTTGAGTTCTTCCCATGATCATTCAGCACAATTTTGATGACGTATGAAAACTGCTGACGTTAATTTAACAGAATAGTTTCAGTTGTCAGTAAATAGGATGTGGCATTAGAGCATGCTCTTGATTTGTAAGATAATGTAGGAACAGAATGTTTAGACCTCATTTATATTTAGAACTCAATGTAACATTTTAGTTAATAAAAACAAACATAAAAAAATGGATTGTAATCTTTGTAAATGATTAACCAACATGTTTGCTGTACTGTATGACAGTTCCAAGTGCCCTTCGCACAACACTTTATTACTTTATTATTCAATTCCTTTATCTTCAGTCACCATAGAGAATGTGTATAAAAAATCATCTGGTCATTGGCAGGTCATAAAATTTGGAAAATAAAACCTCAGATGAACAACAACACATGACGTATCACACCATGTCAATATTTGTTTAGGAAAAATAAAGCCAAACTGGAAAAGCCAAACTAAGGACACCCTCACTGTTAACATACGAATTAAGAGGGTAGGTAACGATCAGGTGCTGCTAATCAAATATCTTTGATTAATCAATCATCAGCAAGTGTGATCACCTCTAAAAAAGCTGAAGTTCTGGCAGTTTGAGCATCTGGAGACTTCAGGTGTGTGTTAACACAATGCCAAGGAGGAAGACATCAGCAATGATCTTAGAGAAGCAATTGTTGCTGCTCATCAGTTTGGAAAGCCATTTCCAAACTATTTGAAGTCCTTAATTTACAGTGAGGAAGATTATTCACAAGTGGAAGACATTCAAAACAGACACTGATCTTCCCAGGAGTGGACGTCCCAGCAAATTCACCCCAAAACTGTGTAATGCTCAGAGACAGACAGCCCAAGAACTACACCTCAGACTGGCCTCAGTTAACATGATAAATGATAAAGTTCATGACAGTACAATCAGAAAAAGATGGGTCAAGTATGACATGTATGGAAGGGTTTTCAGGAGAAAGCCTCTTCTCTCTAAAAGAATATGGCAGCACAGTTTAGGTTTGCAAAGTTGCTTCTGAACAAACCACAAGACTTCTAGAACAATGTTCTTTTGACAGACGAAACCAATCTGGAGATGTCTGGTCAGCAGCGCCAACTTTGGTGAAAACCAAACACAGCATATCAGCACAAACACCTCATACCAAAGGTCAAGCATGCTGGTGGAGGGCTGATGATTTTGGGCTCATTTTGTAGCCAGAGGAACTGGGCATCTCACAGTCACTGAGTTGACCATCAACTCCTATTCTAGAGTCAAATCTGAGACCATCCGTCTGACAGCTAAAGCTTGGCCAAAATCTGAAGATTAGCAGCAAATCTACACCAGAATGGCTGAAAAAGAAAATAATCAAGGTGTTGCACTGGCCCAGTGAAGTCCAGACCTCATCCTGACAGAAACACTGTGGAAAGAGCTGTGCATCAACAAATGCCCACAAACCTCAATAATCTGGAACAACACTGTAAAGAAGAGTGGGCCAAAATTCCTCCAGAATGATGTGAGAGACTGATAAAGTCATACAGAAAATCATTACTTCACGTTATTGATGCTAAAAATGGATCTACGGGCAATTGAATCATAGCGTGTCCTAACTTTGTCACCCATGGTTTTACCATCTTGGCTTTATTTTTGCTAAATAAATAATGACATGGTGTGACATGTCATGTGCTGTTGTTCATCTGAGGTTTTATTTTCTGCCAAGCACTGTGTGTATTTTACTCTGAACACTGCTTTGTGTCTGTTGAGTTCTTCCCATGATCATTCAACACAATAAATTTCTATCACAAGAAATCCTGAAGTATGTACACAGTAAAATCCCCAGTGTTAAATTAACACCCAAAGTGTACATATGAGTCCATCTTGCCGGGTGTTAAAAAGTAACACTGAAGCAGTGTTAAAGTTAATGAGATAATTAAGTAATGATTGTGTGATCATGATTTCGAACTCATATGTATACTTTGGGGTGTTAATTTAACTCTGGGGATTTTGCTGTGTACAAGACGCAACTGACAAATGCATTGACTAGTGCTGTCATGGGAGTGATGACAGTCTGATGTTAAGGACAAAGACAAAGACTGCTTTCCTCAGTGGACATTAAAACTGATTTTGTGATTATGAAAATAAGATTGACCTGAAGACTATAAGCTAGATGCAGGTACAATCTTAGAAAGGATGCATTAAAACAGACTCAAAATGTGTTAAATTCTTACACAGTGTGTGAGTTTAGGGACGACGCTTGTTTTGTTAATTCTGACACATTCATTGAGTCAATGATTTTAACACAGTGAATGTGTCAAGAAGGTGAACCAGAGGTGTAGTCAAGACCAGACCCTCCAAGACCGAGACCAAGACCATTCAAGAGGGAAGTTAATGAGATAATTAAGTCATTAATCAAGCAATAGTGATGAACACCTGCTGTTAACAAGCAGAATCATTGAAGGAAAGAGGAAAATAACTAACAAATTAAAACACCTGTGCTGCTTCTGAACATGAAGATCAAATATGCAGTGATCTCTTTAAGTAAAAAAAAAAACAAAAAACAAAAAAACTCACACATCAGTGCTTGTGTTGTGGGACAATACTTGTGTTAATTTTGACACACCATGTCTCAATCAGCTCCCAGTGTGGTACACAGATGTCTCTCACTAACAATCCCGTCACCAGCATTCCTTTCCCAACTCATCATAATGTTAATTACATACAGTTAATTTACATAAACATCACATTCAGATCTTGGTTAAATGTTGCATAGCAAATAACACATGCTATTATAACTATCAGAGAGACTGACATTACATACTTGCATATATGTAATCAAACAACATACGTGGTCTTAAATGGTTTGCAGCTCATCCTCAACCTAACCACAGGCTCTACTCTTCACCACAGTGGTAACCCTACAAAACTAACATAACAGAACCCCCCTGAATCCCAACATAACACAACATTAAACATTAACTTATATCTCCATATGTTAATCTTGTGCAAAAACACACAAAATAACACTTAATTTCAACAGTTATTTATATGGTCTGATGCAAAGCATGCTGGGAATTAGAAATCTGCTGCAGTTCAACTCAATCATATTAAGTTCAGCTTACTACAATGAAATTTTGAGTTCATGCAACTTTTTCCTATTTAGTACAATGAACTTTCATTATTATTTGAGTGAAACAAACTCATTTAATTTAATTAATTTCACTGTTCGGTTTTACAGTGTAGGAGACAAAACAAAATTAGGAACCTTTAAAATAGCATAATACACTGTCAGAAATAGGGGTGCAGTAGGAGTCCATTTCTGTCCCCCAAGGAACAATCTACACTAGCGTACCCCATAGGACTTATTATTGGACCTCAAGGTACATGTTTGTACCTTTTTGAGGGTCAAAAAGGTACATATATGTTCCCAAGCATTAAAAGGTACATATATGTACCGTTTCTTTTAAAGGTTAAGGTACAATATCAAGAGACAGCCTCTGCTAAGCCTTTTTTTTTTTTTTTTTTTTTTTTGTAAAAGTTGTTGTTGAAAGATTTTAATGATATATCAAACAAAAACTTTTACAAAAAACAACAACAACAAAAAAAAAAAAAACAAAAAAAAAAAAAACAAAGGCTTAGCAGAGGCTGTCCATCTTACGTGTGTTAAAAAGTAACACTGAAGCAGTGTTAAAGTTAATGAGATAATTGATTGATGATTGAGTGATGATTGACAATTAGTGGAGACACCTGATGTTAATAAGCAGAATCACTGAAGGAAAGAGAGAAAAAAGGTGTTAATTAATGTTTTATGAATGTTTCATTTCAAGTCACCATGAAAGAGGTCAGCGTTTGCTTTAGTTGGGCTCTTGACTCTTTACCTTTTATTATTAATTTTTCTCTGGCTGCTCCAACTTTGTGTTTGTAAAGCACATTTATTATGGCCAGAGAAAATACGATCTGGTCACAATATAATTTGAGGATATAATCATCATGTGATGGCCTGATGTCGTTTAGAGTCTAAATCTCTGACTGTGTGCTTGATGTGTAGCTTTAGTATTAATGACTGTAGTCCTGTGATTTTACAGCTTGAGATCCAACAATAGTATTAACTTTAATTTTTTTTATAATAATACATTATGCACTGAAGCTTCAGTGTTTAAACACACAGACATCAAGAATCAGCATCTGATTCTCAAGAACGGTGACGATAAATAAATACAAAATACTGACAAACAGATCAACTCTGAACATCACAAAACAAGCTACTGTCACAACAAAACAACAGAAAAATAAAAGCAAACATGAACAATCTACGAAAATTACAGGACAATTCAGCTGCATAATTTATTCATGCAGCAATGCATGATGGGAGCCATGGATGAGTTTTGATTGGTGGCTCCCATCATGCACTGCAACATGAAGCACTTTGTTTGATTGTCACCATTGTTGAGGGTCATATGCTGATTCTTGATGTCTGTGTGTTTAAAAAAAAAAAACCCTTCAGATTATAAAAGCTCCGCTGGATCTCAAGCGGTAACAGAGATTTACTATAAAGAAATAATATAACATCTATATCACCAGTTAATACTGGATGTCACCAATGAATCTGACCATTTCACAATGAGAAAACACAACCATTGTGACTGTGCTTCCCAAAGCATTGTAAACCTAAATTGATCAACTTTGGCTCACAGCACTTTTGGGAAACACAGCTCAGATCATAGTTTCTCTGGCCATAACAAATGTGCTTTACAAACACAAAGTTGGAGCAACCAGAGATAAATTAATGTTAATAAATAGTCAAGAGCCCAGCTAAAGGAAATGCTTTTCACCATCATGGTGACTTCAAACTAAACTTTCATTAAAACATTAACATCTAAACATCTGTTCATTCTCAGTAAGAACTTTTGTTGATGTGTGACAGAAATCAAATCAAACTGGTTAATAATAAGTGTAATAATAGGCTTGTTTGGGATGAGCAAATTCTGCGCAGAACCGATCAACGGTGATCACCGCGAGATGCATGCCGGTTAGAAATGTGTCCGAGGGTGGTCCGCCTTGCTCTGATGTCATGCTGACGTGTGTCATAAACCTCTCGCGAGGGCGAGGCGGCCTCATCGGATTCTGCAGTCGAGCGCAGTTGCTCTCCACCGACTGCGCTGACCAAAAGCACGATGGGAAACGACTTGCTGACGACACAGCTTAAAGCTTATTGGTTTAAACAACCGTGATGTATTGATCTGATTTAAAATGTTTGATTTTAAAACTCTAATGCCATGATTTTATGCGTATAAATTATGTGTGAATATTCCAAAAGTCTCTGACAGTGTGATCTCTCTATGGGTTATGTGATTGTTATCATATTTATAAAAATATATAAAAACATGTCTGTAATTAAAATAAAAATGATTGATACACATCCTTCGAATGGAAATAAATAACAAGTACTTTGGGTGTCTTGTTCATTATGTTTATTTTCATATAAAAGCAACAGAATGTAAATTACATCCAGTTTATCAGCAACACAGCGCACAAGTGTGAATCCCGCGATATCCGCCTTAATCTTAGGTGGTGTCTGATGCACTACGAGAACAGAGAATTGTCCGTCTTGCCTGCACTTTTTTCACTCCTCCCCTCACTGCAGCCGCCTACTCTCGGCTGAACTTCAGGCGAGGCTAGGCGCATCTCAAACAAGCCTAATGTTTAATGGCTGGAAGTCAGTTGTAGTTGTTGTGTCTCTCTCTTTTTCTCTTGTTGTTTCTTCAGTGATTCTGCTTATTAACATCAGGTGTCTCCACTAATTGTCAATCATCACTCAATCATCAATCAATTATCTCATTAACTTTAACACTGCTTCAGTGTTACTTTCTAACACCCGGTAAGATGAACTCATATGAAATGTTTAAAAATGTGTTTAAAATGAAATGTTGTAAAATGTGAAAATGAAAAGGATTTAATAAATTCTGATTTTAATTCAGTGTGTGTGTGTGTGTAAAATATATAAATATATATATATGTCATTATAGTCAACAATTGTACGTTGTCAAAGCCAATTTTGTACCCTTTTTGAAGGGTCAATTTTTGTAGTTAAATAAAGGTACAAAATTATCACCAAAGGTACAAAACTGATCTCTTAAGGTACAAATCACAAGGGTACAAATGTGTACCTTTGAGGGTACAGCCCCAGTGACAAGCCATTGTACCCCTAAAGGTACAATTATGTACTTTTTTTCTGAGAGTGAGTTTATTTGGATGTTTACATTTGATTCTGAATGAGTTTGAGGCTGTGCTCCGTGGCTAAAGCTAACATTACACACTGTTGGAGAGATTTATAAAGAATGAAGTTGTGTTTATGAATTATACAGACTGCGAGTGTTTAATAATGAAAATAGCGACGGCTCTTGTCTCCGTGAATACAGTAATAAACGATGGTAACTTTAACCACATTTAACAGTACATTAGCAACATGCTAACGAAACATTTAGAAAGACAATTTACAAATATTACTAAAATATCATGATATCATGGATTATGTCAGTTATTATCGCTCCATCTGCCATTTTTCGCTATTGTCCTTGCTTGCTTACCTAGTCTGATGATTCAGCTGTGCACAGATCCAGACGTTAATACTGGCTGCCCTTGTCTAATGCCTTGATCATGGCATATGCAAATATTGGGGTGTACACCCCGATTGTTACGTAACAGTCAGTGTTATGTTGAGATTCGCCTGTTCTTCGGAGGTCTTTTAAACAAATGAGATTTATATAAGAAGGAGGAAACAATGGAGTTTGAGACTCACTGTATGTCTTTTCCATGTACTGAACTCTTGTTATTTAACTATGCCAAGATAAATTCAATTTTTGATTCTAGAGCACCTTTAAATAATTCTGTGGTTTACTGTAAGGAAATGTTTATAGTTAGACCGGTTCTGTGTGGAGAACAGGTGGAGCAGCTTCAGATGAACAGCTGATCTGTGTTTGTTTCCATTGTGAAATTTCACTGTTTTTGAACATCACTGTTAGCTGCAACAGAAGCTTTAATGTCATTCTTCATTAATAAAGTCTGTCTTGTCAGAATTGTAGTTAAAAGGATTCAAAGGGTTTATCGTTTAACTTTAAATTAAAGATAAACATACAAATATGACAATGCAATAAGGCAGCGGGGTATGTGAGGAGAACATGAACAAAATGCCGAATGTTGCCGTTCATTTAATCCTTCCCCACCTTAAAATAACATTAAAAACCGACCATATATTTTCTAACAGGCACAATATCTTAAATACAGGACTACATGAATACATAAACACATTCAATCAAAATTTGGCTGCGGCTTTGAACAAATAATTTGTAATTCAATGATTCATTCATAAATACAGCCTCTTGCTTCGTCGAATGAACGACTCGATGACTCATGCATTAAGACAGTGACTTATTGCCATCTACTGGTGGTTTTAGTATTTAAAAAAAATCACTTTTCTAGATTTACACTCTCAAAAAGGATGTGTTAATTAATAACACATTTTTTTGTGTTATGGCTATTTTAACAATTTTAACTATTTTAACATTCAACTTGACAAAACACTCATTATTATTAATAAAATAACAACACTATCAAAAACACTAATATTTATTATAATGTTGGGAAGACAGTTGTTACAGTCTTTTTAAGCTTATTAGTATTCTGTTCTTAATGATATACGACTGTTGTTGCCATCATTCTGATTTATCTATAGTAAAATGTGGGTATAAACATATTGAGGTCATGTGACCATCTGAAAAATGTCAGATTCTCAATATACACTTTTATTAGACACTGTGAATAGGACATTTTAAAGCTTCAGTCCGCAAATTTTTTTTGTGTTAAAAATTTACAAAAATGAGAATATACAACATGAATCCATTTTCCAAACCGTGTTTTTGTCTTATCCTGAATCATTATGGTACAGTTATAATAAGTGTTTATATTCAGACTATTGCAGAGCGGAGTGGTAGGACTCGCTGCAGAGTATCACAGTAACTGCATGACTCGCCATAGACATACACGTTCTGTATCTAAAGTCCTAGTTTATTTATTAACTTTATTTATTAAAGTCCCATTTATATTTGATTAACCTTTTAGATTAATTAGAGACTCATTAATCACAAGACATCTGTTAAGAAAAGAAACTATTACACAAAATACAGTTAAGATCACCCCATTTATTACGGTATAAGAGATAATAAATCATTGCTCCACAATAGGTTTTTTGTCAGTTTCTGACAATAAACTGAAAAACATTTTTTTTTCACAAATAATTTCCCAGTAATAACACAAGAAGGATGTAGCTGAAGTCCAGCATCCTAAAAAAAGGTCAAAGGTTAGATCTAGAAAGACTATATAAAAATGAATCCCTAAAAATGTGTAAATCCCCAAAATCGCTCTCAAGATCAGTAACAGATCTCTGCACATTCAAAGGAGTGAGATAATATTAAATGATCCATCAGTTACCTGTATTTATTGTTATAGCACAACCCTTCACCATCCTCTATAGTAAATCACTAATTACTGTCTATCTGACATCAACACCACATTGTGTGAATAATAATAGCAAGTAAATAGAATATAAATCTGCTATTATGCCCAAATATTCTACCATATTTGTGAACTAAAACATCCCATTACCAGCACTTTAAGTCTATCCGCGGTCAAGTCTAGTTTAAAGGTCCCTCCCTCGATTACTTGATGCAGTGCTTTTTTGCCATCTACATCCCTTTCTAAAAGTTAATTCAGAAAATAAGCTCATATGGACATGTGGTTTCAGTAGCAATCATAAGAGAGCACAGCATCAACAGAGATTTAAAGTAGAGCTGTCAATCATAAGTTGTCATCATTTTACTAGTTGATTTGGACAAAAGTATCTGCTAAATTAATAAAATAAAAATCACATCAACTGCATCAAATTATTCCCTTTTCGTTGTATATATTAATATTGGCAGAGAAAAGCTTCCAAAAAAAAAAAAAATAAAACTAAAATAAAATACATTACATGATGTAACAGCGGAGTAAATCACTGATTAGACTGTTTTTGTTTTGAAATCATAATTAAACATGAAATTAATGCTTTAAATTGATGGCCCTATTTTAAAGGTGAACAAGGGCAACATTTGGTTGTATTTAGAGGTCAGATTTTACTGTTTAAGAGACAGAGCAGGAGCATTAGACCTGCTGATACTTCCTTTCTCCAGTCAGTAACAGGGCTCATTGTAGTATAACAGACGCCTCTGATCACCTTACAAGCGTGAACCTCTGTTACTGCAGTGGTTTAAAGAAGCACAGTCCCCTGTGATCAAGCACTCACTGCCTCCAAACTGCTCCTGATCACAGATCAGGATCACACCTGTAGAAGGAGAGAGAAAAGAGAGGATGTGTGTTTTATATGAGAAAAGCAAATACAGCCATCGAAACACTTGGATTATGAACAATGCTATCGTACAGTGCTTTCTGCCTGACTTTCTGCAGGAATGACAAACAAACTATAAACGCACACCTTTTTAAGCACCACGATTTGAAGCACTCCTTAGCATCCTTCTCATTCTCATTTTTTGTGCAGTAAACCCTACCAACATATTCAGTAAACTTCTCCGGCAGCAGACTGGATACCTGCAGATACAAGTGAAATCAAACATATGCTGATCAGTGAAATAATATGCTGATCAGTAATTATAGATCTATAGGATCCAGGAAACTTGCTATGACTAAATAAATTCCAGCTAACAGGAAATATTCAATTAAAATTCAATTCAATTCAATTCAATTCAAACGCTTTATTGTCTAGCCCCACAGGGGAAGAACATTGTGTGTTCTGTCTTTGTTGAGCCTTGCCTGAAGACAAACATTAATTAAAACTTCACAACAACAACTCATCTTACAATCCTATTTAAAATATCAATGGCTCAATTGCTCAATGTTATCTGGTCTTTAATAATGTTCTCCAAAGGTTAGCACAAAAACATTATTAACCCTCTGGAGTCTGAGGCTGATTTGGGGCCTGGAGAAGTTTTGACATGCCCTGACATTTGTGCTTTTTTCAGTTGTTCATAAACATATTAATGGAAAAAGTGTCATTACACTGTATTCAGCACAAACTAGGCTACCATAATATGTGAGGAACATGTATGTGCATGTTTGTGTTTTTGAAGGAATAACATTTATGCGTGGTTATTGAAAAAACAAAAAACTTAAGTCACTGAAATAAAGCCAAAAAATATATATTAAATCTTTGTTCACAAGACTTCTGGGTATTTGAGGTTGTAGACTAGAGTTTTTGCTTCAAAATGAGGTAAAAATTATCCTTCCTACTCCTTCATATAAAACAATAGAGAGATTTAAATTTTCTAAAACATCTTTGGTCAAGAAACACAGTATGCGTGGAGGCGTGAATCCTCATGAATAATGGGTGATTCTCACCTGAGAAGACAAAAGAATCGCATAAAGAACTCTAATGAGCTGCATAATAATGAGCTCTTTCAGTCAGGTAGGCTGTGAAAAAACCCTCTGTAATCATGTCAAACATACAGAAAAAAAACAGCAATACTGTGAAATTACTACAATTTAAAATAATGGTATTCTATTATATTCTTTAAAATATAATGTATTTCTGTGATGCAAAGTGTCTGAACAATTATGTTACCTCTATGGCATTTCATATAGGCTTTTAGCTTAAAAGCATGCACATTTGGAGAAATATTGATGGATTCTCATATGTTTGTCAATTTTCTATACAGAGGAGTAATTATTCAATATGTATTGTCATTACTATAAGCGCTGGATACTGTGTTTTGAATTCATACTTGCAGCCGGAGGGCGCTCTATGCACCTTTAGTCCCAAATGCCTGCTAAAGAAGAAAAGGCAATCCAGGAACTAACCGAACTAACAGAGGCCGCTAACTATGGCTATTCAAAACACTTTTCAAGACAATAAATACACGATTGAGACGATGTATGCATGTATTGACTGAATTTGCGTCTGAATAGCGCTGGCTCCGTGGGCGTGGCCGCATTAGCGGATAATGAGCTGAATCACAGACTTCTGACATGGCTCTCTTTTCATACAGATTACATAAACAGAGAATATTTGTTTTCGATTTGACTTGCACGATTTAAAACCTGACATTTCAACGTTTTTTTAGACATAAGTCTAATTTTTTTTGTGATTAGTATTCACTAAGTTACAGTTCATTTTCTGAGAACTATCAGATTGGACTTCGTTCAGAGGGAGACGAGAGATCACGCTTCATTTTAGTTTTCTTTATTTTACAAAAAGCACAACATTTTGTTTTTACTCTGAGTGTACACAAATAAAAGAAGATATTCCACAGATTAAAATGGTGTATAACTCTTAATTGTATGTGCAACATTGACGGAGTCTCTTTCACACTGGTAAGAAAAAAAACGCGGTGGTATCGCCGGCGATACCTCAGACCTCAGAGTGTTAATACATTGTTTGTAGAAGTTTTTTTTTTTTTTATAAAGCTCCCATATAAAATGTTTTTAGAACATTTAAAAGGTGCCCAAGAATGCTTTTTCACAAGATGTAATATAAGTCTAAGGTGTCCCCTGAATGTGTCTGTGAAGTTTCAGCTCAAAATACCCCATAGATTATTTTAAATAAATTTTTTTAACTGCCTATTTTGGGGCATCATTAACTATGCACTGATTTTTTCAGCGCGCCGCCCCTTTAATTCGCCTGCTCCCTGCCACACGAGCTCTCGATTATATTACAGCACATTTACAAAGTTCACACAGCTAATATAACCCTCAAATGGATCTTTACAAGATGTCCGTCATGCATGCTGTATGCATGCTTCGAATTATGTGAGTAAAGTATTTATTTTGATGTTTACATTTGATTCTGAATGAATTTGAGGCTGTGCTCCATGGCTAACGGCTAATGCTACACTGTTGGAGAGATTTATAAAGAATGAAGTTGGGTTTATGAATTATACAGACTGCAAGTGTTTAATAATGAAAATAGCGACGGCTCTTGTCTCTGTGAATACAGTAATAAACGATGGTAACTTTAACCACATTTAACAGTACATTAGCAACATGCTAACGAAACATTTAGAAAGACAATTTACAAATATCACTAAAAATATCATGATATCATGGATCATGTCAGTTATTATTGCTCCATCTGCCATTTTTCGCTATTGTTCTTGCTTGCTTACCTAGTCTGATGATTCAGCTCTGCACAGATCCAGACGTTACTGGCTGCCCTTGTCTAATGCCTTTCATAATGTTGGGAACATGGGCTGGCATATGCAAATATTGGGGGCGTACACCCCGACTGTTACGTAACAGTCGGTGTTATATTGAGATTCTCCTGTTCTTTGGAGGTCTTTTAAACAAATGAGATTTACATAAGAAAGAGAAAGCAATGGAGTTTGAGACTCACTGTATGTCATTTCCATGTACTGAACTCTTATTTAACTATGCCAAGATAAATTCAATTTTTGAATCTAGGGCACCTTTAAATAACATTTATTAGAAAAATGTTTTATATTCTTGGAACATCTTTTATACATTTAGAATGACATATAACTACACATTAATAAAGTTGTGAGTGTTTAAAGAAACAAAAACAAAAAACCTTGGAATGTGGGAACATTTTGTAGCTATTTTCTCTTAAATTTACATAAAGGTTATGCAAGTGTTAGAATGAAATCCTTTTAAAACAATGTTCGTGAAATCACTATATATTGTCATTAGTATTTGATGAATGTTCTCATAATGTTGAAAGAAAACATTCTTTGAACAACATTCTTCAGTTGATGGGTGAGTAAATGATGCCAGAAGAATAACATCAGGTGATGTTGACTGGTAATTAATGTCATCATGAAATGGCCTGATTCACTGATCACATCTGAAGTCAGAAGTGTTTTATTAATTTGTTCAAATGTTTTGCTGCTGACCATGCGATACTACTGTGGAAATCAGATATTATTATTATTAATTATGAAAACATGCTGCAAGCAGGAAGTTATTAACTAGTCTCACATACTTCCAACAGTTATGGAACTCAATGGTCACATGCTTCATGTCAGCATACAAAAATCCTTCCTGGCTCCCAGCATGCATTGCTGCATGAATAAATTATGCAGCTAGAATATTTTATGTACATATTGTCACATGGAGAACTTCTAATCTGACCTGTACTTCACCAGGAATTATGTCATGTATAGACACACTAGGGAAGGAGTGTTTGCAACCTTGTGTACGTTTTATTTTTGTTAGCTAGTGAAGCTGTAGTTATGGCGTGTTGAACGCTGAAGATTTCTTTATTTTCTGGTTTTGTTTTCAGTTAGTTTAGAGGGCGGGGAATTAGTTATGAAGGTTTTGGTTTTGTCATTTTCATTTGTTTAGCACTGCTCGCTTTCTTTTTCTCTGTGGCTTCTCAATTTATTATTATTCAATTTGCTTGGTTGTATATTGTTGTAAATAAGGATTTGGTTTGTGTGTTTTCATTTGTGTAAATTCTTTTAATTTGTAAATAAAGCGAACCACTTATAGTTATGTCAGTTGTCCTTGTGAAATTCTCCCACAGTACTCCCCAGAGACCAAAATTATAAGAGTGTGCTTCAATTTTATTATGTACATTTTCCTCATACCCCTATGGCAACAGGGGACGTAACAATATGATTTTTTTTTTACTGTCAAACTTATTACTACTTAAATCTCAGTCATGAAACTACAGAAAAAGCAGTTGTTATACCACTTTAATGCAGTAATTTAAGTCAAGTCACCTTTATTTATATAGCGCTTTTTACAATGCAGATTGTGTCAAAGCAGCTTTACATTGATAACTGGTACATAATTTTGGCTGCACAGCAGCTCTTAAAGAATAGTGTCAATGCAGGCAGATCAAAGCACTGTTGAATATCAAATGTCAAATCAAGTGTATAAACTTAACTAAAATTACAGCAGACATGTTGATCTCATGATCTCATTTCTTTACCATTGACTAAATGTTCCCTGAAAACACCTGCAATTATTGAAAGAGGAAGAATTGAAGAATAATTGACCTCAAACTGAACATTTTCAATAAGACATCAACATCTAAACTTCTGTTAATTCTCAGTAAGAGCTTCTGTAGACGTGTGACAGAAATAAAGTCAGTCTGGTCAGTAATAAGTGAAGCTGGTAATGCTGTTTGTGGAGTTGTTGAATCAGATCTTCAGAGATTTAATGTCTTTTATCTTCAGTTCATCTAAGGCTGTGGCTGATGAAAGTTGTAGTTTGTGTTCTTATTTCTCTTTCTTTCAGTGTTTGTTCACAGCAGGTGTTTGAATGATTGAAAGAATGTTTCAGGAACATCACACTAACCTTTAAATAACATTCTACTAACATTAAGGAAACTGAACATTTCCATGTTCTTGGAATGTTACAAATCAACGTTCCTACAATGTTGAATTTTAGATCAAAATTGAGTTGAAAGAACGTTTCAAGAACATCATAGTAATCTTTTAGAAAACGTTCATCTAACATTAAGAAAACTGGACATTTTTTACGTCCCCATAACCAAAACTGAATGTTCGGAAATCATTTTTATAACAAAGATTTGTTGTCTAGGTAGATGCTATGGTTACTTTTGTCCCAGTAACAAGATGTACCACTAAAGGTACAATTTGTGTATTTTTTTTTCCTGACCATGAAGGATAATTGTTAGCTCACAAACAGCTATGTAATGAAAAGAAAAAAAAAAAAAAAAAAACTGGTGTAATATGATGATAATTTGTTCCTGTGAATGTGTGATGTCAAGTAGCCTGGTATACAGGGAGTGCAGAATTATTAGGCAAGTTGATTTTCTGATCATATTTTTTTTCCAAGCACATTTTACCAATTCCAATCCACATCAATCTTAATAACTACTATTAATATTGTTTTTAATCATTTATAAGTGATATATAATTGTTCATGAAGGCTGGAAATGAAAAATGCCTTATATTCAGGTGTGCAGAATTATTAGGCAGGTTTTCTTTTACAGGCAAAATGAGCCAAAAAAGAGATTTAACTCAGACTGAAAAGTCAAAAGTTATTAAATACTTATGAGAAGGACGCAATACTAATGCAATACTAGAAATTGCAAAGTTAAAGCATGACCAAGGGACAGCAAAATGCTCATTGGGTCAGCGGGGTCATACAAAAACAGGTGGAGAAGAAAAGACACATGTTAACTGCAAAATAATTAAGAATTAAGGTGAAGAATTAAGTGTGAAACAATCAGGAACCCTTTAGTCTCCAGCGCCACCATTTTCCAGAACTGTAATCTACCTGGAGTCTCCAGAAGTGCAAGGTGTCAGGATCTCAGAGACTTACGTTAGCTAAAGAATCCTAAAAAATAACCCACTCTTAATAAGAATCACAAGCTGAAGTGTTATAAAATACATGAAGACTGGGTTTTTATAGGCCTTATAGACAGACAGCTTGAGAGTGACTCTTGAAGGACCAGCACCACATCCTCTTGTACCACTGTTTGAAGAATTTATCTTCCAGAATCTGGCAGTAAGGTGTGGGAGTTCACTTTTAGTCCATCTCTTATCCTGAAATGTCCGTCTTGCAGAGATGGACTAAAACTGATCTTCCAAAACTTACTGCCAGATTCTGGAAGATAAATTCTTCAAACAGTGGTACAAGAGGATGTGGTGCTGGTCCTTCAAGAGTCACTCTCAAGCTGTCTGTCTATAAGGCCTATAAAAACCCAGTCTTCATGTATTTTATAACACTTCAGCTTGTGATTCTTATTAAGAGTGGGTTATTTTTTAGGATTCTTTAGCTAACGTAAGTCTCTGAGATCCTGACACCTTGCACTTCTGGAGACTCCAGGTAGATTACAGTTCTGGAAAATGGTGGCGCTGGAGACTAAAGGGTTCCTGATTGTTTCACACTTAATTCTTCACCTTAATTCTTAATTATTTTGCAGTTAACATGTGTCTTTTCTTCTCCACCTGTTTTTGTATGACCCCGCTGACCCAATGAGCATTTTGCTGTCCCTTGGTCATGCTTTAACTTTGCAATTTCTAGTATTGCATTAGTATTGCGTCCTTCTCATAAGTATTTAATAACTTTTGACTTTTCAGTCTGAGTTAAATCTCTTTTTTGGCTCATTTTGCCTGTAAAAGAAAACCTGCCTAATAATTCTGCACACCTGAATATAAGGCATTTTTCATTTCCAGCCTTCATGAACAATTATATATCACTTATAAATGATTAAAAACAATATTAATAGTAGTTATTAAGATTGATGTGGATTGGAATTGGTAAAATGTGCTTGGAAAAAAAATATGATCAGAAAATCAACTTGCCTAATAATTCTGCACTCCCTGTATTTATAAACAGGTATATTTATAATGTGATATTCTGTATTATTACAAATAATTTCTTGACCCTATAGTCTGAATGATAACACAGCATGACTTAATTTTTTACATAATCTAATGATAAATTGTACGTGTAATTCAAACTGGAGAAAAGAAATCAGAGATGATAAATTACTTAAGCAGCAAAGTGGTAAGTGTACCTCGTATTTCTTAATCTTGAAGGCTTTGGTGGGGTTACTTTTCCTGTAGAAATAGACACTGTCGATGGGGTCTTTACTCTTGCCGAAAGTACAATCCAGCTGAATCACCTGTGTGAGAGATTTATAATATTACATGTGTTGAAATGAAGCATAAAGACCGAAGGGGAAAGTCAGTTTTGAACATAACATACATCAATGATGAAATCCTTCTTATCCAAGAACATAGTTGGGTGAAGTTCGTTCCATTCTTCCACTGCTGTATTCCAGTTATCCTATAGTATTGATGATTAAATCAAACAAATGAGAAGAATTTGCCCACATGAGATGCACATGCACCTAAACAATAAATTATAACCCTCAAAAATAAACAATTTCCATAAATGTTTTTTTTTTTTATTTTTTATTATTATTATTTATTTATTAAATGTTTAAATTTAAACGTTTCTTTGCTTGTTTACTTTACAATCAATGGAAATGTGCACTTACATGTTTTTTAAAGTCTGACATTATGAAATGACAGATATGATGTAAGGTATGATTTGTTATTTGTTAGTGGAGATGATGAAGTAAAATAAAAACTGTACTGCAGTCAAGACCTGAACTACTTTAGTCATTGTCTGATTTGATCAGAATACTGCAACTGGTAAACCAGAAGAGTCATTTAAGGGAACAGCACAGTAATGGAATAAATTGTATTTGCCCAGTATGAAATTATAACTGTGAAACTGTGTTTTGTAATCTAAGATCCAGTGCTAAATTGAGTTCTAATAATACCATTAATGGGTACATTAATGCAGTGCTTCCCAACCTGGGGTGCCTTTGAGGTCAACCATGGATACGAAAAACCTTTTTGTATAGTTTCTAGGAATGCTCCAAATGATCGGCCACTTATCCGAAAATGCTGTCGATTGTGGTCTCTCAGCTTGCCGATCACATAAACCAATCACATTTTTATGATGCAAAAGACGCGAGCTTGTTCACACCAGCTGTGAGAGCTGCAGCAAAAATGAAAAGTCCGAAGCAGCTGGGGTGTATATAGCACACTGAAAACGTGTGTATGGTTCAAACTACTTTATTAAAAAACTAAATCCAGAATTTTTCCAATTTTTCTCTTCTTTCCCTAACCTGTGAGTGTGTTCTCCTCATTAGAGCTTCAGGTGAAGGGTTGCCAGTAGTAGAGATGCACCGGTCTACTGACCATCAATCAGAACTGGCGTTCTACGTTTTACGTTTTTTGCCCCAGACTTGCACACAAAATGCATTGCAATAATTTCCCAAAATGTAATTTGTGTGGCCATTAACAGAGGCCAGAGATGGGACATGCTGAAGACGGACGCAAAGAGAAGAGCAGAGAAAGTACTGAACCGGGCAGAGCAAGCTCAACAATATTCTGTTGCGATGCTCAGAATATTGAAAGACAATTCTACACATTAAATTGGGAATCTTACCTCCGTATGATACCTATTTAAGTAGTGTTTATATAAGTGCAGCGCTGGTGTTGCTTTATTTACAAAGGTCACCAAGGAAATTCTACACTGCAAAAATGCTTTTCTTATTCAGTATTTTGTCTTGATTTAAGAATTATTAGATATTTAGACTAAACAAGATGCTTTTACTAGATAAGTAAAATGACATAAGGGATTTTTTCTTGTTTTCTGGGAAAAAAAATAATCAAAATGATGAGAGTTTTTGCTTAAAACAAGCAAAATTAACTGCCAATGGGATAAGAAAATAATCTTGTTTCTGTTTGAAATCTTGTTTCTTGTTACTTTCCCAAACAGAAACAAGATTATTTTCTTATCCCATTGGCAGTTAATTTTGCTTGTTTTAAGCAAAAACTCTCATCATTTTGATTTATTTGGGGGGTGTGGGTCCTCAGGGTTTCTTATATGTATGGAGGGGGGGCTTCATGGACAAAAGTTTGGGAACCACTGCATTAATGCCACTGGTTTGTGGTCAAAAATCTGTAAATGAATTGTGCAATGTCATTCATTGATACATCTTGTTTTCCTCAGCTCTCTTTTACCTGGAAGATCTGTTTGTTATTGTATTCATCTTCTGTTACTCTGGTCTCTCCCACACACTTTGGCAGGCGTCTGTTCACAACATCCTCCAGTTTCATCCTGGCATCTTTCAGCTCGTCATCAGTGGAGTACAAGATCTCCTCAAAGATGTGATCTGATGGACAGAGAACATTTTTGATTTAACATTATTGAAGATAGCTTTAAAAGTTTTCACTGGTCAAATGAAAACAACACAGTAGAAATCATAATATGATCAAGATGCTTTGAACAATCTTTATTTACTTCACCTGAACCCTGTTTATGTTTGTGTATTTCCAGAATATTTTAAGTTAACATTGTTTCAAAAGCTAAAAAAGGCAGGTCACTGAGCAGCTCAAAATTCATGCGCCTACCCTTAAAGGCACAGTCTAGCTGTCCATCCTACCTGTCAGTTTGGACAATTTTGCAACCTTTTCCTTGTTCTTCTGGCCATCATCTCTTGAAGGGTCTTCAGTAAACGGTGAGATGTTGGTGAGCTTGCCTTCAGCTGCCTTGAGGGCTTCAGTGATTCTAATGAACAAATAGATGAACTAATAAATAACTAACCAACACAAGGATATTTAGGAGAACTGAGTAAAAACACTAAACCACACTTTATTTCGATGATGTTGACGATCTTGTGCTGGTAGGCCTGACTGTAGAGAGTGTACCGGGTTTTAAACATGTCATAAACACTATCTGCCACCTGTGAGAGAAACAAGAGCACAGACTGACACACAAACACTGGAAAATATAATTCACTCGGTATTGAATGACTAGTATGGCAGTATCTTTCTATTGTCAGTGATTGACATCTGATTCTGGAAATGTCTTTTTCATTACTTAACCACACTGTAATGGAGGACGAATATTTATTTATTATATTTAAACTGAAGTGAAATGTTTTAAAATACAATTACAGGAACAGAAATACAATTACATTACACAGCAACAGTTTCTTCCCTCAAGCAATCCATCTCATGAACACTTGACAAACACGGACCACACAACACTATTACACATTATTTACTTAAAACACTTATTTATATTTCAAATTTGCACACATAACTGCACATACAAATTGTCTATATTATATATTGTTTTTTGCTTTTTTTGCACTTTGTCTATCTTGTAAATTTGTATATTATTATTTTATTCTCTTTATTATGTGTCTTGTCTTGTCACTGTTACTCTGTTGCACTGTGGAGCTTCTGTCACTAAAACAAATTCCTAGTATGTGTAAACAACATACCTGACAATAAAGCTCTTTCTGATTCTGATTCTGATTACAGAATGAGCAATGATTGATCACTTAAAGATCTTTAATGGGTTATATAATGCATTATCATAACTAAAGTCAACATTTTGTAGTTGTATATGGATGTGACACTGCTGTGTTATCAAAACAGAGCGAAAGTAATCGTACGAGTAATAAATGATACCTTATCTCTGAAGCAGATGTGATTTATCCTGTTCACCTCACCCACCTCGTCCACCTCACACACCTCACACACTCGAGCAGATTTCAGCAGACGCTGATAGTCAAAGCCGTTTGGGATGCCGAGGTGATAACAGTCTCTGTGAGATAAGAGAGGGTTTAAAGGTATTCTCAGTACTGTGTTGGATTGTGCAGATTGAAATGACAGGTAATGCTGACTTTATGCTGACTCCTAACAGTGTGGATACAGCAGTAATACTGATGCCATAGCAGAAAGGCTCAATTCAGCCATGATTCACACGATCCACAAATAAAAGTGCCTGTTAATGAGGGGTTGTTGAGGTGCCGAACATTTTTAGGGGGGTTAAGCTACCAAGATAGGAGTGTAAAATAACAACCACTTAAACATTTTTCAATGTAATACTAATTGTAAATTTGATCAAATTTAATATAAATTTAAAATAGCATGCTTTTAAAATGTAATATTTTTACCTTGCAAAATAGTCCCATCTGCGCACATCAATGCCGTTCCATTCATTTCTCACAATCTCATACAGGAAAGTTTTGTCCTTAGAATGAAAATACTTTCAATTTTCAACTTTAAATTGTGAATAACTTGCATTGAATTAAACAGTATTTTACAGTATTTTGTACCATTTCATCTGAAGCACATTCCCCATCAATTAATTTCTTAATAAAGGTGAGATCAATGTCCGGATCTTTATTATTCGTTAATATGTCCTCAAGCATCAAGTGTGATGCTTCCTGATGACAAAAAAAAAAGCATTATAAATAATGTATTAGCTGTATATATATCTATAAATGTATAATTATCCAAGAGTGGTTCAGTATCTAAAAGTCAGTGATCTGCAATTTATTGGTGTCCTGTGTTACTATTCTTGATGGCTACCACAGAAAAAAACAATGACTTAAATACCGTTCGGTAAAAAGAAAAGTATGATGATTTGTTCCACCTAAAAAAAATTAAAAAAAAAAAAAAACCTTTTTGACAAATTTACAGATCAGTGATGAACATTTTGAACATTCTGGGTGATTCATTATAATTGTTCATTACTGATCTGTAAAGTTTTTAAAAAGGTCTTTTTTTGGAGTGGAATAAGTCATATATGAAAAGTGCATTTCATAGAAGAAAGTAAGTGTAAAGGTGATAAAACCCATATGACTGACTTTCTTCTATGAAACACACAAGGATAAATTTATAACAGCATGTCCAAGCTGATCTCCAGTGAAGTGAATGATGACCGTGGCTTTTCATTCTCTTTCAAAGTGGAATGCTGATGCTGTGTCTTAGTGTTGAGGAAACCAGTGTCTGAGGCACATGTAAACACCAATAATCATTGGCAGACGGCAGTCCATGACGTCACACGCAGAGCGCCCGTGAGTATAAAAGGGCACCTGAGTTACATGTCATCAGCTTTTTTGTCTTTTTTGTCTATTCATGGTGTGCAGGCCTGAGGCGATCCACCCAGTCTTCGCTCAGCAGTGCTGCCAACCTCTGAGTGGTACCATCTCCTGGGGAAGTCCAAAAAAGCTGCGCAAGACACAGATCTAGCCATCTGGGGTCTGAGTCAGGAGAATTTTGGAGATATATATTTCCTTCTGGGGGTCCGTGAGGGTGGAGTGGTATTTAACAAAGACAGAAGAATCATTTTTCTCTCTTGCTCTAAGCTTTTCAGGCTTCTCAAACCAAAATCAAAATTTGTTCATAAATGAGATCATCAGCAACTTAAATTTTAACTTCTTTAACTTCTTAAATTTTAAAAAATCTTCAGTCATTCAAGCCCCTTCAGTCATTAAGTGCTTTGTCCAAAATACAAACTTCTACGATTTACACCCCTAGAAGGCTAAATGTACTGTCACAAATATCACAAAAATGTGTCAATTTTTATTGTGCATAGTTCACCCAAAACGCAAGTTTAGACAGATGTAACTTATCACCAACGAAAACCCAGAAGGTCACACATTTTAGCTTCTAAGATTAATAATTATTATAAAAAAATAAGAATAAAATACATTATTTAAAATGTAATAAACATGAAAAATATGTATTTGCACAGTAAAATTTTTGTGCTTACCTTCCAATTTTCTCCTAATAAAGAGAACAAACAGGGGGTTATTATGATGTATTATCAGTGAAAAACTGATGTTTGCACAGATTTATACCCATTCATAAATTTAAATAAATAAATAAATCAATCACCATCTGAAAGAATCTGTTTTCTGTAACGCACACTCTCTTTATATTTACTTGTACCCCCCCCCCAAAAAAAAAAAAAAACAGATATTCAGATAACAAAATATGTGGGAAAATAATGCAAAATATAATGTGACATATTATATAATACATTTCCATCTATGGGAATTATTTCAATATACTGCAATATATGCATTAATCATGCATGGCTGTATACTGATACACATAAATATTTAGAAAAGACAAAAATATAATTACATGTGATATTCATGAAGTTTAATCCTTTATTGTGTACATATATTGCACATACATGTTCCCATATAAATGTATGTACACACATATAGGTGTCACGTTCACATGGACTTTAAGTTTGTTTGTTTTCATTTGTCATGTGTTCCTTTGTTCCTCGTTCCTCCACATTCAGTTACCATGGACACTCATTGGACCACGCCCCCTTGTTACCTTGTTATCTTGTTAAGCTTGTTTGTGCCTGTGTATATATAGTTCCTATTTGTCTTCAGTAGTTTGTCAGGTCTCGTTTGTGAAATTGATGTGTTGGTGTATGTTCTGCTCTGGATTCTGTGTTTCTCCCTGTGGATTATCAAGTAAAGACTTATTTTACTCTACTCTACCTCGTCGTGTGTTTGCTCAACCACCATTACGTAACAGAAGACCTGACCAAAACAGTTGCGGCGTGATTTTTGTCATCAGTGTTTTCTTTTGTTTTTCCATGTTTTTTGTGAGTTCATGTTTTTTGTTTTTTCTGCATTATGGACTCTTTTTGTTCAGTTCAACTGCTTTGCCTTGAGCAGAAGGACTGCTCCCTTGATGCACATCTAGAGGATTTCCTCCGTCTTGTGCCATCAACCACTTTCCCGGACAGCTGCCTCTGCAGCTTTCTATATGCTGGCCTAAACACCGCCACCAAAGTGCTGCTGTCCGGGGAGGGGCCTCGAGGGAGCTTCATGGAATACGTCGAGTGGGTGCTGGTGTCCTGTGATTCGCCACTCACAGTTAACATCATTGACGACGACACCAGCCCCACCAGCTACCCAGTGCCCAGCCAACAACACCCCGACTGTGAGGATCGACAGCCCGAGCCCACCGCATGCAACAAGAGCCACTCCGCCGCAACGTACACGCCAGCGCACAAAGGAGCGACCGAGTTGAACATCACCACGGAGCCTGAGCAACGCATACCTGACTAGGTGTGTGAGTCGGCTGCCTCATCCATCGCTGAGGGAGTCTTGGTGGAGTTCGACGGGATGGAAGCGAGTCCCGCCCACCCCGCCCTTGGCTCCGCCCTCTGCCTCTGCCCTCTGCCTCTGTATACTCCAGTCCTCCTCGATCTGACGTCCCAACTCCTGCGCCTACACTTCTTCCTCCCTCAATGCCGGCAGAGGCCGTCGGACTTTCAGCCTTGCAGGACTCCCTCAGTACGTCGGCTCCACCTGGGTCAGGCATTGCTACACCTACGCCACGGACTTACAGGCCGGTCTTGTGCACCAGGCGTTGTGCACAAGTGTTTTTTGCTAGTTTCAGCCCAACGCAGTTATCATTTTCACGTACTGCACCATGTTGTTTAAATAGCAAATGCATTTGGGATGGGAATGGGAGATGAGACTCTGATTGGTTTATTGCACGTTGCACCCAAAACACACCCATGAAGAGACTAGGGACTAAGAGAATTTTCCCGTCATTAAACTAGCAAAAGTGGATTTGGACACAACTTAAGTGCACTTGCACCGTGAGCTTTAGACCATGTGATGCGAGTCATCGTTTAGCAGAGGTGTAAAGTCCTGCCATATTTTTTTTATTCCACCAACTGAAGCAGTGTTAAAGTTAATGAGATAATTAAGTGATTAATTGAGTGATGATTGACCATTATTGAAGACACCTGATGATAACAAGCAGAATCACCAAAGCAGAAAATAACAATTTTAAGTCACCATCATGGATATGAGTGTTTGCTTTAGTTGAGCTCTTGATCCTTGACTAATTCATGATAGATTTTGTTTGGCCTGTTGTAACAGCTAGTCAAGCAAAGAGAAAAGATGATCAGGTGGTGTTGGTTATGTTTTCACATAATCATTATTTGACCTGAATCACTGAACTCATTTAGAGCCCAATCTCTGAGTTAGATTTACATTATTGTTTACAGCAGAACTGTGATTCTACAGCACAAGATCAGCTTTATCAATATAATATGAAGGATATCTCAAAAGTTCTGATCAAAAAAAAGAAGTCAGTCATTTCGAGATACAGACATCAAGAATCAGCCTGTGAATCTCAACAGTGGTGACCATCAAAAATCATGTTGCAATGCATTCTGGGAGCCACCAATCAAAATTCATCCATGGCTCCCATCATGCATTGCTGCATGAATAAATTATGCAGCTGAATTGTCCTGTAATTTAGAATTGTACTTAGTAATTTCCTTTATTGTCACTATTTTTTTCTGTTTTTATGTGACTTTTTAGTAGCTTGTTTTTTAATGTTCAGAGTTGATCTGTTGATCAGAATATGTTGTTTGTCACCGTTGTTGAGATTCACAGGCTGATTCTTGATGTCTGTGTGAGTCTAAAAGAAAGTTTTTTTTTTTTTTTTATTCAGAACAACTTTGGATTATATTGAATCACAGTGCTGCTGTAATCAATAAAGTAAATCTAACTCAGAGATTGAGCTCTAAATTAGTTCAGTTATTATGTGAAAACATAACCAACACCACCTGGTCATCTTTTTTCTTTGTTTGTCTGGCTGTTACAATTCAGTTACAGCAGCCCAAACAAAATCTAACATTAAAAAGTCAAGGGTCAAGAGTTCAACTAAAGCAAACACTGATCTCCATGATGGTGACTTAAAAATTGTGATTTTCTCCTTTGATTCTGCTTATTATCATCAGTAACTTCAATAAGGGTCAGTCATCACTCAATTAATCACTTCATTATCTCTTTAACTCTGACACTGCTTTAATGGTACTTTAACTCAGTAGTGCGCAAACACATGAACACTAAGCAGTGTTAATAACCTGGGCATTTTTCCGCATACTATTAGATAAATCTTACCTATTTCATTTACATATGACTTACAAATATGAATCACATTAAGTTTATTAGTTTGTTTATGTAAAAACTGTGTAATCCAAATGGATGGAAATTTTGTATGTAATTCAGTTACATAAAACTTATGTTTAGCCTGAAATATTTTTTTGAGTGTGAGAGCAAAATCGAGGCTTCACTGGTAATAACACAACATGTGATACTTCATTTTAGATTCCTCATTCATAATGTCTTTAATATTTCAGCAGAGACAAAATAAAAAAGGATATGTTACTCTATGATTTTTACAATCAGCCCCCAAAAAGCCCTTCTAAATAATTCATAAGTAACAACTGACCACCAGCTGACAAACACTGGCATCAGAAAGTGAAAAGCTCATGCACTTACCACGCTTTAGGGCTTCACTGATGAAGTTCTCGTACAGATAAGAGAATGGACCATGGCCTTAAACATAAAAACAAAGAATATATAGGGCTCATGTTTGATATTTTCCATGATAACATTTTATACCATCTTCATTTGATTAAATATATCAATTACATTTTATGTTATGAAAAAAGAAATATCTGACATCTGACAAAAAGGTTGTGAACCATCTTATACCGAAATAAAATACACACATATATATATATATATATATATATATATATATATATATATACACAATAGCATATATGATGTGTTTTTTCCCATTATGTCTAAGAAACTTGTAACATTTCAAATGCAACTTTCTGTTATGCTCTTTGGGAACATAAACTCCTATTGTGCAAATTAACCATATCAGTCAAGAAATGCATTTTAAATCATTTTAGTACCTTTATTCATTCTTCCTTTTATTAAATTATAAATTATTTGTGAGGTTTTAAAATAGATACTACAGATATACAGAAGAAATAGTTTTAAATAGTATATATTTTCTGCTCAGATGTGCTCATGTATGTTGACAGCACTCACCTAAATTGTAGCACAGAGCAGCAATTTTGACACACATCTCATCTTTCGAGGAAATCAGATCCTTATGGTTTTTTTTCAGAACGTCAATCATACATCCTGCTAAATATGCCATCCTTCAACACACACAGATCAGACATCATTTTAAACACAACACAGGGCAAAAAATTACATTCATTAATACTCTGCACTTTATCTTTACAAATTAAGAAACATCCCTTAAAGGTGAATCAACCACACCATCTGTCTGTGCATCTTCCACAGCATTACAATCTATAACTCATGAAAAGGTTTTTCAAGACATTAAGGTCATGGTGCACATGATGAAGTCAATGGCAGCACATGCTGATTAAAGGTACATTCAGTAACTTTAATTAATAGCAATATGTCCAGTATTTCGCAGAGCCCAGTCAACAGTTTGATCTCACAGTGATCTTACCATGAGCTCCCAGGATACTCGTGATGCAACCTCACAGTGCTAGGTACCCAGCATGCATTGCAGCATGAAGCTTTTTATTGTCACCATTATTGAGATTCATACACTAATTCTTGAGGTCAGATTTACTAACAGCTTGCACCAGCAGAAGGGGAAAATGTTATCTGAACATATCATTTGCCAAGCCATGTTATTGTTAACACTCTGAGGTCTGAGGGTATCGCCGGCGATACCACCGTGGTTTTTTCTTATCAGTGTGAAAGAGACTCAAAATACTCCGTCAATGTTGCACATACAATTAAGAGTTATACACCATTTTAATCTGTGGAATATCTTCTTTCATTTGTGTACACTCAGAGTAAAAACAAAATGTTGTGCTTTTTGTAAAATAAAGAAAACTAACATGATGCGTGATTTCTCCTCTCCCTCTGAACGAAGTCCAATCTGATAGTTCTTAGAAAATGAACTGTAACTTAGTGAATACTAATCACAAAAAAATTACACTTATGTCTAAAAAACGTTAAGATGTCAGGTTTTAAAACATGTAAGTCAAATCGAAAACAAACCTTCTGTGTTTATGTAATCTGCAGAGGTGGAAAGTCCAGGAGTCAGAAAGTAAAAGTCCTGCCATATTTTTTATTCCACCCACTGAAGCAGTGTTATAGTTAATGAGATAATTAAGTGATTAATTGAGTGATGATTGACCATTATTGAAGACACCTGATGATAACAAGCAGAATCACCAAAGGAGAAAATCACAATTTTTAAGCCACCATCATGGAGATCAGGGGTTGCTTTAGTTGAGCTCTTGATCCTTCACTTTTTAAAATTAAAATTTGTTTTGGCTGCTGTAACTGAGTTATAACAGCCAGACACACAAAGAGAAAAGATGATCAGGTGGTGTTGGTTATGTTTTCACATAATCATTATTTGACCTGAATCACTGAACTCATTTAGAGCCCAATCTCTGAGTTAGATTTACATTATTGATTACAGCAGAACTGTGATTCTACAGCAGAAGATCAGCTTTATCTGAATGATTTCTTAAAAGTTGTTCTGATCAAAAAAAAAAAAAAAAAATCTTTCTTTTAGACACACACAGACATCAAGAATCAGCCTGTGAATCTCAAGGACGGTGACAAGCAACATATTCTGATCAACAGATCAACTCTGAACATTAGAAAACAAGCTACTAAAAAGTCACATAAAAACAGAAAAATTTAAATAGAGAGAAAAGAAAATTACTAAGACAATTCATCTCATAATTTATTCATGCAGCAATGCATGATGGGAGCCATGGATGAATTTTGATTGGTGGCACCCAGAATGCATTGCAACATATGAGAATCCATCAATATTTCTCCAAATGTGTATGCTTTTAAGCATTTTAAGAAATTATGGTCAATATAAGATTTTAAGAGTCAAAATGTGAAGCTTGAGTCTTAGATCTTTTTAATGATGTATAGTTTGTCAACTGCACATCAACATTTAGGCTCTATAATATAACAAATATAGTAGCCTATATGAAATGCCCTAGAGGTAGGAATGTTCAGACGCTTTGCATCACAGAAATACATTATATTTTAAAGTATATTAAAATAGAAAACCATTATTTGGTTAGAGACTTGAGACTTCTTTTAAAAACATTATAATGGCAATGTGTTCAATCTTTTGACTGGTACTGTAATTTAACATAGGCCTATACAAAATTTTCTTCATATCATGTGCAATAATACGTGCATGCATGAGATCACAAAAATCATGTTTGAAAATCATGACTGAAAGGCCTCATTAATATGCAAGTCATTTCAGGTCATTATTATTCAATTCTTTTGTCTTCTCAGGTGAGAATCACCCATTATTCATGATGATTCACGCCTCCACGCATACCGTGTTTCTTGACCAAAAGTGTCTTAGAAAATTTAAATCTCTCTATTGTTTTATATGAAGGAGTAGAAAGGATAACTTTTACTTCATTCTGAAGCAAAAACTCTAGTCTACAACCTCCAATACCCAGAATTCTTGTGAACACAGTTTTAATATATATTTTTTGGCTTTATTTCAGTGACTTAAGTTTTTTGTTTTTTCAATAACCACGCATAAACGTTATTCCTTCAAAAATACAAACATGTACATGTTCCTCACATATTATTGTAGCCTAGTTTGTGCTGAATACAGTGTAATGACACTTTTTCCATTAATATGTTTATGAACAACTGAAAAAAGCACAAATGTCAGGGCATGTCAAAACTTCTCCAGGGCCCCAAAAATCCTCAGACCCCTGAGGGTTAATTTGCTTCGCTCTACTTATTTGTGTCCCAACGCTAATTTGCGCTGCTCTTGTTAGATTGCATTGGTCATTTTGTAAATGTGTTCTTTAATTTGTGCGTCAATTGGCGCGTTTGTGGAATTGAGCTTTCACACTAATTTGCCCCGTTTAGTAAATCTGGACCTTGATGTCTCTTTGTGTCTAAATGACACAATACGTCAAAGTGATTGTGTCTTAAGCTTTTAAAATCCTTCATAAATGATTATGACACTGCTGGATCTCATACCGTATAATCACACGGTTAATATAATTAAAAAATATAAAATTAATAACAGCTCAAAAAGACTGCATACTTAATGTAGGTGATGATTATGTTGTTATTGTCCTTGCCATAACAAATGTGTCTTACAAACACAATTACAGCAGCCAGAGAAAATATAATGTTCAAAAGTCAAGGGTCAAGAGCTTGACTAAAGCAAACACTGATCACCATAATGGTAACATCAAATGAAACAATAAATCATCAACATCTAAACCTCTGTTAATTCTCAATGATATCTTTTGTAGATGTATGTCAGAAATAAAGTCAGTCTGTTTAGTAATAAGTGAAGCTGGTAATGCTGTTTGTGGAGTTGTTGAATCAGATCTTCAGAGATTTAGGGCCAGACTTACTAAACAGAGTAAATTAATGCAATTCCACAAATGCACATTCAAATCATTTACATAATGATCAACACAATCTACCAAGAGCAAAGCAAATTACTGCCTGCTGTAAAACATGATTTTTTTGGGATTCATTTAAATATTCTCATCTCATAAATTTAGTGATCAAAGCGGAAACTCCTACAAATACATATGCACAAAGTTCAGCTCAAAAATAATTCAGTCCACGCCTTTTTAGCACTAATCTCTCTCTGCGTGTCTTTGGTAAATCTTGACAGTAGTTTTTATAATGTCAAAAGAGGGCTTGTGCTGGTGCAAGCTGTTAGTAAATCTGGCCCTAAATGTCTTCTTTTATTTCAGTTGATTTCATCTAAGAACATTCTTATAACAGAAATTTGTCAGCAGGGTGTGCACTCATACTGTGAGCTCACCATGTGACACCACTGTGATATCACTGAGATAGTGTTGAGAAACAGGAAGTAGAATGTCCCCCGTTGACCAATATTTGAACTGCTTCCTCTCAACCTGCTCAACATTTTGAATTCACAATGAGCTCACATATTACTAACACTGAGAGTATCACTGTATGAGAATGATGTGATGTCACTGTGATCATCACATGATCTCACGTGTTGACTGGGTGGTCTGTTTTCAAGTATAATTCTATTGAAGTGATGGTGCTTTATATTGCAATATCTAGTGTAACAACAAGTGTAAATTATAAATTGCTTTTGATATTGTAGTGGGACAGAGGTAGGTTTACCATTTTGAGGACCCTAAGCAAAGTTAGGATGTGAACAAATGAAGGAATTAGCAAAATCACAAGTAAATACAACTGAACAAAGTTTAAGAAATCAAATATGGGCCTAATCAAATGTAAAATAACACTGAATAGTTTTCTTTTTATAAATAAAACATAGCCTAGATTGATCCTTATAAAAGTTACAAAAGTTATTCAAGAAAGACAACTTCATTGAATTTGTATTTGCTAATAGGCCTATATGAGAGGTGAGTGCATCTTCTTTTGGTTGAATAGTTTTAAATCACATTCAAATGCGCACACAGGAACAGATAAGCAGAATAGAAATTTTATTTTCGACCCTAGTCAGTCACCGCTAATAGCACAAAACAGCAACAACAACAACAATAGTGGACTATATGCTTGTGTTCATGCTGCAGAAGCTACTGAGTCTATTAGCTTTACTAAAATAAAGCTTTATTTTTAAGCTTTAATAAAGTTTGTATACAACGCGCAAGGTGTATTCATATGCTTCAAGTCTTCTCCGTTTTTCTGTGGCAGAATTACAGCACCACACACTAATCTGGCATGTATACTACATTGTTTTGAGTCTGTTCCAATGGTTTCGTGAGTACGCAGATATTTCTTGGGATGAGGGGAAAAAAGATTGAATAGGATTTGATTGGATTTGATAATCTCCATTCAGTTTTCACACAATATTAGTTGTTTTCATGCCTTTTGCACAACATTGCACCATTTCATGCTTTTCATCTTCAGAAAGATCTTTCTTCCTCCCATATTGTATATAGACCTGGCAAATTATTTTGTCTGAGATTTATCTAAAAAGACATGGATAAATAAACAAACAAACATTTTCTTAGAAAAACTAAAATCTGAATGTTTATTGTACTGAAATCTTACTGATATGTCACTTGCATAATAATTTGGAACACAGTGTATTTTAACCCAAACATTACATTTCTAAACCTTATAGCCTCTTGTTTAGCGCTCTTTACATTATCGAGTTCCTGCTTGTGGTCTCAATCCCGTCATTTTGCTTTTTACTCTGTTTTATATGAATAAAGGCCAAAACGACATCTAACCCAGCTAACAGAATTTTGTTATAAGAGCATTCTCTAAATATTCAGAGTTGATTCTGCACTCTTAAAACAGATGTGTTAAAAACAACACAACCTGTGTTATATCTTAACACACCTGTGTGTCTAGTTAAGGACAACACATTTTGTGTTATTTTTTCTTAATACAGGCATAAAATATTTAACACACTAATGTGTGTGTGAGAGAGAGAGAGAAAGAGAGAAACAACACTGTGTCCAACATAACATGTGTTAACTATCATCCAATCACATTGCTGCTACGTCACTCCACAAGCCGTTAAGCAAGTTTGTGCCTCTTTCTTCAATCCAAAGAAATCCATTGGATTATTTTGATAAATCTGATCTTCTGCTGTAGAATCACAGTGCTGCTGTAATCAATAATGTAAATCTAACTCAGAGATTGGGCTCTAAATGAGTTCAGTGATTCAGATCAAATAATGATTATGTGAAAACATAACCAACACCACCTGATCATCTTTTCTGTTTGCTTGTCTGGATGTTATAACTCAGTTACAGCAGCCCAAACAAAATCTAATATTAAAAACTCAAGGGTCAAGAGATCAACTAGATCAAACACTGATCTCCATGATGGTGACATAAAAATTGTGATTTTCTCCTTTGGTGATTCTGCTTGTTATCATCAGGTGTCTTCAATAATGGTCAATCATCACTCAATTAATCACTTAATTAACTCATTAACTTTAACACTGCTTCAGAGGGTGGAATAAAAATATGGCAGGACTTTTACTTTCTGACCCCTGGACTTTACACCTCTGGCCACATTAAGCATTCTTCACGTTAAGCACTTAGAATGTCATAACGTGTTTGCCACCAGTATAGCATCTCTTGGACATGCGGCAGTATCGAACCCCCTCGTGAGAATGGGGTGAAAATCAAGTCATGTATTATCATGTTTCAGAGACATGGATCTCAAAAGTGTGGGAGAAACAACAATTTTACAAAAGAAAACTTGTAAATTGGCATTTCTTCTACTTTAATCTGTCTTTTTTTTTTTTTTTTTAATTTTGGTTTATAAAGATGCAAAAAGTAATAAACAAAAACCTGAAAAGATGTCAATATTTATTTTGTGCACATGAAATTTGTGTATTTGGTTTTCATTTAAATTTTGGTATTCACCATAGCATTTAAAAATCATTTGACGTCCTTAAAAAACGAAAAAGGAATGGACGCAAAAGTACACAGACCTAGTTAGCGTGGTGAATGTTTGGTTGTCAATGAATGAGATGCATTTTGGAGTTCATAATATTTTCATATTTAATAGGCAAAAATGAACCTGGTGTTCTCCATGATTCCTGTTATTTCAGACAACAAAGCACTTGAATGTGACAAGCTTATAATCACGACTTCAGAAATGGGAGGTAGGAAATTTCTGAAAGCACGTGAAGGCAGTATAATAGGCCCTTTTTTGTTACCAAGGTTTGTCACTTGTGTAATTCCAAAAATTATCCTGTGTATATTTACTCATCAGTTTCCTCGGTTCATAGATGATTAATGTCTTTTTAATTCATTGATTAAATGAATTTGCTTAATGCATTTATATATATAAAAGTAAAACTTTATTCCTTTGATTGTACATTACCCAAGAGAGTGTTCGAAGCGAGTGTGAGTGGCGCCCGGATACACCAGATATGTTCCTCCGAGCTGTTTGATGTGACGGAGTCTCTGAAACTGAGGAGTGTCAATGATCTTCACCAGCCGGGGGTCAAGCTCAATGTGACCATGAATGGGGTCATTGAAGATCTACAGCACAGAAAAGAGTAAATACTATATTCTGTTCTCAGTTTAGAAATACACCAGGAAAAGTGAGGTCTAAAAAAATATCAGCTTTTTTGATGACTGCATCAATAAGGACAGCACAAACTAACATTTATTCATTTATTATTATTATTATTTTTATTATTCATAGCAGCCCAATATATTAATTCTATTAAAATTAAATCAATTTTTAATAAAAAATAAATAAATAAAAAACCTGGTGTCATTTTAAGTTTTACCTTGCCAGTTTGATTGCCAGCATTTCTATCTGTAGCAGTGGCAGCCACAACACGTGACGATGAACTTGTTCCCTCACCTGCACCTGCAAGCAAAGCAAACGTCATGAATTTTTGTGAGTGAATGCTAGTAGGTCTCTGTTATTTTTTAAAATAATTATGAATTACCTCAAGCATAAACGCAAGAAGAATCATATATTTACGCAGTTTTGTATTCTCCAAAGTAGGTGGTCTTGAATTTCTCTTGATTTGCAACTACAAAATTGATAAAATCCCTCTGATCTTATCGTGCTTTCACAAACAAATGTTGCTAGCTTGGTCCCTGTTATGTAAGCATAAATTTTCACCCCATAGATATTTATAAGTTGGAGCTGCCAGAGAATAATTAATAATAAAAGGTAAAGAGTCAAGAGCTCAACTAAAGCAAACGCTGACCTCTTTCATGGTGACTTGAAATTAAACATTCATAAAACATTAATTAACACCTTTTTTCTCTCTTTCCTTCAGTGATTCTGCTTATTATCATCAGGTGTCTCCACTAATTGTCAATCATCACTCAATCATCAATCAATTCTATATATATATCATTATAGTCAATGATTGTACGCTGTCAAAGCCAATTTTGTCCCCTTTTGAAGGGTCAATTTTTGTACAGTTAAATAAAGGTACAAAACTGGTCTCTTAAGGTACAAATCACAAGGGTACACATTTGTACCTTTGTACCATTGTACCCCTAAAGGTACAATTATGTACTTTTTTTTTCCGAGAGTTGCGGGGAAACACAAACTGTTCAAAAGCGTAACATGAACATGCAGCCAGTGAGCACACTTATAGACTGTGTGTTCACACAAAACACGACATGAAAGCATGCTGCAGGTGTAAACAAACCGCGTGCTACACATAACACAAGAGCACTTGGCCAGTAAGAACCAACCACAAAACACACAAAACAAGAGCACACGGCGAGTGAAAGTACACACAAACCTTTTGCTCACAAAAAAGATAGAACAGGGAGCGCGAGTGTCCAAATCCCGACATGAAACCGAAACTGATCTAGACATGAGTGCCAGGATTCAAATGCCACGCTGCCAACATGAAACAAAACATGCAGACAAAAGAGCGCACTCTTCCCTGGGGCAGGAACAGCAGCTTCGACCATCCCCAGAGTAAGACCCTGTCCCTTCCATTCCCTATGGTATGGAGGACTTCTCTTGCTTACTTTGGGCGCTGGGTAGGCTACAACATTTTTGAGAGCAGTTGCAAAATGGGCATGCTGTGGTTTGCCAGCAACTGCATCTCCAACACTCGTAATGGTTCAGTCGCTATGGGATTTTCCATAGGGACCCCATTACATCACTGTCGATGTAATGTTGAACGTTACGGACTGAATGGGAACGTCTAGGTCAGTGGTTTTCAACCCGTGGGCTGCGGCCACTAGGGATCCTCAGTGATCCTCCAGGTGGGCCGCGAGATAACTTAAATTTATTTAAATATATTAATATAATTCATTAATTTAATTGTTAATATGTTACATTAAAAAAAATCTAAATTCAATTAGTTAAAAAATACATTTAAAACAAGGCACCACCTCTCTCGTACAGTCTGTTTCTCATCGTGCTGCTGTGAAATACAGACTGAACAGTGGCTCAAAACGCAAACTCTCTCAGTCGGAAAAAGAAAACCAGTGTCGCTAAAAAGGTTTTTATAGATGATGATTGTAATGAAGGTAAAGACGATTACAGTGACATACAGGAGTTGTTCATAAGGCATGTGTAGGTCTGTTATTATGTGCAAACAAACTGCACGTGCGCTCTCGACTCACTGATCGCTCTAACATCGTAACTCTGCACGAACACAGTTCAGTATATTTGCGTAATGTAATTAATGTGCTTTGAACTATTTATCATTGATGCTCACCGAACAAGTGGTTAGAGCATGGTACTAGCAACGTCAAGGTCGTGGGTTCGATCCCAGGGATTGCACATACTCAGATACAAATGTATAGTATAATGCAATGTAAGTTGCTTTGGATAAAAGCGTCAGCCTAATGCATAAATGTAAATATAATACTTTCTTGTTTGGTATGACAGGTTGACATGCTTATTTAAGTTACTGTATAACTGAGCAGAGTAAGTACTTTTAAGTTGTAAATAATGTTTGCAAAGTATGTTTGCAAAAAAGAACTCTGAAGATTTAAATCTATCTTGAGTTTCTTCTTTAAAGAAATAATAACATGGGGTTGAAAAATAATAACAATACAAATGTTTTTGTGCAGTATTGATTCGGAGAGGAGGGGGGCCTTGGCATAAAAAAGGTTGGGAACCACTGGTCTAGATTACTTATTGTAAACCCCTTTTGCCATAGCCCTAAACCACCACTGAATGGCCGGGATCCTTGTCTCAGCTCCTCAGCAAAGCATAAATGAAAGTTAGTATGCCGGTCCTATTTATAACCGTACGTCTGGGTAGTTGTGACTCGGTGTACAAATGTCACATTCCCATTGGCTCGTTTCTGTAACACCTGGAGGTGGACGAGACCCCATTACGTCTCCGTTCCTTCCTTCAGAGAACAAGGGTTACAATAGTAACCTAAATGTTTTTACACCATCATACACCATGAAGATGGTATTCCGCTGCAAATGTTAAGAACCAAAATACATTACTTTGGATAAAAGAATATGCTAAAATATGGAAATAAATATAAGGGTAGAAACGAAAAAAAATAGACATTGACAATACACAAAGATACTGTGCAGGCTCCAGCTGGTCACCGTGATTTTGCCAAGTAAGACATGTTCCTGGATCAACATCTTTGTTGATCCTGGAACAACATTCCAATCAACCAATCAGATTTTAGGGATTCAACCAATCAGATTTTAGGGATTATTCACCTATCTTTCCCCTCTGATTTTAGGGATAAGTTATGGGTATTATTAGGTTTAGGGGTAGGAATAGGGTAAAGACTATTTTCAGACTGGAATGTTGATCCAGGAACAACAAAATATGTTGATCCAGGAACATGTCTTACTTGGCAAAATCACAGTGACCGGCTCCAGCTAGTGCTGGGCAGTTTATCGGTTCATATGGTATACTGGTTTCAATTTCGAGACCGATATGAATTTTTCAAAAACCGCCATACCGGTGCGTAGCTGAAACAGCTGCTGTATCTATTCAATGGCCATGAAGCGCAATATAGAGTGTATAGAGAGCGGACTTTGGAGGGCCTTCGCGCCCGAGCCACCTTCGCCCCCTGACCCTTCCCGGCCGAACCGGAGCCGGTCGCGGAGCACCACCGCGGAGGAAGTGCGCCCGACGGAGGCCAAACCTTCCGCCAGGTTGAATCCTCCAGGCGGACCCCTACATACCCTTCTTACACTAATGGAAACAACTTTATTACGCAACAATAAATAACTCCCAAAACTAACTTTCTTTAATACTGCAAATAGCATGTAGAGCCAAATGATTTCCACGATGCAGAAAATGGATGAAATCACAGAATCCAGTCACAAATAGAACTTACTATAAAGCGGAACGTCACAGAATTTAGCAATTTTTGGATGAATAAATCAAAAGTAGGGCTGTACAATGAATCAGATATCAATATGGACTAGTGTCTGTGAATAATAAACCTAAAAATGACTGCTATTGAAATCTGAGGTCTGTATGAAAGAGCACCACATTTTCATCATACTGAAGCACGCGTGACGCTCTCGATGTTTTCAGTGTCTGCTGTCTCACTCACTATACATGAACTTCATCTGCAGAGCTGCTCTTAGAGTCATTTTATGAACATTTCACTGTTTAACTATCAACATTTTTCTCATCATATACACAGGAAGTCAAACATCTTCACAACCCTGTCAAAATAAAAGTTCGGTATGACTTGAAATAACAGAAATACCCTATACTATTGTACAATCGAGTGTACTTCGATTAATAGAGATAATAGCCTAATAATAATAATAACACTGTTTATTAACACACAAACTCAAAGGTCTTCATTGAAATTACAGATATTGTACAGTAAAAATGTAGCCTACTTATTACTTATTATAAATTAAATTAAATTAAATTAAAGTAAATTGTTAGCTTTATAAACTGATTTGATTACATTTTTAAAAACATTTTTATTTGTCCTTACAATGTTTATATGTTTATATAATATATTCCCTGTACTCCTGACAGTAAAATATGTGTCATACTGTGACATACCGTGAAACCGCCAGAATCTTGAAAAAATGGTCATACCGCCCAGCACTAGCTCCAGCTTATTATTATTATTATTATTATTATTATTATTATTATTTAAATAGCTCAAGACAAGACAGATGATGCACATAAATGTAGTCAAAACAGCACAACTGGAGTTACCTGAAACACCACTGGAATCAACGAAGTCGGATTCCTTGCACCACTTCTGAAAGCTCTCCTCGGCTATCTGCTGGACCTCCTTCTGATGCTGCTCAATCCTCTCATCGTTCTGATAAGTTTTGTTGTAGTACACCCTAATGAGCCATTCATGAAACTTCTTTGGTTTAAGACTGGACACCTGCAGAGACAAGAGAGAACACACAACCAACATTTGTGCTCTCCTTTGGTCATTTGAAAGTTTTTCACTTTTGATCAAAAAAAAAAAAAAAAAAAAAAAAAAAAAATATATATATATATATATATATATATATATATATATATATATATATATACTTTAAACTTAAAAAAATTGGTAAAACACTTAATGAATGGGGAAGACTAAACTAGAGGGCCTTTTATTGGTCAAATATGATTTTTGTGATAAAGTGAATTTTTGTACCTGGTTCTTCTCAATCTTGAAAGCTGTGTCCCTGTTGTTCTTGCTGTAGAAGTGAACATTTTCAATGGGCTCTTTACCCACTTCACCAAAACCCATGTCAAGAATCTGAATGAGAAGAGATTTCAGACACAACATTAAGTTAATCAAATTCAAGAGGTAGGAAAGAGACTGATCTTCACTCTTTACACATACATAAATGTCAAAGTCCTTATCATCAAGTGCTGAGCTGCCAGACGTCCTCTTCTCGTTGCACTCGTTGACAATCTTTTTCTTCAGTTCTTCCTAAAGGTTTGGAAGAGTATATTAGAAAACAAATATGTAATATAAAATGAAAATAATAAATAATATGTACACAGTGTATATATATATATATATATATATATATATATATATATATATATATATATGTATATATATTATCTTCAGTAATACGTCATGCAGTGTATTACAACATCACATAAAAAAATGAACATATTGATATATAACATTTAAACACTGTCACATATACAGACATTAACAAATAAACTCTGAATAACAAAATTAAACTGCATCATTTTAAGCATTTATTTAGATATTTCATTACAAAAAGCGCTTGAATGAACATCACTGCAAAGCAAATAAACAAAGGCAAAAATAACATTCACATGCACACAAAATAACATTCACAGAAATTAAATCTGTTATATTGGACAGTTCAACAGACAGTAAGATACCTTTATTTTATCTTCCTTCAGTTGGGCCTCTCCAATAAACTTTAGCTGACGTTTGTCTGCCATTTTGAGGATCTTATCAAAGATGTGATCTGTGGAGGACAGAGTAAAAGACACGGGTCAATAGAATATTATCATATCAATAGAATATTATCATAGCATTCAAAGAGCATATTTATATATAGCATATTTAGATTAATATGGACCTGGATATTGACATGACGTACAGAATACACATCATTTCATACAATTATTTCAAGCATGTAATGTGAATCAAGCTGATCCTTGACTTCAAACAATTCAGACTCTTATCAGAAGGCTGTTTTTTGTTTATATATTTATTTATTTTTGATTAGATAGTAAATTGCTTTAACACATAAACTGCCCCCAGTACCGCATTTGATCAGACATTGTGACCTTGAGCCTTAATGAATTGTGCACTCAGGGATTTCAGAGGATTTCATGTATTATTCATGCATCTCGATTTGAGTTAATTTCAAATGAATCAATAATTCAATGATTCTAACCTTTGAAAAAAAAATAGAAGTACACAATTTGAGATATGGTTCAAGTCTTCAGTCATAAGTCATAAGATACAGTATCTGTAACTCTGATTTGTGAATGAATTGTTCGGTCCAATTTTAAGTGTTTAAAGAAGGATTCAGTTCTTGAGTCCTATGATCACATTAGTGCCTCAGGAATGGGCATATTGTTTGGAGGATAATCTGAAAATAGGGCTTTTACAAGAATAAAAATCATAGTATTACGAAATTACATTCACAAGGAGAGCAGGCTGATTCTAATAGGGTCTGGGGGAAGGCTTCAATACCATTTCATTATCATTTTAAAAGGGCCAAACCAGAAGATGAACATTAATATAGACATAATAGCAGAACTGAAGATATCTAAAATCTTACTAGAAAAAGTTCCAGAATCAGTGAAGTTGACTTTCCCACACCACTGCTGAAAGCACTCCTTGGCTCTCTGCTGGACATCCTGATCAGTTTTTTTGTAGTACACTCTAACAAACCATTCATACAACTTGCTTTGTTTGTGACTGGTCACCTGCAGGAACAAGAAAAACCAAACACGTCTTTCTCAGAGAAATGCGCTTTATACCTGGGGATGAATTGTGGTACATTCACACCACAAACTAAATAGAGCGATCTGAAAAGCCTGAGCTCAAATCCCTTCATGAATTATAAATAATTATGAATCAAAAAGTGTTTGAGATAAGCGTTTGAGTGGCAGATCTAGGAATTTTTAAAAGCAGGGGGCACCCTTTACAGAGAAGGGCCAAGTCATGCGCAATTCTTAAATTAATGAGTTTTGCATTCATTTTCCACTTTCCTCATTTTTTTTTTTTTTTTTTTTTTTTTTATTATACCATGTCCTAACTGCCTATTTTTGGGCGGGAGAAAAAATGTGCTGATTTGGTGTGTACCTTTAAATGCAAATGAGCTTGTGCCCCCCACCCAAAGCTCACAATTCCAATACACTGAGGCATAAACAATACAGGAGAAGCTCACACAGCAGACATAACTCTCGAAATGGATCATTACAAACTGTTGGTGATGCTAACATTTGATTCTGAATGAGTTTGATAGCGTGCTGCATGGCTAACGGGGCTAAAGCTACACTGTTGGAGAGACTCAATAATGCATTCATGAACACTGCAAGAGTTTTTGGGTTAATAATGAAAATAACATGGGTCTAGTCTCCATGAATGCAGTAAGAAACAATGGTAACTTTAGCCACATTTAACAGTACATTAACAAACACATTCAGAAAGACAATTTGCAAACATCACGAAATATATATGAAATTGGTATTGATGCATCTTTGATGAATCAACTTTTGTGCAAATGTGTTTTACTGACCCTCGTGTGTAAAGCAGTCTGGTCTAAAATGACTTGCACATACTGGTATATGAATTTATTTGGACACATTTGCTTCATAAATAAAATTGCACCACTGTGTCCTTAGTGACTCAGATGCCAGGAGTTTATGGAGACTTATGTTTACTATTATAGCCGTTGTCAGATCAGTGATAATGTTTACATAACGGACAGTTGTTCTTGAGTGCTGCTGTCCTGCAGAGTTTTTCTCCGACACAAATCACCTTCCTTCACATAGCTTTAGTTATCCTGAAAACATTCAAGTGTGTTTGATCAGGGTTGTAGCTAAACTGTGCAGGACAGATGCATTCCAGCCGTGGTTGGAAACATACAGATTAAGTGGTGGTAATATTATAATAAGATCCCCTTCCTACGCCACTAGGGGAGCGAAATCAGAACAGCTTGTTTTTTCACATGCTTGCAGAGAAAGGCTTACCAAAACAAAACTACTGGGTTGTCCTTTTTCATGTTTTTTGGGTTGGTAGATGCACCAGGGACCCGATAACAGCACTCAAAAATGTTTTATTTCAAATCTGATGATAACTCTTTAATTTGATGAATTGTTTAGACCATGCCATGAGATTTTTTTTTCTAGAGGAGACTAAAATGCTAACTAATAGTTACTCACATTAGCATGCAGTTGCAGATTTTTTGGATGAGGATTCAACATAACATGAGTCTCTTTATCTTACTTTTTTAATTTTTACTTTAAAACTGCACGTGGAACCTAATATGCTACCAGGCTAACAAATGCATCTTCTACTCGCACCTGTTTTAAAGGTAAACCACACGCTCTTATTTTAGCAGAATGCTTTATAAAGTAGGTTCAACAGCATTAAGTTAAAGAGCGCAAACTTTATCATTCAACTGAACTGTGCACATTCATTACGTTATGCTCTTGTGCCGTCCATACAATAAACGCATGTCTTTGAATGAGCGGTGTTCATGCGGGTTGAATTGATGTAGATCAGCGATGAGTGACAGGGCAGGGGCACTTCAGTGGCCAATCAGATTTCAGGTGCCCCTCTAGCCCCACCCCTAGGTATTAACAATTGCCTTCATCTGAACAAATATGTTGGTAGTAACTCACTTAAAAATATGTTCTTAAAAATTCATAATCATGACAATTAAGAGATAATATTTGCATAATCAGTATAGCTCTGTATAATAAATGGCAAAACTTTTATATTTACTGTTTAAACATACAAAAAATTCAAAGTCCTCAGCTTTCAGTCCTGGGCTGCCAGACATCATCTCGTTGTGTTCGTTGACTGTTTGTTGCCATTCTTTCTTCAGTTCTTCCTAAAGGTTTGTAAGAGTAAATCCGTCAAAATATTACACAAAGGGAAAAATAACAAGATAATTTAGGCTTAAAAAATAAAATAAAATACATGTCATGTAGTGTGTTGCATATTAATCTGATATTACATTTAATCCTGGCACATCACATAAAAAGGTACATATTAAAACATTTAAACACACACACACTAGATATTTCACCAAAATAAGCATTTTAAATTAATGTATTTGAACACCATGAACATCAAACAAATGTAGAGGACAACGACGACAACAACAACAACAACAACAACAACGGTCAATGACTGTGAGCTACGGCTGCCAAACAAAAACCTTAAAATTAAAGTAAAATATTATAACATTAATAAAGTGTAAAAAACTTTAACAAAAATTTTCTACAGAAAAAAACTGTTGTTTTACAGGTATATTCTGTATTATTATTAACAAAACACATTCACTATAAAATGTGAATCCCTTGCATTTAACCAGAAATAACACAAAGGAGTGAATGAATGTAACAATGTTACTCTCTCTGGAATAAAACAACATTCAGCATAACACCAATGTTTTTTGGCTCATCCTGGACTGAAGCACAGGCTCTACTCTCCAGCACAATGGTGACCCACAAACACACAATACAGAAACCCTTTAAATCCCCACAGAACATGAAACACTAACCGATCTCTCAAGATCTCAGCATCTTCACATATTACAATCCAGACTTTATTTATTTCATACTAAAGTTCTTATTGAGAATTAACAGAGGTTTAGATGTTAATGTTTTATTGAATAAAATATTGCTTTAGTTGGGCTCTTGACCCTAACTTTAGTATTTTTCTGGCTGCTTTAACTGTGTTTCTGATACATGTTTGTTATAGCAAAAAAAAAAAAAAAGCAAGAAAAACTCTGATTCTCAGATGATGTGATATAGTCTTCATGAAGTGGTCTGATTCACTGATGCCAGAGTCTGGTTTCTGACTAAATAGTTTAATATTATTTGTAATTTCACATGTCAATATTACTGCAGTACTGTGATAGTATAAACTATTACTATACTATAGACAATTTTATTATACAGAAAAATGTTTTGTGATGATCATGCAGACTCACACAGACATCATGAATCAGCATATCAATCTCAACAATGGTGACAAAAAAAAAAAAAAAAAAAAAAAATTCCAGTCAACTCACAACATCACAAAACAAGCTTCTAAAGTCACAAAAAAGCTTTGTTGATTGTCACCATTGTTGAGATTCATATGTTGATTATTGATGTCTCTGTGCTCCAAAAAAAAAAAAAAAAAAGTCTGAAAATATTTGTGCATAATGACTACAAGAAAAAAATCTGAATTCCAGGTTATCATAATTTGATTCCACAATATCACAAGGTTATAGAGAATCATATGAAATTAGCAGTTAATATACTTAGAACTTTGACAGTATGTGACATCAGTGAATCAGGTCACTTCATGATAACTACATCATCAAGCAGGCAAAATCACCTGACCAGAGCTTCACCTGCTTTTTCTGTCATAACAACCGTGTATCAGAAACACAGTTAAAGCAGTCAGAGAAACACTAGAATGAAAAAGTCAAGGGTCAGGAGCCCAACTAAAGCAAACTTTTATTTTCAATAAAACATCAACATCTAAATCTTTGTTAATTCTCAGTAAGAACCTTTGTATAAAATAAATGAAGTCTGTAATAAGTGAATATGCTGAGATCTTGAGAGATCTGTTAGTGTTTAATGTTCTGTTGCTGTCAGTCATTTGAATCAAATCAGGAAATATCTGTAAAATAACTGCTTTTTTAACATTTAAAGAGAATTTCTGTTAAAGTATTTACTTTACTTTACTTTAATTTTATGGTTTTTGTTTGGCAGCCGTAGCTGACATTCATTGACCATATTTTTATTTATTTTTTTAAGATTTTTTTTAAAGTGAAGGTAATAATTCAGGAAATACCTGTAAAATAACAGTGTTTTTCGGTCTATTTAAACTAGGATATTTTACTTGAGTTTTACAGTTTTTGTTTGGCAGCCGCTGCTACCAGTTATTGACCATTATTTTAGGATTTCTTTAAAGTGAAGGTATTTTGATTGTAATAATTCAGGAATTACATGTAAAATGACAGTGGTTTTCGGTTTAATTAAATTGGGATATTATACTTTAATTCTACAAGGTGTTACTGTTTAATTAATGATTTTTTTTTTTTTTTTTTAATTTTACATACATTTGTTTGTAATTTAAGAAAACTGAAAAAAATACTGTATGAAAAATACAGTAAATTTTCTTTAAAAAACATGTGAATTACTGTAATTTTTCATTAATGTCATAATACTTAAACAGCCGAGTTGTTGGTTTACATACATTGTTTTTAATTTTACAGGTTTTTAGTATAATTTAAAATAAAAGAAAATTACAATAAAAATCACAATTATTTTCTGTAATAATTATTATGTTTTTTTTTACAGTGTAGATGGCTAATAATAATTTGTTGTGTGTACACAATTGTTTTAGAAGTTAATAAACCCATTTCTTAGGAAATTTATAGTCATGACACAATAATTCCAATAATTCCATAAATGTTCAGTTTCTTTCTTTCTTTCTTTCTTTCTTTCTTTCTTTCTTTCTTTCTTTCTTTCTTTCTTTCTTTCTTTCATAACTCATTATCTTCATTATATTAAATTGAACAATTAATTAACCAATATTCTTGGAAATGCTATATGGCTGGATTACATCTGGTCAAATTAGTTGGGATCACTTGTATCATACATAATAAACTGAGCACCCTATGGTCTCATGAACTTCAAGAGTAAAGGTCACATTTATAACTTACTGTACAAGTATGTTAAAATGGGTTAACATTCACACAAATTAAATCTGTTACATTGGACAGTTTAACACAGTAAGGTACCTTTAATGTATCTTCATTCAGCCGGGCCTCTCCAATAAACTTTGGTAGATGTCTGTTAGTGATGCCCTCTAAAATATTTTGTGCTTCCTCCAGTTCAGGGCTTGAACGGTTCATGATCTGATCAAAGATGTGATCTGTCAGAAAATATGGGTCAATAAAATGTTAATTAAGCATGTCAGGTGAGTCAAGCTTCATTAGCAGACACTTCAGCTGATCCATGATGCCAATCGATACAATTTAGACTCTTAATAGAGCTGTCTTAAACTGCCTTACTATTACATGGACAACAAATTGCTTTAACACCTCCACCATATGAACTATTTAATTTCAAAAGTTAATTTCATAGTTCTTATATAGGAAAATCCTAAATTTAAAATGAATACCCCTCAGTGTACATATTAGGGGTGTGCCCAAAACCAATTTTTTTTTTTTTTTTTTTCCAGAAAGGAACGGATAATGAATAATTCTTAATATTAAGAAAATTCAGAAATAATATTCAGAAGAGGCTGAAACAGGTAACAGGTGAGCCAGGAGAAAGCTTGATATTATATGCAATAATGAGTGTGTGAAGTGAATGAGTCTGTCGTCAATGACGTATGACTCTCGTTACCAATCAAAATGCGTGTTCATTTAAATGCAATGTGTGGACTTTTTACACCATTTGTCCTGTTTCCATTTAGCTAAAATCATTTTTTTATTAACGACTACACCCGCCCCATCCCTCCCAAATCCCAAATTTTTTCCACCACCACATTCCTTTATTTGAGGTTGTGGCTGTCTTGACATTACCCAGGTTTGTATTTTTTCTTTTATATTCTTTTTTTCATTGCTTTTTTTCTCTCTTCTTTTTATTTCTCTACAGTTCTACCCATTTCAGCCTACCTGTGAGATTGGTGTACTTTTCCATGTCGAATAAAGCATCTGAAATCTTCAACGTGTCATCAGCTTCTTTGAGGGCTTCTGTTATCCTAATGCACAAAGAGAAACATGCATGCTTATAACAGTAAAATCTGTTGGACTAAATAAATCTGCTCTCACATACAAAACCTACTTGACGTCAATGATGTAGCCAATCTTGTGCTGAAGGGCCTGACGATGAAGAGTGTATCGTGTGTGAAACATGCCATAAACATTATCTGCCACCTATGGGAGAAACATAAATCAAAATAACACTGTATCTCGGACTGTAGGTGGGGATACACCCTGGACAGACGACTGGTCTGTCACAGGCTTAATGATGATGAAGCAGTGACAAAATACATGAAGTACCTTGGGTTTGACAGAGTCATAGTGAACCCAGAAAATAATAAAGTCAAAATGTTTATCCAATTTGTAAAGTATTTTACCTTCCCTAATATAAGTGAAGTTGCTCCTGTTGTAAGAGCTGTGTTTTGTTTGTTAATGAAGTTCACCACAAGACACCCCATTGATCAAGATGGTTTTCATAGTCCTACAGTTGCCCCATTATACAACCATATGCTCAGGAACTGATCACTCAAAGTGCAGAAACAACAAAAGTGTGCACATTTTTTATTTTTTTATTTTTTATAAATATAGTTTGATGGGGTTATTCTAATGAAATCAGATAAAGCTGAATTCATATTTTAGAGCAGGACACTTTAATTTCTCACAACCCCATCAGAACAACCAAGAGGACAGAAACTTCTCAAAGGTAAATAGATGCTATGTGAAATAGATTCATAACTAAATTAAAACTTTTCAATACAAAGGGGTGCAAACTTCTGTACTCAACTGTACATTGTAGTAGGTATAAATGGAAAAAGTCATTTACCTTGTCTCTGAAGCAGATCTGTTTTTCCCCGTTCACTTTACACACTCTTGCAGATTTCAGCAGACGCTGATGGTCAAAGCCATTAGGAATGCCCAGATAATAACAGTCTCTGTGTGAGAAGAGAGGAATTAAAGTAATTCAGTACATGATAGAACAACACAATGGTCTACATCTGTTAAGTTTCTTCAAATGCTCAATTTTAGCCTGTTCTCATGACGCTAAGTGCCTGCAACTTAGTCATACAAAAACTGCAACAGCAATATTGCATAGAGCAGCCAAGTCCCAGCTAACAGAATTTTGTTATAAGAACGTTCTCTAAATATTCAGTGTTGGTTCTGGGAACATTAAAAACGTCCAGTTTTCTTGACGTTACAGGAACATTTTTATAAGATATAATGTTCCTCAAACATTCTTTCAACTTAATTTTGATCTAAAATTCAGCATTGTAGGAACGTTGATTTGTAACATTCCAAGAACATGAAAATGTTCAGTTTCCTTAACGTTAGTAGAATGTTATTTAAAGGTTAGTATGATGTTCCTGAAACATTCTTTCAATCATTCAAACACCTGCTGTGAACAAACACTGAAAGAAAGAGAAATAAGAACACAAACTACAACTTTCTTCAGCCACAGCCTTAGATGAACTGAAGATAAAAGACATTAAATCTCTGAAGATCTGATTCAACAACTCCACAAACAGCATTACCAGCTTCACTTATTACTAACCAGACTGACTTTATTTCTGTCAAACTCAACCAATGTAATTTACAACACTGTCATTGTTAACTTTTTACTAAAATCATTGTTTTGTGTCATTTATACACTCACAGACATCAACATTCGGCATATGAAACACAACAATGGTGACATGCTTCATGCAGCATACAAAACACATTCATGGCTCCCAGCATGCATTGCAACATGAATAAATTATGCAGCTGTTTTTTTTCTCATAACACTTCAAAACCAAAAGTAAAGAAAACTAAAAAAAAAAAGAATTTATTAAACAACTTTAATGCATTTGTTTGTCTGTTATTAAAACAGACATGTTGATCTTCTTTATCAGTGCAGAAATGTTTTCTGAAAACACTTGTGATTGCTGATAAAGAAGAAACTCTACTATAGTCAGGGCTCAAGAGCTCAACTAAAGCAAACACTGATCTCCATGATGGTGACCTCAAACTAAACATCTAAACCTCTGTTAATTCTCAATAAGAGCTTCTGTAGACGTGTGACAGAAATAAAGTCAGTCTGGTTAGTAATAAGTGAAGCTGGTAATGCTGTTTGTGGAGTTGTTGAATCAGATCATCAGAGATTTAATGTCTTTTATCTTCAGTTCATCTAAGGCTGTGACTGAAGAAAGTTGTAGTTTGTGTTCTTATTTCTCTTTCTTTCAGTGTTTGTTCACAGCAGGTGTTTGAATGATTGAAAGAATGTTTCAGGAACATCATACTAACCTTTAAATAACATTCTACTAACATTAAGGAAACTGGACATTTTCATGTTCTTGGAATGTTACAAATCAACGTTCCTACAATGTTGAATTTTAGATCAAAATTAAGTTGAAAGAACGTTTGAGGAACATTATACCTTATAAAAACTTTCCTCTATCGTCAAGAAAACTGGATGTTTTTAATGTTCCCAGAACCAACACTGAATATTTAGAGAACGTTCTTATAACAAAATTCTGTTAGCTGGGCGAGCAGCCCAGTGACACTTGATTTTATAAATCTAAAATACAGACACTCCAACATGGCAGAAAAAGAAGTACACTGGATTTACATTGAATTTCCAATATAACATTAAAACATATTTATTTATTTATTTAGTTAGTTATTTTTTAAAATAAGCAAAGTTGGTAATGCTTCTGTTGACAGGACATTTCAATTATATACACAAACTGCCAATTTTTTTTTTTTTTTTTTTTTCATGGGCCGTAAAACAATTTATAACAAAAACAACAACAATAATATAAACAATTTAAACATCCTTTAAAATACTACGTACCGAGCCAAATAGTCCCATTTGTCCACATCAATGCCGTTTACTTTATTTGCCACAATCTCGTACAGGAAAGCCTTCTCTGCTGACTGCTGGAAGATGGAAAACACTTTGAACTTTAACATTGATTTCTGATAAACACAGGCTGTAACAGAAGCTTAAAATAACAATGTTTTACCTGACTAACTCTTGGCTCTTTCCTGATTAATTGCCCAATGAAGATGATGTCTTCATCTGGATTTAGTCCATAGTTTTCCATCACCTCTTTCAGATTATTTTTCTCTATCATGTGCTTAAACATCTCAACAGATGCCTCCTCATGCTTGAGAATATGAACAACATAAAAAAGTACAATGATAGTGCTGTACACATGATCAAACTATTACATTACACTACAACTAACCCTTTAAGCATTAGCATCTACATACATACGATGTAGCTCACTGACCTGTGATCAGATCATATTTATATCTGTACAGGGAAATTATGATGCTTACCTGCCAATTCAAATCTGAGAAATGAAAAAGAGATTTTATTATGTAAGGCTCTCTCACTCACTCACACACACACACGCACACACGCACTCACACACACACGCACACCCACACATGTTTGTTTTTGTGAATTGTGGGGACTTTCCATAGACTTCAATGCATTTTACACTGAACAAACTGTACATTCTATCCCCCTACCCTGCCCCTACCCCTAAACCTAACCCTCACAGGAAACTGTGCAAACTTTTACTTTTTCACAAAAACTCATTCTATATGATTTATAAACCCATTTACATTGTGGGGACCGCTGGCTGGTCCCCACGATGTAGGTGAACTCAGGTTTATATTACATCATGGGGACATTTGGTCCCCACAATGTAATATAAACAAAAGCACCTACACACACACACACACACACACACACACACACACACAGGTTTGTATTGCTATCTTAGTGAGGACATTGCATAGACTTCCACTGATTTTATATCAGGTCAATGATATTTTCTTTCTCCAAACCCAACCCCTACTCCTAAACTTAACCATCACAGAAACATATGACCATCACTATATTTAAAGGATTAGTTCACTTTCAAATTAAAATTTGATATTTTAATTTGATATTTTAATTTAATTTAATTTTAATTTTAATTTTAATTTTAATTTTAATTTTTAATTTAATTTAATTTTAATTTTATTTTAATTTAATATTTTAATTTGATATTTTAATTTTATTCCTGATAATTTACTCACCCCCATGTCATCCAAGATGTTCATGTCTTTCTTTCTTCAGTTTAAAAGAAATGAAAGTTTTTTATGAAAACATTCCAGGATTTTTCTCCTTATAGTGGACTTCAATGGCCTCCAAATGGTTGAAGGTTAAAATGTCAGTTTCAGTGCAGCTTCAAAGGCTTTAAACGATACCAGACGAGGAATAAGAGTCTTATCTAGTGAAACCTTCACTCATTTTCTAAAAAAAAAAAAAAAAAATTATACACATTTTAACCATAAATGCTCATTTTGAACTAGCTCTCTTCTTCTTCTTCTTCTTCTTCTTCTTCTTCTTCTTCTTCTCTATTTGAATTCCAGCAGTGTAGACACTGCTAAGTGTATTACTGCCCTTCTCAGGTAAAAGTTTGAACTAATTGTTATATACTTGCACTAGCATATTGTATATGACAATTTAGTTCAAACTTTGACCTGTGGAGGGCAGTAATACACTTAGCAGTGTCTACACTGCTGGAATTCAAATAGAGAAGAAGAAGAAGAAGAAGAAGAAGAAGAAGAAGAAGAAGAAGAAGAAGAAGAAGAAGAAGAAGAAGAAGAAGGAGAAGAGGGCTAGTTAAAAATGAGCATTTATGGTTAAAATGTATAAACTTTATTTTTTATTTATTTATTTATTTATTTTAAGCGATGAAAATGAGCAATGGTTTCTCTAGATAAGACCCTTATTCCTCATCTGAGATTGCGTAGATCGCTTTGAAGCTGCAATGAAACTGTAATTTTGACCTTCAACCGTTTGGAGGCTATTGAAGTCCACTATAAGGAGAAAAATCCTGGAATGTTTTCATCAAAAACGTCTCAGGTTACGTATGTAACCATGGTTCCCTGAGAACAGGGAACAAGACTCTGCTCAAAACTTGTGACATCTGTGGCATTGTGCTGTGCGATAAAACTGCACATTTTAGAGTGGCCTTTTATTGTGGCCAGCCTAAGGCACACCTGTGCAATAATCATGCTGTCTAATCAGCATCTTGATATGCCACACCTGTGAGGTGGATGGATTATCTCGGCAAAAGAGAAATGCTCACAAACACAGATTTAGACAGATTTGTGAACAATATTTGAGAGAAATAGGCCTTTTGTGTACATAGAAAAAGTCTTGTAAAATGGGGGCAAAAACAAAAGTGTTGCATTTATAATTTTGTTCAGTGTATTTATTGTGACAAATTTTGACGAGTTGTAGAATTTATAATAGATAATCTAAGGGAATAGATTTTTCACTAAGGATTTATATTACAACGGTGGCATGTTGTAGACCCATGTTGTAGTGCTATATTTAATAATAAATGCTATAGATCAGTGGGCAGCAACAGGAGGCCCAATAATATCTAGCCCGTGCCTGCAGCCAGATTATTTTGATAGCGGCTGGTTCTAAAATAGATCTTTGTCTTGTGGTGCCATATTAGCACCGTGTCTACACCAGATGCACATTTTTCTTAAAATTGTCTACACTGAACGCGACAAGCTGACCGTTGCAAAGCACTTGGGCTACTTCAGAAATAGAACAGGGAATCCGTTTACTGTCTGGAATTTGTTGTGTCACGCCACACCGCATTCAGTGTAGACAATATCACTGATTATAATGGGTTCTATTATCTTTTGATGTGTCACGTCATGCTGCTCGTGTCTGGTGTAAACACAGTGTTATATTCTTTGTAAACAGTGGCCACTTCATTGCAGATAAGACACACCGACTTTGCATTCACAAAACTAGGTAGGATGAATGCATAGTTGTCTTTCCATTCTAAGTATGCCCTATTTTCGCTGTCAACTTTCCTCTTTAGACTCTTTGATAGTGCCATTTTCTCTCACAAGCTGTCTTAAATGTTAACATCACTCTGTACACAACGTCATAGCGTTCCTCCAGCATGAAATGCAGTTTAGTACGCGAGGATGCCAAGGAATAATTCTGAGTGAATGAAGATACTTGCCAGGTTACGTGTCACTACTCCGCTTTATTAATTTATTCAGTGTAAATCCCGGACTCTGCCACACAGTTGTGGCTTATTGTTAATGACTGTCCTACAGGATTTAACACAGAGTAACAACTCCCTACCAGTTACAAAAGATACCATAACAATCTGTCACAGGCAATTCTAGTTGCATTTTTCATCAATTAATTTCTTAAATTATCCTTTGACTATATTCTGGCCCGCCATCTAGTGGCGAATTGTTTTTTTTTGTTGTTTTTTTGCCTGATGCCAAAATTACTTGCCGACTTCTGCTATAGATAAACAATTACAAAAACTGTTACTTTTAAAGCAGAGTACAAGTTAGAAAAAGCTTTAAAATATGGACCTTCTTGAATTATTGACTAAATTTGTTTTTCCCTTGTGATAATAATGACTGATATTAGGAAAAACCTGGCTTTCAGGTATTCCAAGAGATGACAGAAAATTAACATTTTCAGTATAAGAAAATGTTAAGTAATGTTTGACTTCCCATGGCACTTTGTAAAAACTTTTTTGTCATAACCCTGATGCCATAATATCATGAGGATGACCACTTCGGTAAAGTTGGTTTTATATTTGCACATTCGGACTTCTGATAAAATTCAGACTTTCCAATAAATGTGCAATAAATTAATGTTTGCGAATTTTAAGCAGCGACATGATATTGACAACCAACGACTGTCAACTTACAACATTTTTCACAGTCGATCAAAATAGGCAAGTATTGTTTTAATGGCATATTTACTTGTGAATGTCCACTGAATGTCCAATGTAGTGTGATTAACAAGACTATTGAATACGGATGTGAGAATATAAAACCAACTTTACCAAAGTCAAATGACCATCTTGTCATTTAGAGGTGTTGTAGGGTTGTTTCTGATGTGTGAGATCCAAACAATACATGCTTCCAGTCATGTGCTGCTTTTATCAAATGTATTACACAGCTCGTAGATCATTTTAAACTCACAATTCTGATGCACAAACCCATAGTAATGCCACAAGCTTGCTTCCACCTGCACATATCTTGACACGGTCACAAAGTTGTGCTTCCCTCCATTACACCTGACTTCTCTTACCCTCTTGCTACCTGTTTACTAATTAGACCCACGTTCCACCCAGTGTCAAACAATGGCATTACAACAGACATTTAATACAATGGCTGCATCTGAAATCACATACTCTATTGAGTAGGTACTTATTTTGAATAAGTAATTACTTCATGACTGCTAAAAATTATGTCCTATATAGGCTAGCTGCATCTAATTTAGAAGGCGGTGTCTTCCGGAGTGACATTTGAAGGCTGCATACGTCATTTAGGTGGTCTCATTTAAGAAAAGTAACCTTTAAGGCCTTTGCACACTGAGTCCGAAATTCACATGCGAAACTTTCGCATGTTAAAAATAAATTCCACCTCACATTATGTCAATCACATTTGCACACTGCCTCCGAAACTTTCGTCTGTGATAAAAAAAAATTCTGATCAGGTTCGATTTTCTGCGTTTTTCGCATCCGTGGCACACATTTTGAGAGACGTTTTGAAAATTCAGAGCCACCGTACGCGAACGCAAAAATCCAGAATGCCATCTGACAAGTTGATCCACATCGTCTACAGCACAAAGCAGCAGCACTGTATGACAAACAAAGTGTGAAATACAAAGAGACAGAATATAAAGACAGATTGTGCCAGTAGCAAAGCATCAAACTGAGCCACTGACATCCTGAAGTAAATTTTGAAACGCTCTGGATAATCCCGCAGCTCCGTGATGAGGTGAACTCTCCTTTCTCTCTATGAATGGATGGACCCAATATTTCCTCTTTCTTTTTCTCTTTTTAAGAAGAGAGAGGACAACTAAATCGTGCTCACTGCTTGAAGACTTCATTTTATATTGTTTTGCAAATTTTTTTCGCAACAGATTCGTTAATACGCATCGGACTCAGTGTGCAAGGTCTCTGTGCGTGACAAATTTTTAGGACTATGAATACGAAAATATGCATGCAAAAATTCTGGACTCAGTGTGCAAAGGCCTTTAGATTGCAAAGTAAGAAAGAAATTACAGTATATTACACCTCACAAGAAATAACAACCAATTTTATTATGGTTACTTTTCTTTAATAAGACATCCTTGATGATGTATGCAGCCTTCAAAAGAGACCTCTGGAGGAAGCAGCCTCTGAAATGAGATGCAGCTAATAAATGTGTGTAGTATGAATGTTATCTGGACATACCACATCTTCCATGTTGTTTTTATCATGTGACCTACCAGTGTTAGTCATGTCGCTTCACTGCCATTCTCAAATCCTCCCCTGTGACCTCATGGGTTAGTAAAGTGTCAATCATATTCATACTTCAAAATCTCGCCAGAAGAAGTAGGTCATCTGAGTACTTTTTGCCTACTCTTTTATGAGTATTGTAAAATCAGACACTTCAACTTCACATTGACTTATTTTGTGTTGCCTAACATATAAGTAAGGAAATATATGATTTTGGATGCGATCCAAATAATGGATTTTACACAGAGAAAAACTGGTCAAGGGTCAAGAGCCCAACTAAAGCAAACACTGAGCATCATCATGGAGACTTCAAACTTTAATATTTTCAATAAAACATTAATATCTAAACCTCAATAAGAACTAATTGCAGATTTTTTTTTCTTGATGATATGGTTTAGAATCTCTAATGATGTTACAATATGTTTTATAGTTAAAAATAAAAAAGTAATTTGAGCTTCATCTTTCTGTCAGTTTAAATGAAGGTGTCACGTAGTTTAGGAAGTAATGCATATACGGTTTAGGGCCTACACAGTAAATATTCATATACAGTATATAGAATTATTCATTGCTTTCACACGGCTGAAATCACTGAAATCACAGAAGTAAGAAAACTCAAATACTTACCAGGCCGGACTTCAGGAATGAACATGCCATCAAACAAATGAGAGAATGGACCATGACCTGAAAGGACCAATAAAGTAACAGTTGATCAATGACTATTTTGGTTCTGATGTATTCATCTATAATGAAGTCCATTCTTCAAAATTCAGCTTTACAGACAAACCAGGCATAAAGTGTATTGTTCACACTCTTCTAGATGCCCCCACTCACAGTCAACATGTGAGATCATGTGATGATCACAGTGACCTCACATCATTTTCATACTGTGATTCTCTCAGTGTCAGGGGCGGATCTAGAAAATTATATATATGGTGACAAAGGGGTGGCATAAGGTCTATGAGGGGTGGCAACACCAAAGCAAGCGCCCATGCATATTTTTTTAGAGATTTATGGCCTGACATACACAATTGTGTTCAGAAATATTGCATTACCAGAAAGCATTCATCTAGAAATAAATACGATTTCAATATCCATCATAGCACCAAGTCAAGAAACTATGAAAAACATCAACAGATTCTGAATGAGTCTGAGCTTGTATCACTAAAGGAGATTAGCAAATTTAATAAAATTACATAGGATACTTCAATGGTGTAAATTAAATTTCCACAGTTTTTGAGTTTCTTTAATTAACAGAGATGTCTGTGTGTTCACCCAGAACATCTAAATATTCTGGCCTAATACACCAAACTATTTACGATTTTTGAACACAAATTTAAGTTGGCTTTATGACATGCCAGCATTAAGATTTCTTTCAAACTTTTCAATCTAGTGATTGACAAACGAGACACACACACATATGATATATATATATATATATATATATATATATATATATATATATACACACACACATATGAATATGTATTTCAAAAATATATAAAACTTTTGTAAACCATGCTGTAAAAATATGACCAAATTCTGACAGTAACAAACCATTTTCCATTAAAACAGTAATATACTGTAGAAATCAATGCATTCTGGGTAATATTTGTCATTTTTGAGAAAATAGCCTACAGGAATATACTGTGAGTTAACCATTACATATATATATATGTATATATATATATATATATATATATATATATATATATATATATACACAATACACATCGCTAGTGTTTTCAGAAAACATTTCTACATTGATAAAGATCAACATGTCTGTTTTAATAACAGATAAATGACTGCTTTATTGTAGTTTTCTTCACTTTTTGTATTTATGTATTATTTGAAAAGAAAATAATAAACTCAAAAATGATTATGTTGGATTGTCCAAAACTATTTGTAAGTTAAAACTGACACATTTAGACATCAGCACTCATCATACAAACCTCGACAATGGTGACAAAAAAATAAATAAATAAATAAATAAAAAAAATCAACTGCGTAATTTATTCACGTCACAATGCATGCTGGGAGCCATGAATGTGTTTTGTATGCTGCATGAAGCATGTCACCATTGTTGTGTTTCATATGCCGAATGTTGATGTCTGTGAGTGTATAAATGACACAAAACAATGATTTAAACAGAAAGTTAATAAGGATATTGTTAAATTAATCTTAAATTAACAATTACAGAAAAAAAAAAGTTGTTTACCTGTTGTAGAAACAGACATGTTGATCTTCTCAATCATTGCAGAAATGTTTTCTGAAAACAGCTGTGATTGCTGATAAAGAAGCAACTTTATAACAGTTAGGGATCAAGAGCTCAACTAAAGCAAACACTGATCTCCGTGATGGTGACATCAAACTAAACATCTAAACTTCAATAAGAGCTTCTGTAGACGTGTGACAGAAATAAAGTCAGTCTGGTTAATAATAAGTGAAGCTGGTAATGCTGTTTGTGGAGTTGTTTAATCAGATCTTCAGAGATTTCATGTCTTTTATCTTCAGTTCATCTAAGGCTGTGGCTGAAGAAAGTTGTAGTTTGTGTTCTTATTTCTCTTTCTTTCAGTGTTTGTTCACAGCAGGTGTTTGAATGATTGAAAGAATGTTTCAGGAACATCATACTAACCTTTAAATAACATTCTACTAACATTAAGGAAACTGAACATTTTCATGTTCTTGGAATGTTACAAATCAACGTTCCTACAATGTTGAATTTTAGATCAAAATTAAGTTGAAAGAACGTTTGAGGAACATTATACCTTATAAAAACGTTCCTGTATTGTCAAGAAAACTGGACGTTTTTAATGTTCCCAGAACCAACACTGAATATTTAGAGAACGTTCTTATAACAAAACTCTGTTAGCTGGGTATCACCCTCATTTTCAACCTATCTCATGTTAATCTTGAGTACCTGTAGAGTAGCATTGCATCCTTCCTATCTCCAAAAAGTTTTTAGTTTTATCATATTTATAAAAGATATGCACTGTACCAAGTCTTTCCGATAAACACCAAGCTCCTGGAGGTGTGCCTGCTGTTGGCAAAGCTAAAGAGTCACAAGCACACACAGCTTTTGCGTAGAGATCACATGCTAGCTGAGACTATAAATCATTATAAATGAAAAGGGAACAAAAGCGTTTCTGTTGGTTACATTATGTACTTGCACGCCGATTGCCAACAAAACACAGACATCTGATGCAGCTTTACTCAATGCCACCGATCTGCAAATCCAGCTCTGAACTGGGACTTGTTTACAAAGCATTCATCACCGAAATCCCGGGAACAAAGAAACATACGTGCGCAACTCCTCATCAACGTGTTCCCTTGATGCTGGGTTCTTTGGGAAGCTGAAAAAGGTCATCTTTCCCTCACAACCAAAAACACACTCCTTTGGTGACAGGAGCTGCATATCATTTCAGAGGCTGTGTCCTTCAGAGATCGCATTTGAAGGCTGAAGACTTAATCAAGGATGTCATATTTAAGAAAAGTAGGCTAACTGTAATGAAATTGACTGATATTCATTGTGAGGTGTAAAATACTGTAATTTATTTCTTACTTTGCAATCTAATGGTTATTTTTCTTAAATGAGACTGCCTTGATGATGTATGCAGCCTTTGTTGAAAAAAAATACACAGCCATTGTTGAAATATCTCACGGCTTCCGTATCCTGAACGAACCACGTTGATGGTGATGCTCTGGGTGATGTGTGTATGCAAGGAATTATTCCCTTTATTACAAAGGGCCATACTCAAAACAAAAAAAAAAAACTCTCAGAAACCGGAAGAAATACTCTGTCATAAATCCAACTTGTGTTTTGAAACTTTGGCAATGTTTAGCATGAGATGGCAAATCTTTAACAGTGTAAATAAGTCAGAATGCATGAAATAGCATTAGACCCCTCCTTTAATGACTTACAGATGTGTTAGTGCTACTCACCCATATCATGGCACAGAGCAGCAATCTGAACACACAGGGAATCTTCGTCTGTAATGTTAAGCTCTGGCTGATTGTCCTGTAAACTCTCGACCAGACATCTTGCTAAATATGCCACACTAACACACAAAAACAAAGCATATCAGCTTATTTGAATGAAAAATAATAATGGTACAGCTTAAAGGCCTGTCTGTGTAAAACTCAAAAAAGGGGTAAAAATACCCAATGGAGTGTTCGAAGCGAGTGTGAGTGGCGCCTGGATACACCAGATATTTTGATCCGAGCTGTTTGATGTGACGGAGTCTCTGAAACTGAGGAGTGTCAATCATCTTCACCAGCAGGGGGTGCAGCTCAATGTGACGATGAATGGGGTCATTGAAGATCTACAGGGTAGAAAATACATCAGTTTGTTAATTGAATGAGTTTTAACTTATAACTAAATATAACCTAACCTACTAGGTTAAGATAATAGTTACATAAAACCAATACATTTATTGCAATAATATTTTTTTCTATACCCTGCTTCAGGGAATTTTAGAGCTGTTGTTGAAATCCATCATGAGTAAGTGTCTTTAAATCTACAGCACATTCCAATTTGTATGTCTATATCTCACTTTTGATTAATTACCTGATGTGTTATTCACAATGTCATGTCTTTATAATTTTACTTGATTTTGATAGTAGGTTGATTAGCCATCTTAAAACTACAGACACGTTTTAGATCAAACTGGATTTCATGTCTTCTGGATGTGGAGAAGAAAATGGCCTGCACAATTTTACCGGGTGCTTTTTGGGGCTTTTTTTTTAGAGGGGCACATATCAATGAAATGTGAAGTATATATAGTCAGGGTTTTTGACACACCAGTCTTCTACACTCTTAGAAAGGATGTGTTAAAACTGACTCAAACTGTGTTAATTCTGACACATTCATTGAGTCAATGATTTTAACACAGTGAATGTGGCAAGAAGGTTAACCAGAGGTGTAGTCAAGACCAGACCCTCCAAGACCAAGACCAAGACCATTCAAGAGGGAAGTTAATGAGATAATTAAGTCATTAATCAAGCAGTAGTGATGAACACCTGCTGTTAACAAGCAGAATCATTGAAGGAAAGAGGAAAACAACAACAAAATAAAACACATGTGCTACTTCTGAACATGAAGATCAAATGATCAATGATCTCTTTGTCAAGTCCAGTCAAAAAACATCACTTACACATCAGAGCTTGTGTTTTGGGACAACACTTGTGTTAATTTTGACACATTCACTGTGTAATGATTTTAAATGTGTCAGAAAGGTGATCTGATGTTTAACCCCTTAACTGTCACGGTCCCGCTGGCCGGACGCCTCCCAACCAGCACACCCTTGTTTACACATGGTTTAGCCCAGATGAAATGAACACTACTCAGTGTGAACACTACAGGCTATTAAATGTAACACTGAATCGGTGTTGGAGTTAATGAGATAATTAGGTGATAACGAGCAGAATCACTGAAGGACAGAGAAACAACAAGAACTACGACTTCAGCCACAGCCTTCGATGAAATCAACTAAAGATAAAAGACATTAAATCTCTGAAGATCTGATCAATCAACTCCACAAACAGCATTACCAGCTTCACTTATTACTAACCAGACTGACTTTATTTCTGACAAACATCTATAAAGGTTATTGAGAATTACCAGAGGTTTAGATGTTGATGGTTTGTTGAAAATAATAGTTTTGTTTGATGTCACCGTGATCGAGGTCAGTCTTTGCTTTAGTTAGGCAGTTTTACTCGACTTTTTTAGTGTTCATTTTTCTGTCGCTGTTTGTTATGGCAATAATGACAAGAGAAAATGTGATCAGCTGCTTTATGATAAGAATATAATTGTCATGTAGTGTTTTAATTCACTGATCTAATGACTGAGCTTTATATGAATAAAATGTTAAGTTTGTATTAGATCTCTTCTAGAAATACAATGATAAAACGGTTTTAATCAGAAAAGCTGAATGAGGTTTAAAACACATTGTACACTAAACACTTTAAAACTCTGGCAGAACTTCCTCACACACAGACATCAAGAATCAGCGTATGAATCTCAACAGTGGTGATATGATTCATGCCACAATGCATTCTGGGTGCATCATGCAAAAAAAAAAAAGCAGCATTGTGGCATGAAGCATGTCACCGTTGTTGAGATTCATACGCTGATTCTTGATGTCTGTGTGTGAGGAAGTTCTGCCAGAGCTTTAAAGTGTTTAGTGTACAATGTGTTTTAAAACTCATTCAGCTTTTCTGATTAAAAGTAAATAACAATAAAATAAAGTCAGTAAGGTATTGCTCATATTAAATTCAGTCATAAGATCAGTGAATTAAGCCACTACACAATGATTATATTCTTATCATGAAGCAGCCACAGCATCAGATTGTGTTTTCTCTTGTTTTTCTTGCTATAACAAACTCAGTTACAGCAGCCAGAGAAACTCTAACGTTACAAAGACAAGTCAAACTACACAACTAAAGAAAACACTGATCACTATGATGGTAACATAAAAAACCCTCAAACAAATTTCAATAAAACATCAACAACAAAAAAAACTCTCTCTCTTATTTCTCAATAAGAGCTTCTGTATATGGAGTTGTTTAATCCTCTGCTGAGATCTGGAGAGATTTAATGTCTTCTTTTATCTAAGGCTGAGGCTGAAGTCAGTTGTAGTTCTAGTGTTTTTGTTTTTCTGTTCTTGTGTTTCTCTTTCCTTCATTCATTCTGCTTGTTAACAGCAGCTATCTTCAATAATTCTCAATCATCACTTAATTAATTATCTCATTAACTCCCAACACTGACTCAGTGTTACATTTAACAGCCTGTAGTGTGCTCTCTGAACAGTGTTCATTTCATCTGGGCTAAACCATGTGGGTCCTATAAGGGTGTGCTGGCTGGGAGGCGTCCCGCCAACGGGATCGTGACAGTTAAGAGGTTAACAAGCAGAATCACCAAAGAAAATTAAATTTTTAAGTTACCATCATGGTGATCAGTGTTTGCTTTAGTTGGGCTCTTGACCCTTGACTTTTTAATATTAGATTTTGTTTGGGTGCTGTAACTGAGTTATAACAAACAAATGGAAAAGATGATCAGGTGGTGTTGGTTATGTTTTCACATAATCATTATTTGACCTGAATCACTGAACTCATTTAGAGCCCAATCTCTGAGTTAGATTTACATTATTGATTACAGCAGCACTGTGATTCTACAGCAGAAGATCAGCTTTATCAATATAATCTGAAGAATTTATCTAAAGTTGTTCTGATTTTAAAAAATCTCTTTCATTTAGAGACACAGACATCAAGAATCAGCCTGTGAATCTCAACAGTGGTGAGAATAATAAAGCATGTTGCAGTGCATTCTGGGAGCCACCAATCAAAATTCATCCATGGCTCCCATCATGCATTGCTGCATGAATAAATTATGAGCTGAATTGTTTTAGTAATTTCCTTTTATTCTCATATTTATTTTGTTCTGTTTATGTGACTTTTTAGTAGCTTGTTTTCTAATGTTCAGAGTTGATCTGTTGATCAGAATATGTTGCTTGCCACCGTTGTTGAGATTCACAGGATGATTCTTGATGTCTGTGTGTGCCTAAGAGATATATTTTTATTTATGTTTTTTAAATCAGAGCAACTTTTGAGAAATTCTTCAAATTCAAACTCTGATCTCCATGATGGTGAAAATTGTGATTTTAACAGCAGGTGTTCATCACTAATGTTCAACAGTCACATAATTAATTAATTATCTTGATTGATCTTGGAAGGTCTGGTCTCGATCACACCTTTGGTCTTGGTTTTGGAGGTCTGATCTTCACCTCTGAAATGAACACAAAGTTGTGTAAATGTGTAATATTAACACATTACAGGTGATCTTGGCTGCACAGATTGTGTTGATGTTGTGAACAAATACACAGGTTGTGTTTTCTGAAGTTGTTTTAATGTGTTTTCTGAAGTTGCTTGAAGGTCTGAAGATGTTTTAATGAAGTAAGGTCATTCATCAACAATTGCATATCACTTGATGTGTCTCCGATCAATCTGATCAAATACAGCATTTTACATTACAAGTCACTTGCCTTCATGATTTCCTTTGGCCTTTGCAAGGATTGTTTCTGCATGATGTTTTGCAAATCCTCAATGATTTTCTTCTGTCTTTTCTCTGTGGAGAAAGTAAGCAATTTCATTTTGTTCCAGCTTTAAAACAAAAATCTGTGTAGAGTCAAATATTAGTGAGGCTTCAGAATTGACCAGTTTGAATAGATCTTTTTATTGCTAAATCAGAAAGTATTAAGCTGTAACAGACAAAGATTAAGAAGGGCCCTAATCTGGAACTTCATTAAATGTTTTTATTTATTTATTTCTATCTATCTGCCTGTCTGTCTATCTATCTATCTATCTATCTATCTATCTACAGTGGTATGCAAAAGTATGTGAACCCCTTGCAGAATCTGTGAAAAAGTGAATAATTTTAACAAAATAAGAGAGATCATACAAAATGCATGTTATTTTTTATTTAGTACTGTACTGAGTAAGATATTTTACATAAAAGATGTTTACATATAATCCACAAGACAAAAAAGAAGCTGAATTTATTAAAATAACCACATTCATAAGTATGTGAACCATTGATTCTCAATACTGTGTGTGGTTACCTGATGATCCACGACTGTTTGTGTGTTTTGTGATGGTTGTTCATGAGTCTCTTGTTTGTCCTGAGCAGTTAAACTGAGCTCTGTTCTTGAAAACTGATGGATCTGCAGGAGCTGGAGGATTTTTCTGAAGAACAGAGCTCAGTTTAACTGCTCAGGACAAACAAGAGACTCATGAACAACCATCACAAAACATAAAAAAAAACAAAAAAAAAAACACAGCAGTAGATCATCAGGTAACCACACACAGTATTGATCCAAGGGTTCCCAAAGTTTTGAACGGAGATATTTTAATAAATTCAGCTACTTTTCTGTCTTGTGGATTATATGTAAACATCTTTTATGTAAAATATCTTACTCAGGAGAGTACTAAATAAAAAATAACATGCATTTTGTATGATCCCTCTTATTTTGATAAAATTATTGACATTTTCTACAGCAAAATCCCCAGTGTTAAATTAACACCCAAAGTACATACACTCAAAAAAATGATTCTAGCTCCTTGTTCAGTTTATTTAAATAAAATAAGCTGAACCAACACAAATCTTTAGTTTTTTACTTAATTGGCATTTGCACTCAATTGTATTATGTTAAATGAAATTAAATTTGCAAAATGTTAGGTTAACCTAAACCATTTGTGTTGGGACTACATGAATCATTTATGTTGCATTGATTGAAACTGGGCAGTGGATTTCTAGTTCCCAGCATGCTTTGCGTAGGGAAAGATCAGGACAGTAAATGTTGAACTTAAGTGTTGTTTAATGTGTTTTTAGTAAAGGGAAATACCTTTTAAAGTTTGATGTTCAGTTATATTTGACATTTAAAAGAGTTTATATTATGTAGATTTTTTGAGGTTACCATTATGCTGAAGTGTAGACCTTGTGGTTAGGTTCTAGGTGGCTACGTAAAATAAATCTATGTTGTTCTCAACAAGCTTTAATTGTGCTAAAGCCAGTGATGAGAAGTTCTTTACCTGATCATTACTTGCATGTTATAAATGTTACTTAGCATATGAAAAAGTATTATTTTAGTTTTTATAGAAATATAAATAAATTAGTTTGAGGGCCAGCACATAATTTACACAGTCTATATATGGTCATCAGCTTTACCCCTCTCAACGGTCATGAAACATGTATGTCTGTGTACAACAGCTACTCACAACCTAATCACAAGTGCAAATATTCACCATGATGGTAACAAAAAAAAAAAAAAAAAAAAAATTATACGCTACAAACTCTTTTAAATGTTCAAAATAACTAAATATTAAACACTTAAATACTAACAGGTCTTTCTCAACCTCAACTCTCTTCCTTAAAAGCGCAGAAAACTTGAGCAACACTGCACAAAGGCACCAGTCTGAATTGCAATACCACTGGTTGGATCAACAAGAATGAATGTTTCATTTCAAGTCACCATGAAAGAGGTCAGTAAATGCTTAAATGCTTTAATGTATGTAGTTTAAATACACTTTGCATCTCATATATTTCAACGGGGCATCTTGCTTTATTAATACTTATTTTATATTTTTTAAATAACCAAACTTTAACAACATATGGGCAGATCCCTCGAGTGCAGCTGATGACGCTATGAAGTGATGCTAAAGGGAGCGAGGATATATCATTTCACTTGATTCAATTCCTCTGTCCTCGCATCTTTCCTTGTGTCCTTTCCTTGCATCCTGAAGAGGTGGAGCTAAGACGCAAGGAAAGGAAGCAAGGAGAGGAAACGAGGATGCACAAATAAGAATTGAGAAGCGGTCACAAACAGTCTCATGCCCTCTTGATGGATGTGGATGTGGTGCTTGTAGGTGATGCTTGTAGGTGATGCGCTGATGGTTGGCTAAGTGGACATTCGGCAAAAGCTGGTTTCTATTAGCTCCCTTTTTGTGATCTTGTTAACAGCTATATTAACTTTGATTGTAGGCTATTATGGTTAATTAGCCTCCTTCTAGTTAGCAATTGTATTTCTAACAAGTGCTGTTAGCTGATCATAGTTTGCTCACATAGTTTACACTGCCACAGGCTTTTGCTACGTGTCTGTTTGAGGCAGTAGGCCATTATAGGCCTCCCTTAGACCATGTTGGCATTGATTGGTTCCCTTTAGTCACATGATTTAGGGAACATTGCCTGTTGGAATGTGTAGTTTAGCTCAGGTTGCAGTTAGCTTCCCACGGCTATTGTTGGGTTAGAGCTGGTCCCCTGTAGCTTGGTTCCCTTTATTTCACGAGCTGAAGCCACGTGTCATTGGAACGGTAGGCCCCAACAGGCCTCCTTTCTAGTTTACATGTTGGCACAGTTTGTGTTTTTTCCTGCAAACAGGCTGAAAGCCACTTGTTGGTGAGATTGTAGGCCCCATAAGGCCTCCTTTTTAGCTGACTTGTTGGCGGAATGCATGGAAATCCACCATCGGCCACGCCCCACCTCTGTTGAGTAGGCCTTAAGCAGGCCTCTCGTGGAGTATGGTGGCGTAATATGCATTCGTTCTCTCAGTACTATGCGTGAAAGGTTTTCCACTGACTGCATGGCCTCCCTTACGAAAAACTAGTATACTTCAAGTTCATTTGATCAAGTATACTAAAGTAATGTTCAAGTATACTTTATGTAGTAAGTATAATATCAATGTACTAGTAGTAAACTTGTAAGTGTACTATTTTAATACCGCTTGGGACTAAATTGGCCCAATTGAAGTATACGTTTAAGTGTACTATAAGTGTAACAGTAGTAAACTTTAACTAGTTCACAGCTACGTTTCTCATTTGTACTGCATCTGTACTAAAAGTGAACTTATACTAGTATACTAGTAGTTTACTATTTTAATACTAGTAGTAGCTACATTTTTAGTATACGAAAGTACACTTTGAAATATACTCTCAGTAAACTGCTAGTTTAGTGCAAGTATACTTTTAAGTTTTCTTTAAGTGAACATGACATCACACTTATAGTTTACTTTTTATATATTATTTTTGCACTTTAAGCATACTTCTATGTTCCTACACAGCAAAAACTGCAGTGTTAAATTAACTCTCCTGGGAATACATGTGAGACCATACTCCAGAGTGTTAAAGTGTTAAAATAAGAGCGTTAAATGAACACATGAAAAGATGTTAAAGTTAATAAGATAATTAAGTGATTAACAGTGAAGATTGACCATTATTGAAGACACCTGATGATAACAAGCAGAATCACCAAAGGAGAAAAATCACAATTTTTAAGCCACCATCGTGGAGATGAGTGTTTGCTTTAGTTGGGCTCTTGACCCTTGACTTTTTAAAATAAAAATTTGTTTGGGTTGTTTTAACTGAGTTATAACATCCAGACAAACAAATGGAAAAAATGATTAGGTGGTGTTGGTTATGTTTTCACATAATCATTATTTGATCTGAATCACTGAACTCATTTAGAGCCCAATCTCTGAGTTAGATTTACATTGTTGATTACAGCAGAACTGTGATTCTACAGCAGAAGATCAGCTTTATCAATATAATCTGAAGGATTTCACGAACAGTTGTTCTGAGCAAAAAAGAAAATTTTTCTCTCAGGCACACACAGACATCAAGAATCAGCCTGTGAATCTCAATGACGGTGACAAGCAACATATTCTGATAAATAGATCAACTCTGAACATTAGAAAACAAGCTACTAAAAAGTCGCATAAACAGAACAAAATAAAATATGAGAATAAAGAAAATTACTAAGACAATTCAGCTCATAATTTATTCATGCAGCAATGCATGATGGGAGCCACGGATGAATTTTGATTGGTGGCACCCAGAATGCACTGCAACATGCTTTATTATTCTCACCACTGTTGAGATTCACAGACTGATTCTTGATGTCTGTGTGTGCCTAAGAGAAAGATTTTTTATTTTTTTTTGCTCAGAACAACTGTTTGTGAAATCCTTCAGATTATATTGATAAAGCTGATCTTGTGCTGTAGAATCACAGTGCTGCTGTAATCAATAACGTAAATCTAACTCAGAGATTGGGCTCTAAATGAGTTCAGTGATTCAGATCAAATAATGATTATGTGAAAACATAACCAACACCACCTAATCATTTTTTCCATTTGTTTGTCTGGATGTTATAACTCAGTTAAAACAACCCAAACAAATTTTTATTTTAAAAAGTCAAGGGTCAAGAGCCCAACTAAAGCAAACACTCATCTCCACGATGGTGGCTTAAAAATTGTGATTTTTCTCCTTTGGTGATTCTGCTTGTTATCATCAGGTGTCTTCAATAATGGTCAATCTTCACTGTTAATCACTTAATTATCTTATTAACTTTAACATCTTTTCATGTGTTCATTTAACGCTCTTATTTTAACACTTTAACACTCTGGAGTATGGTCTCACATGTATTCCCAGGAGAGTTAATTTAACACTGCAGTTTTTGCTGTGTAGGAACATAGAAGTATGCTTAAAGTGCAAAAATAATATATAAAAAGTAAACTATAAGTGTGATGTCATGTTCACTTAAAGAAAACTTAAAAGTATACTTGCACTAAACTAGCAGTTTACTGAGAGTATATTTCAAAGTGTACTTTCGTATACTAAAAATGTAGCTACTACTAGTATTAAAATAGTAAACTACTAGTATACTAGTATAAGTTCACTTTTAGTACAGATGCAGTACAAATGAGAAACGTAGCTGTGAACTAGTTAAAGTTTACTACTGTTACACTTATAGTACACTTAAACGTATACTTCAATTGGGCCAATTTAGTCCCAAGCGGTATTAAAATAGTACACTTACAAGTTTACTACTAGTACATTGATATTATACTTACTACATAAAGTATACTTAAAAATTACTTTAGTATACTTGATCAAATGAACTTGAAGTATACTAGTTTTTCATAAGGGCTGTTGGTTGGTTTGGTAGGCCACCTTTTAGTTTACATATTGGCACAGTTTGTGTTATATGGACAAACGGGCTGAACGCCACTTGTTACTGAGATTGTAGGCTCCATAAGGCCTACTTTTTATCTGACATGCTGGCAGGATGCTTGTGAATCCATTACCACCATCGGCCACACCCCACTGTTGAGTAGGCCTTAAGCAGGCCCCTCATGGAGTATGTGGCGTAATATGCATTTCCTTTTTAGAAACTAAATCTTTGAATGCATGGCCTAAAGGTTGGTATTGTTATGGTCGCCACTTGCTGATGCCACGTGTTTACTAAGGTAGGTCCTATGGGCCTCCTGTGTAGCATGTTGGAGTTCAGTTATGTAAAAGGTGCTTTTTCCGAGTACTGTTCTGAGTGGCTGACCTCTCAGGGGTGAGTTTTTGTGGTAAAACCTTACTGAGGTTTGGTTTTAACTACATCAGCCTCCTTGAGTCTGGGTGGATTGTCATGTGGGCACTTTACAGTTTAACTACTGTCATATGTCCTGCTCCTAGCAAGACAGGTGTTCAAGGTGGCCCTCACAGGCCACCATTGATTGTCCTTCTAATATGACTTGCTTTCATATGGGAGTCATGCTCCATATAAAGCTATTATCATGATGTAGGGCCCTTTCTGGCCTCCATGATTATGTGCCCACAGTATGGTCTACCTGTTAGGTTGAGCTTTGTACTTCCCTGTTAGGGTTGTCTGTGTAATGGTGCTTGGCTCCCTAAGCTGATCATGGGTTGTAGGCTTCTATGAGGCCTCCTCCTGAGCTTCAGCCCTAGGCTGGTTTGTGCTCCCCTGTATCAGGGTATCTAGCACACAGCCTCCTAAACGAGGTTGCTAGGCCCTATGGGCCACCTTTTTGAACATACTGGTGTAAGTTTGTGTATATTTCTCTCTGAGAATTATCTGTATACACTTCTCGTTGGCTAGAGGCCCAGGTGATAAATCTAACCTCCTTGGTTCGGTTATTTATCGTTCTTGGTGCCTAAACACTGCCACGAGCTGATGCCATGTGTCTGTTAAGGTTATAGGCCCATCCAGGCCTTCCTTAATACGTGTTGGCATACGCTGTACTCCTCTTGCTTTAAAGACTAAAAGGTGCTTTTACCGAGTACACTGCTCGTTGGATTGTGTTAGGTGGATTGTCATGCGTGCACATTGCAGCCTCTCATGCTGCCATTGAAGTTGTCTGTCTGCCCCAGCAAGACAGGTGTTCAGGGTGGCCCCTCAAGGCCACTTTCTGAGTGTACTTCTGTTTCACATATAGCTACTATCATGCTGTAGGCCCCTCTTCGGCCTCCATGATTATGTACCCATTGCATGGTCTACCTGTTAGGTGAGCTTTGTACTTCCCTTTTGGGTTATGTATGTAATAGTGCGTAGCTCCCTATGCTGATCATGGTGGTAGCAGCAGGAAGCATGAAGTGCTCTAAAAACATCCTGGTATACGGCTGCGTTGACCTTGGACCTCAGAAAACACACTGGACCAACACCAGCAGATGACATGGCACCCCAAACCATCACTGACTGTGGAAACTTTACACTGGACCTCAAGCAACATGGATTGTGTGCCTCTCCTCTCTTCCTCCAGACTCTGGGACCCTGATTTCCAAAGGAAATGCAAAATTTACTTTCATCAGAGAACATAACTTTGGACCACTCAGCAGCAGTCCAGTCCTTTTTGTCTTTAGACACTTCTGCCGCTGTCTGTTGTTCAAGAGTGGCTTGACACAAGGAATGCGACAGCTGAAACCCATGTCTTGCATACGTCTGTGCGTAGTGGTTCTTGAAGCACTGACTCCAGCTGCAGTCCACTCTTTGTGAATCTCCCCCACATTTTTGAATGGGTTTTGTTTTACAATCTTCTCCAGGTTGCGGTTATCCCTATTGCTTGTACACTTTTTTCTACCACATCTTTTCCTTCCCTTCACCTCTCTATTAATGTGCTTGGACACAGAGCTCTGTGAACAGCCAGCCTCTTTTGCAATGACCTTTTGTGTCTTGTCCTCCTTGTGCAAGGTGTCAATGGTCGTCTTTTGGACAACTGTCAAGTCAGCAGTCTTCCCCATGATTGTGTAGCCTACAGAACTAGACTGAGAGACCATTCAAAGGCCTTTGCAGGTGTTTTGAGTTAATTAGCTGATTAGAGTGTGGCACCAGGTGTCTTCAATATTGAACCTTTTCACAATATTCTAATTTTCTGAGATACTAAATTTGGGATTTTCCTTAGTTGTCAGTTATAATCATCAAAATTAAAAGAAATAAACATTTGAAATATATCAGTCTGTGTGTAATGAATGAATATAATATACAAGTTTCACTTTTTGAATGGAATTAGTGAAATAAATCAACTTTTTGATGATATTCTAATTATATGACCAGCATCTGTAATGTGAAAAGGAAATAATAAACTCAAAAAAGATAATTGTTTTTAATACTGAACTGATTTATGTTGGTTTGTCCAAAAATACTTAAAATCGACACACTTAGACATCAGCACTCATTATACAAACCTCAACAATGGTGACAATAAAAAAATTTAAAAAAAATCAGCTGCATAATTTATTCATGTTGCAATGCATGCTGGGAACCATGAATGTGTTTTGTATGCTGGCATGAAGCATGTCACCATTGTTGTGTTTCATATGCCGAATGTTGATGTCTGTGAGTGTATAAATGACACAAAACATGTTTAAAACAAAAGGTTAACAATGGTAGTGTTGCAAATGATATTTTGCACATGGTTGAGTTAGATACAGAATTACATTTTTATAAGTTAACAATTACAGGAAAAAAGAAAAAAAAACAGTTGTGTAGTTGTTTTTTTTTTTTTTTTTTTTTTTTTGTTCCAAACCTGTAGGCTATTAATTTCTTTCTTCTGCTGAACACAAAATAAAATGAGATATTTTGAAGAATGTGGGTATAACCAAACAGTTGGTGGTTTTTTTTTCAAAATATCTTATTATTTTGTGTTCAACAGAAGAAAGAAACTCATACAGGTTTGGAACAATATGAGAATGAGTAAATGATGACAGAATTTTCATTTTTGGGTGAACTATCCCTTTAATGTTAATATATTTATTATTGTTATCTTCATTTATTACAGGTCCATCTAAACTGTTCATTTTATGTAATTATTTAAGTATTTATTTTAACATTGTCCATTCCATTTACATTTATTTTTATATAAAAAAGATACTGTTTATCATTAGTTATTTTAACTGAGGGGCCCCCAAATGAAATTCTGCTTAGGGCCCCATCAAAGCTAGGGCCGGCCCTGGAAGCAGCACAACAGTTTTCAACATTGATAATAATCATAAATGTTTCTTGAGCAGCAAATCATCATATTAGAATGATTTCTGAAGGATCATGTGACACTGAAGACTGGAGTAATGATGCTGAAAATTCAGATTTGACCACATATATTGTTAATTTTACAATGTATTCACATAGAAAACAGCTATTTTAAATTGTAATACTATTTCACAATATTACTGTTTTTACTGCATTTTTGATTAAATAAATCCAGCCTTGGTGAGCAGAAAATACACCTTTCTAAAAACATTAAACAATTGTAATGTATCAAAACCTTTGGTAGGTACTACATTTTCTGCCTTATTCTGTGATCTCTCTCTCTCTCTCTTTTTTTTTTTTTTTTTTTTTTTTTTGTTGTTGATCTTTTTGATCCTTCTTATTAAACTAGAACCACAATGGTGTAAAATTGATCCATGGTTGTTTTTCAAATTGCATGTAATTGGAATATTAATAGAAAATCATGGACAGTTTGTCACTAAAAGTGTATTTAGTTTGGTTATTTGTATTTAGTTCCTGTTGCATTGTGTGCTATTGTTACTTTGAGTAATGTATTTCATTCTGCTAATTGTATAGTGTGCTTCAGCGCACAGTTTGAGTTCTATGTTGTCTGTTCTTAATCGTATTGCTACACTGTTAGACCTTGCTGGGCTTTTTTACAGTATACTGAATTACTGAATTCACTGAATTCACTCTCTTCTTTTCATTCACTCTGTCCAGTGGACTATATTAGTGAACTAATGTAGGGAATAGTGAATGAGGGTATAGGTTGTGATTTAGAACACAGTCTCTGAGTGTCGACTTTGAGCGATGTTAACTCACAGTATATTCCTGTAGACTATTTTCTTGAAAATGACAAATATTACCCAGAATGCATTATTTTCTACAGTATATTTCTGTTTTAATGGAAAATGGTTTGTTACTGTCAGAATTTGTCCGTTTTCTACAGCAAAGTCTAACAGTGTATATAATTTGGTCATCTATACTGTATTGTTTCTTTGTTTCTGTATTTGTATTTGTATTTTTTTTTTATCTTGTGTAATACACAAACCATTTGGAAAATGTGATAAATGAAAACATTTCTTCAAACAATGACAAGTTATAATTCATCAAATTCATAATAATTGTTTGTAGATTGCTCTTTCACAATAGTGAAGCAGCTGCTGAGATTTATCTTTGAAAGGTGTGACATCATCTTGCAACAAAATATTTTTTTATTCCATCATCTAATGATGCATAGACATCAATACTCAACATACAAAACACAACAATGAAAGAAAAAAAAAAAAAAGTGAACCAAAAATAAGTTCAACAGCATAGAAAAAAAAAAAAAACAAGAATCAAAAAACTCCACAGCATAATCTATTCATGCTGCACTGCATGCTGGGTACCTTCATATACATATGCACTGTAGAAATACAGTATGATATTGTTTGTTTGTTTTGGGGTTTTTTTTTCCAATAAACTCACCATAAACCAATATATTATTCACACATATTCATTGTAAACACATCAAGTCACCTTATTTTACAGTAACGGCTGTAGCAACAGATCATTTTACAGCAATGTACTGTGTTTTTACAGTACAATTGTAGTTGATGATTTACAGTACTCTTGTTAATTTATTGGCAATGAGTAAGTTACTGTAAATTTTACAGTACATTGTATAATTTATGTGGATTATTTATGACATGCACTCTGTATTTTTCTTTATTTTTATTTGATTAACAAAATTAATGCAAGTTTATAGTGCTCCTTGTTTGAGCATGTTGGCATATTTGCAGTTTGGCAAGAATTAATTGCCTTCAATCTTTACAGTGATGGTTCTTTGATTATGCGTGACTGTATTAAACTGAGGCCCCAAGGAAAGCTTTGGCCCCAGGTCCCTACATCACAATCATCAGGTACATCACAATATAGAAGAGGATTGCAGCTTCCATTTCATGCCGACTTTAACTTACCAGCAACAGTAATATGAAAATATGATGAGAAGTGAGAGGAAATTTAAAAAATAAATAAATAAATAAATAAAAATTTTAGGGATAATATCACAAAACCACAACTGCATGAAGTCTTTCTGCACCTTTTCTTTTTCTTTTCTAGAGATTAAAATCACATTGAAATCAAAACAATTTGCTGAAAAGAATCACAAAAGGTAAAAACTCACATAACCTCTGTGTTCTCTTACCTGTTGTTTGATGAAACAATGTTTTTATTTCATCAACAGTTTTGTTGAAAGTTTCTTCATCAGACATCTTTCCTCTTTTTCTCTTGTCGATCTGTAGTTGTCAGTTTGGTCAGCTGTAACAAACTACAGTATGTTAGTGAAGGTGTGTCGCTCTGCTTTCAGCTTTTATACCTGTGAGACTGTGAGGGGTGTGTCACAAACACTGCTCAGCTTGATCACTGACATTAGAGACATCAGCAGAGGTGAAGGTGAGACAGAAATTAAAGATGTTTCATACGGGTTATTAAAGATTGGCTGATGACATCAGGCTTTGCCACACTGTAGGATTTGAACTTAAAATAAAGCATATGTTTTCTGCTTGATCAGAAACTCATTTTGTAAGACATTGAGGAATGGCATAGACACTTTCAGTGAGATGCTTCATTAAAATAAAGCAGTATTTTTACCCCTGTGGTTTAATAATCCTACCTTGATTTACCAGTGAGATGATGGAAGGGGTTTTAAAACCACCTCTTGACAATCCATAGATCTCTTTTGTCTTTTAAATGCTAATTAATGCATGTACAGTCATGTGAAAAAGAAAGTACACCCTTTTGAATTCTATGTTTTTATGTATAAGTACATAATTTTAAAAAAATCATCTAATCCTTGGCAGGTCATAAATTAGGTACTCAGATGAACAACAACACATGACATATTATACTGTGTCATTATTTATTTAACAAAAACATGGCCAACATGGCGAAACCATGGCTGACAAACTAAGGAGAGTGTCCTTAGTTTGTCACCCATGGTTTCTCCATGTTGGCCTGGAAAACTGCTTCCATATGAATTAATAATGTAAGTATCAGTCAGACACACTGTTAGACCTTGCTGTAAAAAAACATTTTCCATTAAAACAGAAATATACTGTAGAAAATAATGCATTCTGGGTAATATTTGTCATTTTCGAGAAAGTAGTCTACAGGAATATACTGTGAGTAAACATCGCTCAAAGTCGACACTCAGAGGCTGTGTTCTAAATCACACCCTATACCCTCATTCACTATTCCCTACATTAGTGATGGTTAGATCTTCACCAACACATGACTATAAGCACTCAATGATTTTTTTCTCCACATTTGTTTCTGCCAAAACAAATTTGACTTGCAAAAAATATTTAAGCAGCCAGAGAAAAAACAAAACAAAAACTGGTGTATAAAAAGTCAAGGCAAAAGAGCTCAACTAAAGCAAACACTGATCTCCTCAATGGTAACATCAAACCAAACATTTTCAACAAAACATCAACATCTAAACTTCTGTTAATTCTCAATAAGATCTTCTGTAGAAATAAAGTTAATCTGGTCAGTAATAAGTGTAATAATGTGTAATGGCTGGAAGACAGTTGTAGTTTCTGCTTGTATTTATTCCGTTCTTGTTTCTCTTTTCAGTGATTCTGCTTGTTAACAGCAGGTGTTTATCATTAATGCTCAATCATCACTTAATTAATCACTTTTTTATCTCACTGCAACAACATCAATGTTGCTTTTTCTCTAGTGTGGACACTAGAGGATGTTCCTGTGGAGTTGAAAGGGTTACAGGTGTAAGATAAAAAGACACACCCACAAAATGTATTTTAACAGTTACAAACTGTAAGTTAAAAAACAGTTATATACTGGCAACACTGTTGCCAGTAGTTTACTGTAAATTGAGTTTTGTGGGTCACCATCATGCTGAAGAGTAGAGCCTGTGCTTAAGTTCAGGAGAAGATCAAGAGATCTTGGTGATATGCTGCATGTTGTTTTATTTAACGTGTTGTTGTGAATCATTGTTTCTCTCTGTAACGAGGCATGTGATTGGCTGTTTGCCACTGATGTCACGCATTCATGTGTACGCGCTCCACAAACTCAGGATCAAAGCCTGAGTTGACAGCGAAAGTTGATGATTAGCATCATGGTACCAACAAAGTCAGATTGGAGTGGTTTGGTTTTGTTCAGTTTGTTCAACTACTATCATGGTACAGGCCCCTAAAGAACAGATGACTTTTTTTTTTATGTCCTGTTTAGACATGTGCCTATATACAGTAATACAGAACGATAATGAACATGTGAGATATTGTTATATAATTTTGAATAATTCAGATTTTTAGAATACATTAAGAGTACTTTTCCATCAACATTGTGCTTAAGCTGTGTAAAAACAGCATGCGGACTGATGTAAACGACAATATATGAGCAGTGCATGGCGGAATGAGTGAAGGAGACTCGCTGAATGAATGGCACTGCAGGAACAGCAGAAACGCAGCCGTTACCCATAAACAAAGGAGCTGTTTTCTATATCTAAACAGCAGGCCTATTAACTCTACAGCAGAAGATCAGCTATTTCAATATTACTTAAAGGATTTCTTAAAAGTTGTTCTGATTTTAAAAGACAATAGAAGAATAAAAATTATTTTATTTGGACACACAGACATCAAGAATCAGCCTGTGAATCTCAACAGTGGTGAGAATAATAAAGCATGTTGCAATGCATTCTGGGAGCCACCAATCAAAACTCATCCACGGCTCCCATCATGCATTGCTGCATGAATAAATTATGAGATGAATTGTCTTAGTAATTCCCTTTATTGTCACTATTTTATTGTTTATGTGACTTTTTAGTAGCTTGTTTTCTAATGTTCAGAGTTGATCTGTTGATCAGAATATGTTGCTTGTCACCGTCCTTGAGATTCATACGCTGATTCTTGATGTCTGTGTGTGCCTAAATTTTATTATTTTTTTTTTTAATTTAAATCCTAACTTTAACTCAGAGATTGGGCTCTAAATGAGTTCAGTGATTCAGATCAAATAATGATTATGTGAAAACATAACCAACACCACCTTGTCATCTTTTTTTTTTCTCTCAGTTACAGCAGCCCAAACAAAACCTAACATTAAAAAGTCAAGGGTCAAGAGCCCAACTAAAGCAAACCCTCATCTCCATGATGGTGTCTTAAAAATTGTGATTTTCTCCTTTGGTGATTCTGCTTGTTATCATCAGGTGTCTTCAATAATGGTCAATCATCACTCAATTAATCACTTATTTATCTCATTAATGCTTCAGTGGGTGGAATAAAAAATATGGCAGGACTTTTACTTTCTGACCCCCGGACTATACACCTCTGTGAATTTACAGGATTAAAGAGGATTATTTTACAATAAATAACTGTAGTCTGAAATTTACAGTGGAATTAATGCATACTGGGTAATTTTCTTACCAATTACTGTTAATCATAGTCACCATGATAGTGAGTAGTGTTCATTAGCTTGGGATCTTGGACCTTGTATATAGTGATGGGCACAAGAAGCCTTGTGAAGCATTGAGGCTTTTCTCTCATTGTTTCGGGAAAGGATTCACAGCTTTGAGAATGTCGTTAACAGCGTTATCTGGTGTTTAGTAAAAAATAAAACAGCCAAAACTCTGTGAAACAAGCTTTGTGGGACGAAGCAAGACAGCAGCCACCACACATTTCCCACTCCTGTCCTTTACATAATCATCAGACGATCTCTTCTCAATGAACTGCTGACAAACTTATAAAGCCGCAAGATGTGTTATATAACAATAGATGGCTGTAATGCACAATTTTAGTTCACGATCTGAAGACGCTGTGCTGCTTCAATGCATCGCAGAACGCAAAACGGAATGTAGCTTTTGGTCGCACTACACCGCTACTTGCTGGAAAATGTAGTTAACTACTGGAAAAGGTACATTGTTTTAAAAGTAGCTGAACTACATACAAGCTACTGAAAAATGTAGTTAAACTAGTAGCGCCGCTACATGTAGTTAACTACTCCCCAACACTGCCTATGCACTGTAGAAATACACTATGATATTGTTTGTTTACAGTAATTTTTCTTTTCCAATACTGTAATCTCACAGTAAAATCTTTTTTTACAGTACAATATTAAAAACTTAACTATAATTGGCAGTAAAGGACTGTAGATTTTACAAGAAATGTCAGGAGTGCAGTTAGATACAAGAGAAGTCCTACTGTGAAATTACTGTGAAAGTCAATAATAAGCAATTATTAACCTTGAATAAACTATAATTTCTATAAATTATAAATTTAATTGAATAAACTACACTTTTAACAGTGTAAGAATTATTCAATGTATTGATTGCTTTTCAAAGCCACTTTGTGTTCAGAACTGAAAATTGAGAAAGAGAACAAAGATCAAGAGGAGAGATGGAGATAAACATCCACACATCAGGACAAATGGGCATGAATTCAAATATATCTTGTCCTTGTGGCAGTTTTCTCAAAGGTTCTTTGTACCTTATCTAAACCTAATGTCCAGTGTTTGCATGTGATTTCCTCACACAGAAACACAGTTCCATACATTGACCTGCTGAACAGCCACAACTTTGACAGTCAAACTTCTGAGAGCATGCAATGCAAATATTTAATTTATTAATCAAATGTTTATTCTCCTGAGGATGAATGACTGCTGTTTGAATTGGTGTGTGTTAAAGGAAATGCATGTTTATACATGTAAATATAAAAATGAGCTGCTGGACACATCTGACCTCCAGAATTCTCTCATGTCCCGCATCTGCTCCAGTCTCTTCTCTGAAACAATCCAGTGATGGCCTTAAAAACATGTCTTAAATGTTGTTTCATATTATTATTATTAATTATTATTATCATTATTTTAATTTATTATCAGATGTGCTTTATAGCTTCAATTTGTGATACAATATGCATAAAAATTGTGCACTTTCTTCTTTAAACAAACACATTTTATGTGTGTTTCCTGCTGTCTGGAGCCAAAGATTCCACTAGACATCTAAATGTGTCAAGTCAAATATCAAGTGTGATTGTGTGTCAAATGTGTGTGCCTGTGATTTAGAGGAGCACATGTGAATATTTTATATGCTGTTTGTGTCTGTTGAGGAACATTTGTAATCCCAGCTAACAGAGTTTTGTTATAAGAACATTCTCTAAATATTCAGTGTTGATTCTGGGAACATTAAAAACGTCCAGTTTTCTTGACGTTACAGGAACGTTTTTATAAGGTATAACGTTCCTCAAACGTTCTTTCAACTTAATTTTGATCTAAAATTCAACATTGTAGGAACGTTGATTTGTAACATTCCAAGAACATGAAAATGTCCAGTTTCCTTAATGTTAGTAGAATGTTATTTAAAGGTCAGTATGAACATTCTTTTTTTCTTGATGTAAGTATATAAATAACACTGTCATTGTTAACTTTTTGCTAAATCATTGTTTTGCGTTATTTATACACTCACAGACATCAACATTCAGCATATGAAACACAACAATGGTGACATGCTTCATGCCAGCATACAAAACACATTCATGGTTCCCAGCATGCATTGTGACATGAATAAAATATGCAGCTGATTTTTTATTGTTACCATTGTTGAGGTTTGTATGATGAGTGCGGATGTCTAAGTGTCATTGTTAACTTTTATATTTTTAACCCAATGCTGTCACGTGTCTGTTATTAAAACAGAGATGTTGATTTGCTTTATCAATGTTTTCTGAGAACACCTGCAACTGTTGATAAAGAAGCAACTCAATGAAAGTCAAGGGTCAAGAGCTCAAATGCATCATACTACATAATAAGGAACATCACACTAACCTTTCAATAACATTAAGGGAACTGAAGATTTTCATGTTCTTGAAATGTTGAATTTTAAATCAAAATTAAGTTGAAAGAATGTTTGAGGAACATTATACCTACATTTATGTTCCCAGAACCAACACTGGATATTCAGAGAACGTTCTTATAACAAAATTCTGTTAGCTGGGGTAACAGGTTTGGTGGATTCATAGTTGTTGTGTTTTTCATGTTTTAATATCTGTCCTTTTAAACTTTTGTTCTCAGCCCATGTCAGGTGTGTCCTGTTAGTTGATGTGACCGGTAATGTCCTGAAAAACATCAGAAACACCCCAGTGAAATATGCACCTGAGCAGGTTCAAACTGTAAGCTGTGGAAAGCTTTGTGTAAATGATCACATTCATTAAATAATTCTGTGGTTTACTTTAAGGAAATGTTTATAGTTAGACCGGTTCTGTGTGAAGAACAGGTGAAGCAGCTTCAGATGAACAGATGATCTTTGTTTGTTTCCATTGTGAAATTTCACTGTTTTTGAACATCACTGTTAGCTGCAACAGACTTTATTAATGAAGACTGACATTAAAGCTTCTGTCTTGTCAGAATTGTAGTTAAAAATGGTTCAAAGGGTTTATAATTTAACTTTAATTAAAGATAGACATACAAATATGACAACAATGCAATAAGGATTTATAAAAAAAGTGCAGAAAGGGGAAAAAAAGGCTTTTTCTTCAGTTCTCTGATCTTGATCACAAAGTCGATCAAATCACAACATCCTCCTCAAAACAAGAGGACAATCTTCATCGCTGCATAATAAATACTGCATTATCTTAAAGTGTTGTTCAATTAAACCATATACATATATTAAACCTCAAGAATACAAAACTTTGCTGTTTTTATTTATATTCATAATTTACACTAATTGTAACTGTTATGTGAAGCAGAAGACCCAGAGGCAAAAGTGCAAATTAACAGGATTTATTCCACAGTTCTGTAAAAAGCCCAACTCAAGCAGACTGCTAGGCGTCATCACACATAAATGCTGCAGCTGGTAAACAGGTAAAACATAAAGGGGGTTCGTTCACTGATGGTTACTCGCGGAGCACAGGAGCTGGGCGTGCCTCAGGTGGTAGATGGTGAACACCAAGCCTGGCAGATGGTAGGAACCAGGCTTGAAGACAGAAGGCTCAAATAGACGGATCATGACACAGGTGCTGGAACTGGGACTAAGACTGTGCGACCCCTGGCGCTCCTGAGGAAGAGGACTGGCGAGAGCGAAGGAAGTCATCGATGAGCAAGCGGTCCAAGACGTCCCGGGCTGGAATCCAGCTCCTCTCCTCGGGGCCGTAACCCTCCCAATCGACCAGATACTGGTAACCACACCCCCGGTGGCGCACATCTAGAAGTCTCCTAACCCTGTAGACAGGAGAACCCTCGACAAGAGCAGGCAAATTGGTGGGTTTGGCGGAAGCACGAATAACCAGCTTTAAGCAAGATACGTGGAAAACAGGGTGGACGCGTCGCAAGTTGGTGAGATGGTCTCTGTAGAGGAGGCGCTCTCCGAGGTTAAAGTTAAAGGTTAAAGTTAAAGCGACCGAAAAAAGCGCCCAACAGGCCTGCACTGCATGAAAAGTGGGATTTTCATCAGTAAGCAGCACTGTAGATTGTCGTGGAAGTTGCAGGCAACACCGAAAACTGCCGTGAATTGTCAGAAATTGAAGTGGGCCTTGCTTGGCAGCTGTCACCCCATGACCCCCCTTCCTCTAATTCCAGGGGAGGCTTTAACATGTAAATGAAAATGCTGTGAGCTATACAAATGCAAATGCAAATTCTCTCAAAATTGACTAATTTTGAGAGAAATGTCTGCAGGTATCCTTCTGCTACTTCCAGTCTATTGATGGATATGACTCTGGAGCAGAGTATGATACAAGCCTGCACAAAGTCAAGTTTTTATAATTCCTAAGCCAAAGCAAATGTTGAGTTTAAATCAGTCATGAATCCAGAATGAAACATGGTTGTTTTGGGATACAGTGTACTTGAAACCTAAGCAAGAGATATCAGAAAATAAAATCAACAAAATCAGTAAAATCACCTAGAACAAACACAAGCCAAAGTGTCTGTTTTTTTTCCCCCTTAATATATGTAATCGCTCATAAAATAAATAATTTGATTATGAACAATAGTAAGCAACATTTCAATTAACAAAACTTGTTAATAAAAACATTAAGGACTTTGCAATTCATGTTTGCTTTAGGTAGCCTACTGCTAATTTTAGCTTAAGCTGTTGTAATTTGTGTTTAGAAAACATGGCAGCACACTACAGACACAATATGATACACTATTGTTGAAAATAAATATTTATACTTTAATTTCGTTGACAAGTTTGACATTCATTGAAACTAGTGTCCCATGTTAACGTAGGCGTGGTTTGTGGGCGTGACGTGAGAGCATGATAAACTTCCTTAAAACTGTTCCAAAAACGCAGGAACGAACACCGCGAAATCGAGGCACTTTATTACGCATCGCAATGTATACAACTGGTGAAACATACGTTTTTAACATCTAACATCGTTTTTAACCGTCTAACATCTGCTGGAAATCCAGGTAAAACTATCTGCATGCTCGCGCGCGCCCCCAGTTAACATGATCCCCAGTTGATCCGTAACACCGGCGAGAAGAAACTATCAGTGGGCTGCTGATGTAAATGAGCAGTTCACTTTAGTAAACTCCAGGTTGCTGTCCATAGAAGATAGGTTGGCTGCTTTGGAGTCGAAAAACTGTGTGGAAGATACTAACTCTAAGAAGAGAAGACGGGTGCACAATCCTGAGATTGCGGTAAGACTGCTATCTAAGCTAAAAGCAGCCTAAAAGCAAAGCTTTTTTTAAGTAGCACAAGTGTAAGTAACTTTTACTATTTTCTCCTTAATTGTTTTTATTGTTTAAGTTCTTTTACACATTGTTTTTTATTCATATCACTCTCATTTAATTGTTTTCCAGCTGCCTGTAAGACATATTACGAGACAGTACGCAGGAGCTTCAGGTACAAACATCCAGATCTTGCATCGCAGGCGGAAGCTGTGAAGTGTTCAGCTCGGAGTCGAGCGAGAAGAAAGAGGGTAAGATTTATTAGATTAGATCCGTCAATGTGACTATTTTTCAGGTGCATTAATAGATGTGTTAAGTCCATACGCAGTGCATCGCGCAATACTGATTGTCTTTATTGGTTGTTTTTACAGCCACATCAGAGGCATCGACCTCGACTATGAATTCTCTCCCGGGATCAGGCGTTATGACCCAGCGGGCACCTTGATGTCAAATAGACATCAAATTGAAGTCAAACAGTCATCAAAGAATTGGTCAAAAATGCAAATCAAATTGATGTCAAAACTTGACATTCATTTGATTTGCATTTTTTTTAAACATTTTTTAACACATTGATGTCCTATTCTAGACCACAAGAATAATGACAAAACAGTATTAAATGCAAGACATGTTTTATTAAATCCACTGGTTTATATCAGAATTTTATATATAAATTTTAATCTGATATAAATCATAATAATGTTGCGTTTTGTCGAATCGCATCGGGAAAGAGATTCAAACGTTAGGGCATTTTTATTAGTACGAACAAAAATTGTAAAACTAACAGTACTCGTGACATTTCAAAATAGACATTTAAAAAAAAACAATAGTTACCTGCGTAATGGATCTAACTCTGTTAAATTACGTTACCTCAGAATCCTTCACTGTAACAAATGGCGGGAAATTTCAATTCACCAAAAAGAACAGAATACTCATTGCAACGTCAAATATTTAATCAAAACACAATCTTCTAAGTTTTCAAAGTTACCCAATTATTTAATGAGATGTTTATTACTCACCTGATAAAAGCACCAACCTTGTCGAGCTGCTTCGACCTGACGTCTTCACCGCACAGCGCGCACTGCCACTAGCCTCTATGTTGTACGCAAGACGTGATGACGTGCATTTCAACGGTCATCAACGTCGTAAATCCTCCAAATATTTTTTCTTTTCTTTTTTTTTCCGTGTATACATGTATAACATTATGTCATACTAGGTTTGCATCAAATTGCACACAAAAATACATTTATTAATTGTAGTCCATTCTTCAGCTGCAAAACAACCCGAGAATGTGAAAAAGGCGCCATCTATAGGTGGTATTAGGAATAGAGAATATGAATGGGCATTGTAGGCCCTACATTTTTCAGAATAAAAAAGAAAATAGAATTTCTGAAAAATAAATATGATTTTTTTAAGAACCCTAGCATTGCATCTATCAGTTGAAGACAAGAAAATCGAAATAATTTTAAAATATGTAGCCTGTTCACTATGAAAAATGTAATGAAAAATGTAAATTTTACTGTACACTCTCAGAAAAAAAAGTACAAAATTGTACCTTTAGGAGTACAATGGTACAAAGGTACAAATTTGTACCCTTGTGATTTGTACTTTAACAGACCAGTTTTGTACCTTTGGTGACAATTTTGTACCTTTATTTAAAAGTACAAAAATTGACCCTTCAAAAAGGGTACATTTGGTTTTGACAGTGTACAATCATTGACAATATAATGAGATATATATATATATATTTTACACACACACATGCTGAATTAAAATCAGAATTTATTAAAACCTTTTCATTTTCACATTTTACAACATTTCATTTTAAACACATTTTTAAACATTCCATATGAGTCCATCTTGCCAGGTGTTAAAAATTAACACTGAAGCAGTGTTAAAGTTAATGAGATAATTGATTGATGATTGAGTGATGATTGACAATTAGTGGAGACACCTGATGATAATAAGCAGAATCACTGAAGGAAAGAGAGAAAAAAGGTGTTAATTAATGTTTTATGGAGTTTCATTTCAAGTCACCATGAAAGAGGTCAGCGTTTGCTTTAGTTGGGCTCTTGACTCTTTACCTTTTATTATTAATTTTACTCTGGCTGCTCTAACTTTGTGTTTGTAAAGCACATTTGTTATGGTCAGAGAAAATATGATCTGGTCAAAATATAATTTGTTGATGATTTTATCATCATGCTGTGGCCTGATGTCGTTTAGAGTCTAAATCTCTGACCGTTTGCTTGATGTGCAGCTTTAGTATTAATCATTGTATGTAGTCCTGTGAATTTACAGCTTGAGATCCAACAATAGTATGAATTTTTTTTTCTTTTAAGAATAATACATTACACACTGAAGCTTCAGTGTTTAAACACACACAGACATCAAGAGTCAGCATATGATTCTCAAGAACGGTGACAATAAATAAATACAAAATACTGACAAACAGATCAACTCTGAACATCACAAAACAAGCTACTGTCACAACAAAACAACAGAAAAATAAAAGCAAACATGAACAATCTACGAAAATTACTTTATTTATTCATGCAGCAATGCATGATGGGAGCCATGGATGAGTTTTGATTGGTGGCTCCCATCATGCACTGCAACATGAAGCACTTTGTTTGATTGTCACCATTGTTGAGAATCATATGCTGATTCTTGATGTCTGTGTGTTTAAAAAAAAAAAACCCTTCAGATTATAAAAGCTCCGCTGGATCTCAAGCGGTAACAGAGATTTACTATAAAGAAATAACATTACATCTATATCACCAGTTAATACTGGATGTCACCAATGAATCTGACCATTTCACAATGAGAAAACAACCATTATAACTGTTCTTCCCAAAGCATTGTAAACCTAAATTGATCAACTTTGGCTCACAGCACTTTTGGGAAACACAGCTCAGGTCATAATTTCTCTAGCCATGACAAATGTACTCTACAAACACAAAGTTGGAGCAGCCAGAGATAAATTAATGTTAATAAATAGAGTCAAGAGCCCAACTAAAGGAAATGCTTTTCACCATCATGGTGACTCCAAACTAAACTTTAATTCAAACATTAACATCTAAACATCTGTTCATTCTCAGTAAGAACTTTTGTTGATGTATGACAGAAATCAAATCAAACTGGTTAATAATAAGTGTAATAATGTTTAATGGCTGGAAGTCAGTTGTAGTTGTTGTGTCTCTCTCTTTTTCTCTTGTTGTTTCTTCAGTGATTCTGCTTATTATCATCAGGTGTCTCCACTAATTGTCAATCATCACTCAATCATCAATCAATTATCTCATTAACTTTAACACTGCTTCAGTGTTACTTTTTAACACCTGGCAAGATGGACTCATATGGAATGTTTAAAAATGTGTTTAAAATGAAATGTTGTAAAATGTGAAAATGAAAAGGTTTTAATAAATTCTGATTTTAATTCAGCATGTGTGTGTGTAATATATATATATCTCATTATAGTCAACGATTGTACGCTGTCAAAGCCAATTTTGTACCCTTTTTGAAGGGTCATTTTTTGTACTTTTAAATAAAGGTACAAAATTGTCACCAAAGGTACAAAACTGGTCTCTTAAGGTACAAATCTCAATTTTGTACTTTTTTTCTGAGAGTGTACAGTAAAATGTACATTTTTCATTCAATTTTTCATAGTGAACAGGCTACATATTTTAAAATTATTTCGATTTTCTTGTCTTCAACTGATAGATGCAATGCTAGGGTTCTTAAAAAAATCATATTTATTTTTCAGAAATTCTATTTTCTTTTTTATTCTGAAAAATGTAGGGCCTACAATGCCCATTCATATTCTCTATTCCTAATACCACCTATAGATGGCGCCTTTTTCACATTCTCGGGTTGTTTTGCAGCTGAAGAATGGACTACAATTAATACATTTATTTTTGTGTGTAATTTAATGCAAACCTATATGACAATGTTATACATGTATACACGGAAAAAAAAAAAGAAAAGAAAAAATATTTGGAGGATTTACGACGTTGATGACCGTTGAAATGCACGTCATCACGTCTTGCGTACAACATAGAGGCTAGTGGCAGTGCGCGCTGTGCGGTGAAGACGTCAGGTCGAAGCAGCTCGACAAGGTTGGTGCTTTTATCAGGTGAGTAATAAACATCTCATTAAATAATTGGGTAACTTTGAAAACTTAGAAGATTGTGTTTTGATTAAATATTTGACGTTGCAATGAGTATTCTGTTCTTTTTGGTGAATTGAAATTTCCCGCCATTTGTTACAGTGAAGGATTCTGAGGTAACGTAATTTAACAGAGTTAGATCCATTACGCAGGTAACTATTGTTTTTTTTTAAATGTCTATTTTGAAATGTCACGAGTACTGTTAGTTTTACAATTTTTGTTCGTACTAATAAAAATGCCCTAACGTTTGAATCTCTTTTCCGATGCGATTAGACAAAACGCAACATTATTATGATTTATATCAGATTAAAATTTATATATAAAATTCTGATATAAACCAGTGGATTTAATAAAACATGTCTTGCATTTAATACTGTTTTGTCATTATTCTTGTGGTCTAGAATAGGACATCAATGTGTTAAAAAATGTTTAAAAAAAATGCAAATCAAATGAATGTCAAGTTTTGACATCAATTTGATTTGCATTTTTGACCAATTCTTTGATGACCGTTTGACTTCAATTTGATGTCTATTTGACATCAATTGCCCGCTGGGGAGTATGGGTGCTGTGGTGAACAGCTCCTTAAGTTTATTGAACGCGAGCTGAGCGGCTTCGGTCCAGAGGAAGCAAGACTTAGACGAGGTGAGAGCGGTCAGGAGCACGGCAATGAGACTGAAATTAGAGATAAAACGGCGATAAAAAATAGCAAACCCCAAAAATCGTTGGAGTGCGGTTCGGGAGTCAGGAATGGGCCACTCAATGACAGCACGTACCTTGGCAGGGTCCATACTGATGCCATCAGCAGACACTACTGAGCAAAGGAACATTACTGACTGGGCATGAAAGACACACTTCTCTGCCTTTACGAAGAGCCTATTCTCTAAGAGGCGCTGAAGGACGCAACAAACATGCTGGACGTGCATCTGGAGGGAGGGCAAGAAAATCAAGATATCGTCTAGGTAGACAAAAACAAAAATATTAAGCATGTCTCTCAGGACGTCATTTACCAGCGTTTGAAACACAGCCGGTGCGTTGACAAGAACCCGATATTCAAAGTGCCCTAAAGGAGTATTAAACACCATCTTCAATTTGTCACCCTCCTTAATACGAACCAAATGGTAAGCATTACGGAGGTCAAGCTTCGTGAAAACTTTAGTTACCTGTAAGATCTCAAAAGCCCATGACATAAGAGGCAAGGGATAATGGTTCTTGACTGTTATGTCATTTAGTCCTCGGTAGTCTATACAGGGATGCAAGGACCCGTCCTTCTTTTTCACAAAGAAGAACCCCGCGCCGGCGGGCGAAGAGGACGGGACAATGGTACCAGCAGCTAGACTCTCAAGGAGATATTTTTTGAGAGCTTTGCGTTCAGGTGCGGATAACGAATACAACCGGCCGAGAGGAGGGGAGGTACCAGGAAGTAGTTCAATACTATAGTTGTACGGGTGATGAGGGAGAAGAGAGGCAGCCCGGGAAGGACTGAACACAGCCTGCAGATCGTGGTATTCCTCTGACACTCCAGACAAATCACCAGGCTCCTCCTGCAACACAGAAACAGAGTAAACAGCAGGGACAGCAGACACAAGACACTGAACATGACATGATAATTTCCATGACATAAAAGTCCCCTCGGCCCAGTTAATCTGAGGATTATGTTGAACGAGCCAAGGATGACCCAAAACAACAGGGGCAAAAGTAGAACGTAAAACCGAAAAATAAATAGTCTCTTGATGATTGCCAGAGACGGTGAGAGTCACTGGAACGGTGACGTAACGAATTCCTGACAGCTCGCTGCCATCAAGCACGATCACAGGGGTAGGAACCTCAAGCTTGCGAACGGGAATGTTCTTCTCACAGGCCCAATCCTCATCCATGAAGTTACCCTCCGATTCTGAATCGATGAAGGCTAAACAAGAAGCATCAGAACCAGTCCAGCAAAGGGTGACAGGAAGAGTAGTGACAGTCCTAGCAGGATGGGAGTATGAAGTAGCGCTCGCTGTATTTCCACAGCGATCTTATACAGAACAAAAATATTACATAATACATTTCCATATATGGCAATGTTATATATATATATTATAGGGCTGTCAAAATAACATGTTAATTTCGATTAATCTGAGAAAAAATAACGCGTTAAAAAAAATAACGCAGATTAATCCATTCCGTATTGACCTTTGAACCTGGAGCCGTGCGCGCAAGCTCTATCTGTCTTCAAAGTAAGCACCGTCTTTGCACTCTCTCTACCTCACACATAATAATCTAAATCAACTGACACAATGCTAAAAGTTCGTAAGACCGAATCCATGTTTCCCGAGGCACATTCAGAGAATATTTTTCCTGAATAACCGCTGGGTGTGAATAGTGCTCAAAAGAACGTCACCTCATCTTCTCTGACAGGCGCCCTGCACGTGCAGCTGACATAAACCACACTTTCAGTAAACAAAAAGAAAATCCTATCCAGTGGTGAAGTGTTTTCTGTGTTGACAAATCTTTTGCGATGTCCTAATAACAGTCACGATTCTCATGCAACGCGTCAACATCCGCTAATGTCCAAATCAATCAATCAATCAATCAAGTTTATTTCAGGAGTACTTGGCCTCTCGGCCCATAGTTCCACAAAATCATAAAAGTATAACAGATTCTCTTTTCTTCATTCCATAATATATATACAATGCCAATTTCCATGCATACTCAGAATTACATACCTGTGACACATCAGTACAAACATCACCAACAAAAGTAAGATCACCTAAATATTTCTTACGCAATTCCACATATAAAGAACAATCATACAGGAAATGTTTCTCATCTTCTATCACTGAAGAATTTAAAGTTAACTTACAGTAATTGCAAATTCTCTCTGCCACAGGTAAGTTACTCCATCTACCAGTTTCTATAGCCAAATGATGACCTGAGCATCTAAACAATAACAATGATCGTACCAACTGTGTATTATACACAGATGCAATGTAGCTCTCTTGTATTATCAAAGACTTGCACTGTGCATATATACTCAATTTCTTATTTTCTAAAATCGATGTGTACCATACATCATGTGCTTTTTCTCTCAATCGTTGATTCAAAATAGATGTAAATGTACTTATATCACCTACACTTTGAGCCTCCCAAACACTAGAAAAACCATAAAAATACAACAAAACTCTAATGCAGGAGACCCATGTTTTTCTACCTACTTCATCCAAATGAAAGAGCATATTATAACATTTTCTTGGATAACGATGATTTGACATAGACACTAATTTTATCCAATACATGATGCATCTTTTCATATAAGTAATGGACAATACAAATCTACCCAGATCTCCCAAGACAGCTACATTGCTCACATTTGTACTGATATTAAGGAGTTTTTTACAGAAGGATAGCTGAACATTTTCAATACACTCTACTGTTTCAAAGCCCCATATCTCAGCTCCATAATATAATATGGGTGCTACCATGTGGTCAAACAAATAAAAGGCTTGGTTACATCCAATTTTATACTTACGAACAAACTTTAGTAAAGAAAGCATTGCCTTCTTACCTTGACTTGCTAAGTGTTGTCGGGCTTTCCACCATGACAATCTGGGTGTAAACCACATACCTAAATATTTGTAACAGTTTACCACTTCGATCTGTTGACCAGCAAAATACCATTTTTCATCCTTATTTAAAAAGCCCCCTCTTCTGAATACCATAACTTTTGTTTTACTCAGATTCACTCTCATTCCGTAAAGGCTACAATATATTTCCAGTTGTTCAACTTCCTTCTGTAACCCTCCAACTGTATCTGATACATTAACCATATCATCAGCGTATAACAAGGTCTGTACTTCTGTGATACTTTCAATCTGAATACCTTTACCTTTACAATTTTCCTTTAACATTGTTATATATTCATTTAGGAAAAGAATAAACAAAAGTGGACTCACCATACAACCCTGTCGTACACCAATGTTACAACTAAAATAATTTGTTAAACCATCAGTTCCTTTCACACATGATTTAAGTTTAGAATACATAGATTTCAATACACTAAAAACTTTTCCACCAATACCGTTCTTAATGAGAGTAAAATACAAGAGACTATGCTGGATACTATCAAAGGCTTTGGAAAAATCTATATTTATACAGTACATCCTTCCTTTTCGCTTCGTAATATATTTCTGAACAAGTGACTGTAAAATAAAAATATTATCCATTGTGGAATAACCAGACCTATAACCTGCTTGTTCTTCATAAAACATCTTATTTGCCTCTATGTAAGATACTAATCTCCAGTTCAAAATCTTTGTAAAAATTTTACCAAATACATTAAGCAAAGAAATTCCTCTATAATTTTCAACATTGTTTCTATCACCACTCTTATATAATGGGCAAATCACAGCCTCACACCAAGCCTCTGGGAAGTCACCAGTGTCCAATATTTTATTATATAAAGAAAGCATAAAAGGGCATAACATATGAGATGCTGCTTTCAGCATCTCAATAATAATGCCATCTGGACCAGGGGCTTTTCCATTGCTCAATGACATAATAGATGTCCAATGTCCAAATCACGACCTAATGACTCATTTGAACAGATTCATTTTAATGAATCATGACAACAACTGATCTGTCCACACGGTCTATAATGAATCATTTACTCGAACAACTCTGAAATGAGAACATAAGTGTGCTTACCCCATTTAGCAAGAGTGGTTAGTAAAATTAGCCTTAATAATCCACAATATTTTCAGTTTATTTAAATGACAATGTGTAGTAAATTAGGCCTACCTATAAAATCAGTTAGTTTAGACTGGAGTGAGGTGAAACCAGAACAAGGCAAGTTGTTGTTAGCTAGGTGCATTCAATTGTATATGGTAGAACATTATATTATTAGTTAATATATCTTCTAAATGCTACTTTTTAATACTTTTCAGGTTTAGCAAAAAAGCATCTTCTCTTACAAAGCTATAAAATCACTTTTTTTTTTTTGCAAAGAGGGCAGGAAAGAATTACAGTGAGAGTGACGGGTACTTTATTGTCAGTATCGGGCTCTCAGATCACGTGGGTAGGGCACCTTTTACTGTTTGTGTGGATGACCATGTCTGACTGTCACCACCGAAGACCATTTTTGACCCAGGAAAAACCCTGCATTGATTCATTTGAATTGAAATATTTAATACTTTCACAGCAAAAATTATGTATGCGATTAATTTAGATTAATTAATCACAGAGTATGTAATTAATTAGATTAAAATTTTTAATCGATTGACAGCCCTAATATATATATATATATATATATATATATATATATATATATATATATATTTAACATTGCCATATATGGAAATGTATTATGTAATATACTGCATCATATTTTGTAGTATATTCCCATATATTTGTGTTCTGTAAGGGCTCCTGTCTTTGTGCCTCCATTGTCTTTTCATGGGAGAGGTAGGTTTCTAATAAACTCTGAATAATCTAACTTCATTTGTTGCCTTAAACGTCACTTTTACACTCTCTTTCTTCTTCCAAATTATATTTATAACATTACTTTCCATGTATGTTTTATTATTTTCATGTTTTCACTTTAATTAGGGTTATCATTAGTTGTATGAATCATCTGTGAACTTGAAACATGGTAATTGTATTGCACTTGGAATGTATTTTTACAGAAATTATGAGGGTAAAGGCAAACTTCATAAAAGACTTTCATCTCTTTGTCAGGTTTTTTTTTTTTTTTTTGTCATTCATGTTGTTAAATCTTTATTTTAATGATTTATTCCTCTGTTCATCTCTGTTCTTCTGCATTGTGTTTTCATGAGAGAGAAATGTTGAGGGCGAAGGCAAACATCATAAAAGACTTTTGTCTCTTTGTCAGAGTAAATGAAGAGTCAACCAGTTACATTCAGTCTATTTATTCAATCAAAGGAAAACACACAAGTATCGAGCAAAAGTTAATCACTGAGTTTGTATTTGTCCTCATTTATAAGTTACTTTGGTTAAAAAAATCTGTTAAACGAATAAACACATGTAAATATAAATGATGTGATGTTTGACTCATTTAACCTCCATAAACTCTCTCATGTCTCTCATCTGCTCGAGTATCGGCTCGAATACAGTGATGGAAACATGGATGTGATGAGCAGAAATGTTATATTAAAGACTGTAAAGTCAATCTGATGGAATTCTGCTTAAAGCTGCCCTAGATTGTAAAACTGTATTTACCTTGGCATAATTAAATAGAGTTCAGTACATGGAAATTACAAACAGTGAGTCTCAAACTCCATTGTTTCCTCCTTCTTATGTAAATTTGATTAGTGCAAAAGACCTCTGAAGAACAGTCAAATCTCAACATAACACTGACTGTTACGTAACAGTCGGGATCATTAATATGTATGACCCCAATATTTGCATATGCCAGCTCATGTTCAAGGCATTAGACAAGCCAGTATTAACGTCTGGAGCAAGAACAATAGTGCAAAATGGCAGATGGAGCAATAATAACTGACATGATCCATGATAACATGATATATTTCGTGATATTTGTAAATTGTCTTTCTAAATGTTTCGTTAGCATGTTGCTAGTGTGGCACTAGTGTAAAGAAAAGATAAACGGAAGAACCCCCCCCCCCCCCCCCCCCCCATTTAAAATTTGAGTTTTATATATTTCTATACAGAAGTGGTAATCTAAGACTAAATGTTTGAAACTGTTTGAACTCTGTTATATGGTTATATCTTTTAATGTGTACACAGTGGCGTAAATTATCCAAACCACAAGGGGGAGCTCTCGCCAAGGTCTGCTAGAGAATGTGTAGTACAGCAGTTAACGCGAGACGAGCAGATAGCTAACACACAGATTTGATACGCTCCATATGTGGTTGACTTTATCTTTTTACTTATTTCCTTGCAGATTTGAATGCAAAACAAGCATATTAAATGTGTTGCACCAGAAATGACGCTTGTTCCTTTCTATATGTGTAACACTAATGTACTGTTAAATGTGGTTAAAGTTACCATCGTTTCTTACTGTATTCACGGAGACAAGACTGTCGTTATTTTCATTTTTAAACACTTGCAGTCTGTATAATTCATAAACACAACTTCATTCTTTATAAATCTCTTCAACAGTGTGTAATGTTAGCTTTAGCCCCGTTAGCCACAGCATAGGCTACTATAAAACTCATTCAGAATCAAATGTAAACATCCACAAAATACATGCCATACTTACGTGATCTGATATCGTTGGAAAGGCGGGACTTAGCTCACCTGTCAATCATCATCTATGACGCAGCCGAATGAAGCGAGAGACAAACTTGCATGAGAGAAATGGGAGAAATAACCTCAATTTGTGTGTGTCTATAACTGATTGTGAGTACCCATTCTAATCATTAGATAATCTTTAACTGTAGTATTTGATTACGGATCAATTTTACATTTCTCCGATATTATTGAGTTAATCTGAATGAACAGTGTTAAAGCAAACTAGCGCGTTTGGCGCGTTCACGTGCTGTGTGTTCACGATCAGGGCCGGATTACCCATAGACGGGATTGGGCGAGTGCCCTGGGGCACCAGCCAATAGGGGGGCACCAAGTGATTGAGATAATGACTAGACTTTAAAAAAAAGAAAAAAGAAAAAAATCATGTTTTGTATATATATTATTTAGCTGGAAAGATACAGAATTAACAGTTAATGATACAATATATACAGAGAGAATATAAAGAGCCCTGCCCCTTTGATCGCGAAAGTGAAAGCGCCCTTTGCGGTCCCATCGCGGTGAGACCTGCACTCCCGGATCCGCGGGACCCAATGCAAAACAGTGCGGCGCGGGTGGTACTCGCGTGCGAGTTGCGGGAGAATCAAATGATTCCTGCAGGAAGCGGGCGAGCGGGCGCGGGACTGAAAAATCCGTCCGATGTAGGTCTCTATATCGCGGTGCCCCCGCGTTCCCATTTCTCCTCCCCCAGAACGCGATTTCGCCCCTGCCCTCGCGGAGGTCTGTGCATGCCTCTGCTGAATTATTTTTATCCCCGGTGGGGTTGTTCTGTTGTAAATTAAGTCATGAAATTACCAAACATGCGATTAAAGTTGCCTCAAAACTGTGCATGCATGTATATGTATTTGTTGACATGGTTTTAAAGCTATTGTTATCCAGTTTGTTGGCCTTAAAACATCTTAAAAATGCACATGTACACCAGGGAAATCTAAATTTTCACGGGGGAGCGTGCCGCCATACCCCCCTAGCAAACAACATTTTCTGACCTCGGTATTTATGAAACCCTGCCTAAATATTCTAACGAATGAAATCTGAGGTAAACACGTATTTCTCCAAATGTGCGCACTTTTGGACTAAAAGTTTGTATGTGTATGCACTGTGATCAAAAATAAATGGGAGCAAACGCGATTGAATGTAGAGGTTTGTGTCACGTTATTCTATTAATAATACCGATTGATTTTGCATTTCTATCAGAAATTAAGAATTATTAGTGTCATTGTAGACAGTGGTGAAAATATTTAAGCTATCTAATACTTAAAATCTCAAGGTTAAATCAGAATTTTTTTGTGCAAAAATGTTTCTGTAACAGCTGCCAAAAAATAGTATATAGCTCCACTGTGGTTTTTAACAAATAAAAAAAATTAAATAAATAAATAAATAAATAAATCAAAACATCCCCCCTCTGTTTTTTTTTTTTTTCCACAAAGTGCAATTTTTTACCTAGGAAGCTCGTATTTAGGATAATTCCTATTGCACGTGAAGGCAGAATTAATTGACGATTTTGCATGCACAAATTTTTGAGTGGAAAGGGGGGGGGGGGGGGGGATGGGGCACTTCAAATGTGGTCACCCTAGGGCACCACACTGTGTTAATCCGGGCCTGTTCACGATTATATCATCGCAGTTTGTGATATCTTCATCTTGTTCCATATATGTTTATTCATGTCACAATGCTACTATGCTGAGAGTTGTTCATGTCAAGTTTATATGGCAGTACTGTATAGTGCGCTGGGTGATATTTATTGCCAGTATATGGACACTTTGGGTTTCAACGTGCCGATTATGTTTACATAAATGATGACAGCGCCATACTGCATAGTATTTTTCCACTGAAAGTTAATACTCTATACTGTAGTTATTTATACTATAATATTTTATAGTGGAATTTGATGTGTAATGTGATTTAATTTATATAACAGTCAAGACATGTTATGCTGATTATTTCTTTATTTGTGTTTCATTGTAGTACCTTACATCTACCCACAAATTCTCAACCTCCCACTCATGTACATCTTCAGTGTTCAATAAACCCCTTTGATTTAATCTGATTGCCTTGATCCATTCCTGTGTTCTGATCGACACTTGGGTAAAGTTGGTTTTATATTCGCACATTCAGACATCAGTATTCAATGGTCTTGTTAATCACACTACATTGGACATTCAGTGGACATTCACAAGTAAATATGCCATTAAAACACTTGCCTATTTTGATCGACTGTGAAAAATGTTGTAAGTAGGGCTGCAACAAACGATTATTTTGATAATCGATTAATCTATCGATTATTAGAACGATTAATCGACTAATCATCGATTATTGCACTGATTAATCAGTAAGCTTTGTTCGATTATTCTACCTTAGCAATTAGTTAAAATATTGAGTTATACTGTACTTTAACTAGTAAATAAAACAAGGAAATCACTTCAGCTTTTAAAAGTGTATTTTTTAATAATTTTCAAGCCTAGACCAATATCCTTCAGGTTAAAAAAATATAATGTAATTATGTGGGGTTTTTTTTGAAAAATGAAACAACAACATACACACACACATATTATATATCATATATATATATATATATATATATATATATATATATATATATATATACATATATACATACACACACACACACACACACACACACACAAACTATCGAGTTTATGGTCATTGAATGGCTTTCCTGAGGTAAATGTTACATTTTGTGTGATATATTTGTTTGCAAGTTTTATTGACTTGTTTCTGCGGTTAAAACTCAGATTAATTGATTACAATAGAGATGGATTCATTTCAGTAAGTTCAGTAAGTACTTTTTGATGTTCATTCATGTTTATTTCGCGCTGTAATAGAGAGGAATAGGTTCACATGCCGCTTGACCTGAGGTGTTTACAGCGATCTGCCGCTCCACGTTAAACAGCGTCACACAACCATAAGTATTGTTTGAATCCCGTAGTAATATTGACTGAATTTAAAAGCTTAGACTTAGTTTTATATCAAAAGTAACCTGATCTGTCGGTGCGTTGTCCGTGTCCTCTTTGCTCTGCGATGCATCTTTCACTGTGTGTGAAAATGAACGTGTGGCGTGAGAACAGTGAGTTTGAATGAGAGTTGGTGGCCCTGCATGACAGTATTCTGTAGTTATGCTAAACGTTATGTTTGTTATGTTTATGCTATGTTAATCTCCCATATTTCACGGGTTCGACTTCGTTTGCACTATGCTCTCCAAAGCGCTGACTTCTTTTATTGGATTGGATCCGGGAGGGCTGCATTACAGTATTGCGCTACAGCGCCCCACTGGTTACACCTCGTTATTGCAGGCCCTTCAAATAGGTCGTATGAGATCAAGAGACTATTCGACAACAAAAATATTTGTCGACAATTTTTTATTGTCGACGTTGTCGATAATGTCGACTAATCGTTTCAGCCCTAGTTGTAAGTTGACAATCGTTGGTTGTCAATATCATGTCGCTGCTTAAAATTCGCAAACATTAATTTATTGCACATTTATTGGAAAGTCTGAATTTATCAGAAGTCCGAATGTGCGAATATAAAACCAACTTTACCCAAGTCTGATCGACACACCAAGAGGAAGGCTAGAGACATTAGAATCACCTCAAAATACAATCCTTTTTCAACTCCTTAACAGATATTCTGCATCACAAACACTTTGTAAAGATCCATTTTGAGAGTTATATTTGCTGTGTGTATTGTTTATGCAATGTTTTAATTGATGAATCAATGATGGGTTGCTGACGCCTCTGAAATATATGGCATGCTAAAAACCTGAACCTGTCCTGCTGTGTGAAATGTGTTCTGACTGAAAATGACATCTGTGATGACCTACAGCCAATGAGAGAGCAAGATACAGGGCAGTTGGAAGTTCGAGGAGGAGTTATAGACCAGAATGTCAGCAAGCGTGGCTTCGGTTCCAAAGAGAAGGCTCTATCTCGGTCTGTTTGGACCCAAGAAATGCAAATCAGAGCACAGACAGTTTGGATCTCAAGCTTCTTGTGGCCTTTTTAATAACAAGAACTCCGGTCTCATGCATGACCTAGTGTTATTTCCTTATCACTTCTCATGCATGTTTGGTTGTGAAACATAGTTTGCGGACCAGACAGAGTTGTTGGCGATTCTTTCTATTGTAAAGTCATGCAGTGTGAAACCCCCTGTCATTGGTCCATCGTGTAATGTGCACACATCAGTGCTGAATGCTACCCCAGATAGTCGTGCAGTGTGAAAAGAACGGAGTCTGAAGACTTTGTAAATTGTGCAGTGTGAACTAGTGTAGTTCAAAAAAGACTGTCTTATAATAAAGACAGATTTGTGTAATGAACGTGTGCGTCTTGAAGTCATTCAGTTGTGTTCACAATCATTAAATCATCAATACACTTTTTGCCATGAATTCACTGCTTTTATGATAAATTATATTTGTAAAAATTCTTAATTTGATAAAAGAAAACCAGAGGTATAAAGTATTTGAGTAAATGTAATTACTGTACTTAAGTATCTTTTTGGCTACTTTGTAGTTGCACTGAGTACCAAAGATATTAGCAACTTTTTATCTCTACTTGACTACATTTTTGAACAAGTAAATGTACTTTTTACTCCACTACATTTGTGATTAGTAATGAAATTATAAATGACATTTTTCATGGCACCTTTTTCATCAGCAGTTTGTTTCTGATATAAAGAAGTGATATTGCCATCTAAGGGCATTGAATGTACTATATCTTGTGCATTTTGCCTTTACTCTCCCAAAACTTGACAACAAGGCTACTTTATGTGAATGTGAGCGCATTAGCAGGTAGTTTCTGATCGCAGGAGTTTGATTTATTAGATGAGATCATGACTGCAGCTGGTGATGAGACTCAAACCAGCACATCCAGTGCAAGTAAACTTTGACTATTTAATTTTAATTAACATTGTTTTATTTGTCTTATATGTTGACAAGACCTTTTTGAAGGATGTTGATTTACTCAAGGCCTATTTGAGCATTTGAGCTCAACTGAGAGTTTGTAGATGTTTAAAAAGGTTGTTGTGTCGACCTTGATTTATTGAGGTGTTCAGTTTCATTTTGATTTTAGAAAATGAACTTGATTTCTCATCTTACAAATCAATTGTTTCTTATTTTCACTGGCATGTATCTCAGGTGTTGAGGACTAGAGCATCTCTCAGCCTACATTCAGCACGAGTAAAATACTTAAGTACTGTTAAAATCAGATTGGAATTGGTGAAATGTAACTTGTAACTCCACTTAATGGAGTCATTTTCACTGTAAGGTATCTGTACTTTTACTCATATAGTTTTCAGGTAATCTTTAAACCACTGAAGAAAACTGAATAAGGGAAAAAGTCAAGTCAAGTCACCTTTATTTATATAGCGCTTTTTACAATGCAGATTGTGTCAAAGCAGCTTTACATTGATAACTGGTATATAATTTTGGCTGCACAGCAGCTCTTAAAGAAAATGGTGTCAGTATCCATCTTAAGTAAATTCAGTATTCATTCCGATGTAAGAAACAACAGCTATTAATTTAGTTAATTTATATATATCAGCACTGGAGTAAACAGTGATGTCATCATCCAGCTCAGTTCAGTTCGCATACAATGGTGTCAATGCAGTCAGATCAAAGCACTGTTGAATATCAAATGTCAAGTGTCCCCAAGGAAGTTATAGGAAGTGTTCCCGGTTCCGGCTGACCTAATTTATGCAGCCTAATAATCCTTTAATGGATTTGAAAATATAAATTGATAATGTGTTACATGTATGCCAGGTTAAAGAGATGTGTTTTTAGTCTAGATTTAAACTGACAGAGTGTGTCTGCTTCCCGAACAATGCTAGGAAGATTGTTCCAGAGTTTAGGAGCCAAATAGGAGAAGGATCTACCACCTGCGGTTGATTTTGATATTCTAGGTATTATCAGCTAGCCTGACATATTTTTCAAAACTCCATTTTGTTCTGCCATACTTTTTCAAACTGTATAGGAACCCTGAATAAAACTGGAACAAAAAACGCCTTTAATCTCCAGTGTAAATGTATGAACCTTGAGTGATTTGAAGCGTCTTCTGCTTTGTGTTCAGAACGGACAGGAATTTTAAACAAAGATGGAGGAGTTTCCTCATTTTCCTCACAGCTTCACCTCTGTATCTGATCTGCCCTCAAAAATGCATTTTAGTGTCCTGTGAAAATATAAATCAGCACACTTTTTAAATGTATATAATAATAATAATAATAATAATTTCCAAGATTGTTATTATTGCTTACACTTAAATGCAATGGAAAGGTGACCATTTATGAACAATTTATAACTGATATTAAAATGCATTTAGAAACTATATTAAAAAAGTAAAAACTTGAAAGCCATACAAACTGTTCAGCTGTTTAACCTGTTAATGTCTTTCTGAGCTGATGGATCTGAACTGAAACGTTTAGTTCGTGAATGATTTGAAATGCAGATTTAAAGTTGGTCTCTTTTTAAAGAAGACACTTGCAGAAGAGGAAACACTACAAATAATTAAAGTGTATAAAAGATAAAGGAGTTTAAGTTCACTGTAAAGCAAGTGTACTGAACTAAACATTTTTATTTCATACAATATATGTCCATGTTCATCTGTGGAAATACTGCAGAAACATCACAACTATACACCCACTGCAAACATGACAAGCAGTTTTCACTTTTTAAGAGAAAACACTAAAATAGAATATGTCCATACAAGTTTTCAGGTTAAAAAAGACATAAATTTATAAACAAAAGAGTAATATTTGGTGTTACAACTGGTCCAGGGTTATTACAGTTAAAAAAACTAAAACCATAAACATTTTCTTAATTTAATTAAGTTTAACTTGATGTACTAATAAAACAAACAAACAAACAAACAAACAAAAATTAATAAAAAACAATAGCCATATTTAAACACAAAATACTGTCAAAAACATACATCAAAAGTACTAAAACTTTTAACAAAAATTAAAATTAAATTAAAATTAAAGCTGGAATTATAAAAATAAAAGCTAATCTTAATGATAATAAAATCATGAAATCATTAATTTTAAGTTTTTAAATATTTAAAATAACTTTTCAACTTTTAAAAGTTCGTCCAGATTATTCTTGAGAAAAAATGACAATGACAAAATGTTTCAGCATCCAAAAGTGTGTTAAACACAGAAGAAAAAGCTTATTTTTGCTTTTTAAATATATATTACCCACATTTTCCAGACATGACCCTTATTAAACTGGCCCTATATTTTTATAAAAGCAGTGATCTGCTCTGCTGAATTACAATGATAAGTTCTTCTACTGACTGAATTAAAACACAATTCACATTCTATAATTAACACTCCATAATTTTAAAATCTTTTCCGGTATATTTTCATAATCCGTATGTTTCTTCAGTAGCACAGACATGATTGATCAGTCATAAACTTTGGATATTATAAATCATTCACTCATTGGTTGTAAATGATCTTCACACCATCTCTGAAAGAACTTCTCCGCCTCTTCCACCTTCTTCTTCTCCTCCTCCTTATCTTCAGCTGTCTGATCATCAGTTCTTCTGTAATAAACTCTGACAAGCTCTTCATTGAACCTCTTCGGCAGGAAACTGGACAGCTGTCAATACAAGACAACAATCACACCATGAGTTCTCTAAAGATACTTGATCATGAAGTAAATTAACTACAATATAAACTTCACTGAGCCCAACAAGACAAAGCTCAAGCTCCAGTCCAATCGGTTTACTAAAAGCTCATCATTAAGGAATGAATGACACCCATTTGTTAAAATTCTTCAATGATCTGAAATAAAACATGATTACCTGATAATCTTTAATGGTAGAAGCTTCATTGGGTTTCCTCTTGCTGTAGAAATAGACAGATTCAATGGGGTTTTTGTCCTTCATGCCGTGATCCAGATCAACCACCTGAGTAAGAGATGAAATGATCAGCTTGTGAAGATGTGAAGGCAGTTGTCAAGCGTTTGGTATGCAGTGGTGGTCAGAATTATTGGCACCCTTGATAAATATGATCAAAGATGACTGTAAAAATAAATCTGCATTGTTTATCCTTTTGATCTTTAATTAATAAAATTAGCAAAAATTTCATTGAAGGAAAAGAATTGAAATTGGAATAATATTTCACATTATGAAATAAATGTTGTTTTTGTTTTCAAAACACGTTGGCCACAATTATTGGCACCCTTTTATTCAATTCTTTTTGCAACCTCCTTTTGCCAAGATAACAGCTCTGAGTCTTCTTCTATAATGCCTGATGAGTTTGGAGAACACCTGATGAGAGATCAGAGATCATTCCTTCATGCAGAATCTCTCCAGATCCTTCAGATTCCAGCTCCATGTTGGTGCTTCTTCTCTTCAGTTCACTCCACTCATTTTCTTTAGGTTCCAGTCGTGTCTGACAACTGAATATGCTGGAGATTGTTTCTGGATGAGAGCAGAGGATTTTTCTTGAAATCCTCCTGAACATCTTGTGGGGATGTAGGTGCTGTTTGATATTTTTTTTTTAGGCTTTCTGAGACTCAAGTCTCAACTAATGTCTGCAATTCTCCAACTGTGATCCTTGGAAAGTCTTTGTCCACTCAAACTTTCATCCTCACCACACATTAGGATGATTTAGACACACGTCCTCTTTCAGGCAGATTTGTAACATCTTCAGTTGATTGGAACTTCTTAATTATTGCCCTGATGGTGGAAATGGGGAATTTCAATGCTTTAGCTATTTTCTTACAGCCACTTTCTATTTTGTGAAGCTCAACAATCTTTTGCTGCACATCAGAACTATATTCTTTGGTTTTACTCATTGTGATGAATGATTACTTTGTGTTTCCTCATGTTTGCACTCCTGTGTAACATGAAGTCATGGCTGGACAATTTCATGTTCATGATCACCCTGGTGTGCTAAAAAATGTAAATATGATACTTCAGAAATAAAATTCTAGGGGTGCCAATAATTGTGGGCAATGTGTTTTGGAGAAAACATTTATTTCATAATGTGATTTTCCCTCCGATTTCAATTCTTTTCCTTCAATGAAAGGTTAGATTTTTGCTAATTTCATGAATTAAAGATCAAAAGGATAAACAATGCAGATTTAGTCATCTTTGATCATATTTATCAAGGGTGCCAATAATTCTGACCACCACTGTGTAACTTACATAAAGTGGCAAATCTTCAGCGTTCAGAGTCGGATCAGTACGATTATACATCTCTACTGCAGTCTTCCATGTTTTCTTCAGCTCTTCCTGAATTGAGAGGATCAGTCAGTTATTGGCCTGTGAGTAAGTCATGTCTCTTAAATACTGGTAATATCAGTCAAAAGATGTTTTTCCGCTTCTGTCCAACCTTTTTTTCATTTTTCAGACGAGCTTCTCCCACAAACTTTGGCAGTTTTCTTCTGACGATTTTGTCCAGAATGTCTCTGGATTTCTTCAGGTTTTCAGCAGTGGAGGACGAGATCTGCTCAAAGATCTCATCTGACACAACAACACAAGATTCATGACTATAACCAACATATGTTATTTCATTTATGCCCTGAAACATGTCTCAAAAGAGAGACTATGTTTATCTCATATAAGGTCATATGGTATATCTAAACCATTATGCTTTTTTTGAAGGTTCAGCTGACCTGTGAGTTTGCAGTATTCCTCTGCCGTCTTTATGGCTTCAGAAATCTTCAGCATATCTTTAGGTTTTCCTTCATGAAGGTCACGATCAGCTAGAATGAGCGCTTCAGCAAACCTGACACATAGAAAAACATTAATATTTCAGATTAATTTATACATAGTCATGCAGAAGTCTTTGCAATGGACCACAGGTATAATTTTATCAGCTGCAAGATATAAATATATAGACATAAAAAAAAATCATGAAATCTGAATCTCAACAATGGTGACGTGCTTCAGGCTTGTTTGAGATGCTTTGGCGCTGCGCAGACTGGTGTATTACATCAAAGTATCGCATAAGCGACTCAAAAGCATAAGGGGTTTGCTCTCGCTGTACTTTGATGTTATATGCTGATGCACAAACTGACATAAAAAGACAAGACTTAAACTGCCCAACTAAAGACAGACTGACAAACACTGACAAATATTTTCAGTAAAACATCAACATCTAAACCTAATTAATTCTGTTAATTCTGAATAAAAACTGTAGATGAATGACAGAGATAAAGTCAGTCTGGTTTGTAATAAGAGAGATTTAATGTCTGTACAGTTGATTTCATCTAAGGCTGTGGCTGAAGTCAGTTGTAGTTCTTGTGTTTCTCTTTCCTTCAGTGATTCTGCTCATTATCAGGTTAGTTACTGATTATTAATCACTCAAACCCCTTCTAAACCTCTAACCGTCGGCCTCACACATCCGCCATGTTTGTAATTTTTTTTTTAATCTTTTTTTTTCATGTTTGTAGTTCTAACCATATCATCATGGAAATTATATGCCATTGTAGTGCACAGATCTGCACTAACTGGGAAAAATAAAAGTCCATCCGCATATCTTTGGAATACTCATTTCAACATACTACGGTTTGGGATGCACTAATTCTTATTTCTGAGACGCCTGTTTCAAGTGAAACAGATAAAACATAGCAAAGGCCCCTCCTGTAGTCCTGTAAAAGAAGAATAAGTGAGGCAGCAGGTGTCATATTGTGTGATCTCACATTGACTGCAAACAGAGAGACTCACATTTCTTCAATGATGTTGCAGATCTTGTGCTGGTAGGCCTGGCGATGGAGAGTGTATCGGGTGCGAAACATGTCATAAACATTATCTGCCTCCTGTTAGACACACAAACACCAGTGTGTTACAGATCCTGTTCCCATGATATTTGAGCTACAGGATGTATAGTATTTACACTTGGTTAAGGTTATTTGCTAAGAAAGTGTCTTCAAGGATAAAAAACAAACTCTATTACACAGTTTCCTAAGGCTGATACCTGCCCCAAGCATTATTTTTAACCAACCTTTTCTATGGAAATATATATTTATAGTGTATTTAATCAAATCAGGCACCTTGTCTCTGAAGCAGATGTGATTTCTCCCCTTCACTTCACAGACTCGAGCAAACTTCAGCAGACGCTGATGGTCAAAACTGTTACGAATGCCGAGGTGATGACAGTCTCTGTGAGATAAACATTAAAATGAAAACCAAAAGGGATTTATAAATGATCAAATCATCTTCATGTCAGCCTAGCCCTGTTTGTGTTCGTTGTGCTTTTGTTTACAATTGCTTATTTTGTTTCCAGGCCTCATTTTAATAAGAAACCAAAAATAGTAAATAAATTAAAATAAGAAATATGATGTTCAGCTATTTTAGTGTATTTTAAAGCTTGATTTGTCTTATTTTAAATCATTTAAAGCCGTCTATCTCATGTTTTACAGTGGATGAGACATGAATGTTGAGTGAAAGCAGTATCATAAACTCCCACGAACGCAACAGAAGTACACAACATGCAGCATGTGTCATTTAATGCACAGTATTGGGATTCTTCCTTGAGAGTGTACAAAGTTTATTGAAACATACTGTTCATTGACTTTCAAATAGTGGATAGAAAGCACTTCCTTTAGAGATGGGATGTAAATAAGTAATTTAGGATAAACATTTACTTTTGTAAGCACAAACAAACAGATGGTATTAGACACATAATAATATTTACCTTGCAAAATAGTCCCATTTGTCCACATCAATGCCGTTCTGTTTGTTTGCCACAATCTCATACAGGAAGGATTTGTCTTCATCTCTGCCTTCATATTTCCACTGGAAAGAAAAGCACAGGCTGTAAGTAAATCAGGCTTCATTCATATTAACACATCATACATCTGGAGTATCAGTATGAACCTCAGCAGCTGAATCTTTTGCCCCTTCGATTAACTCTTTAATGAAGATGACGTCTCTATCATCCAGTTCGTGCTCTTTCAACACATCTTCATTCTCAGCCTTCAAACTCTTCACAATGTCATCAAACATCTGCACTGACATCTGCTCATGCTACAGTAAAGACACAAAGACAGATGAGATCTTAAATATATATACATGAGATCTTAAATACTTAAATATTATACACTGCCTGAGCAATGTGTTCATTCTCACCTTCCACTTCTCAGGGATGTCATCAGGCAAGCCTAAGAAAATAAAGCAGGTGTTACATTTGTACATAGATAATCATCTGCGTGTCCAAATATAACACTGACATAGTGTGTATGCAGAAATTGGATTAGAGTTCACTTCACACTGACTCTTACCTTTAGATCGCTTCATTTCTTTAGCTTTAGGAATTACCAGACCATCAAATACATGGGAAAAAGGACCATGACCTTAAAAAAAAAAAAAAAAAATTGTCAAATATCTGTTGCTACTCCTCATGATTTTTATTCTACTTTAAAATTAAAAATTAATCTATACTGAAATAACTATTTTCCACACAAAAAATATACAGGAAGAATTGGATAGTACTTTAAAAAACTGTTTAAAATCAACACAAACATGAGATGAAGATTCCAGTATTGCCTAATAAAATCTGTTGCTCAATGATTTTGACTTTCCACTCCCAGTTAACACGTGAGATCATGCGATGATCACAGTGACATCACACCATTCTCATACTGTAATACAGTGTGAGTAATATGTGAGCTCATTGTGAATTTGAGATGTTGAGCAGGTTCAAATATCGCCACGGTGGGGCATTTTACTTCCTGTTAACAATGGAAAAATGTGGATACTGTAGGAATTGTTAGTAAACTGTTTGTGCTGCGCTGTGCTGTAAAAAAATAAATAAAAAAATAGTAACATAGTAACACTTTACAATAAGATTAATTAATTAATAAAAGATTAATTGGTTGCTTTGAGTACCATTTTGCCAAACAGTTCTTAATGGACTTTTCCCTCATTTCCTCCACTTCTGCAGTTATCTTTGTCTGTTTGCATTCACTGATTTGCCAAAGTCATCTTAAATGTTTTATTGTCAATACAACTGAAAAAGTTTCCTAAAATGTTTTATTTTGTGTTCCCTTTAGTTGGGCACTTGGAACTCCACATTTATAAATGTATTTATTTTCCTATTGATGCAGTGATGCACTAAGAAATCACAGTTATTTGATTTTGAGGGAAGGGCAAGGGAAGTTACATGTACATGTGTTTGTGATTTGATCTGCAAAAACCCACAGGTAGCAATTTTGGGCCCTATGAAAACATTTTAATTTGAGGCTCCTACCGCACTAAACATACAAGTCAACCTATAAATCTTGCAATTTAATAATAATGACCTATTACTTGTGCTATTGCTTTTGACCACTAGATATCAGTATTTAGTCAGAGACCTCCCATGGCTGTAGCTAGCACTAGCAGATGATTTATTATGCAAATGTAAATGTAATAGAAAAATTCAAGAAGGTCCATATTTTAAAGCTCTTTCTAACTTGTACGTGGCCTTAAAATAACAGTTCTTGTAATTGTTAACTATAGCATTTGTTACAATAAGGATACAATTACAGGCCATTTTTTCTTTCTTTCTTTTCATAGCATTTGTTATGAAAACTAGCAACACAGAAACTATAGCTACAACATGTCACAGCTGTAATATAAATATTTAGTGAAAAATCTATTTCCTTAACAGATTATCTATTATAAGTTCTACAACTAGTCAAAATTTGCCACAATAAATACAACAGAATGTGATAAATTCTAGTAAATGTGGTCATCATGAGTTTAAAAAGCTTGCAGGATGATGTTTTCCCCTCTTTTCATCAGTCATTTTAATGGCTGTTTTAGATCATGTTCGACTTTCTCCATAGCGTTTTACTATCCTCAATAGAATCCTAATGGGTCGCACATTTTATCATCAGTGTCGCATAGGAACGGCTTGTGCAAATATTAACACTTTTGGAGTGCGCTGGTCAAAGCGCTTACGGTGATTTGCGCGCCACTCATGCAAAATTAAACAATTGGGCATCCAATTCATAACATACATGTTATTGCTAACACCTTGTGAAACTTTTAATTTGGCTGATGTAATCACTCTATATTTGTAACAATATCTTGTTGATCATGCTTGAGTCACACAGACTTCAACATTCAGTATGCCAAACACGAGGCAATCGGTTTGCATGCTTTATTAAGTAAGTCCTACTAATTAGATTTTGCAGTGTGTAAGCTCATAGTATGAGGCCTCAACGGTGACCACACATTGTGACCACATCACGAGTATCCTGGGAGCTCATGGTGAGATCGCTGTGAGATCAAACTGTTGACTGGGTAAACATCAGTGCTACTCACCCAAGTCATGACACAGTCCAGCGATCTGAACACACAGGAAATCCTGTTTGGTGATTTTGAGCTCCGGCTGATTGTCATGAAGAATCTTGACCAGACAACCTGCTAAATACGCCACACTGACACACACAAACAACACCACTTCATGACCAAAAACACTGAATCTGGCATTTAAAAGTTTCAATCAATCAATCAATAGAATTAATAAAAAGATATTGAGATTCGTTTGAATGTTTACAAGAGAGTTTTCTCTAAGAGAATAAGGTACACTGCTGTTCCTAACCGAAGTAAATATGAGACACCTCTAAATATTATATAATTCAGTTTTACCCAAGAGAGTGTTCGAAGCGATTGTGAGAAGCTCCTGGAAATACCAGATATATCCCTCCGAGCTGTTTGATGTGACGGAGTCTTTGAAACTGACGAGTGTCTATGATCTTCACCAGCAGGGGGTGCAGCTCAATGTGACCATGAATGGAGTCGTTGAAGATCTACAAGACAAAAGACTTGTAATTTTAGAGCCATTTTCTTCTACGGTTGTTGAAATCCATCATCATTAAAGTCCCCCTGTAGTCAGTTATTTTATTCCTTAAAAATTATCTTTGATCACCAAAATGACATATTTTTTAAAAAAAATTCAAGTGAAAAAAAAATGTCTTCATGCCTTAAAATAGCTTGTACACCCTTGTCTCATTTAATATACATGGATCAATGAATATGCAAATTAGCCCCGCCTCCACTCGCTCAGCTGTTTTCCTCTTAACATGCGCTAAATGGATGTTTGACAAATTCATTGCTTTTAGTTTTCAGATTTAAAAAAAAACATTCAGATGAAATCCTCCAGGCGCCCGTGCCTTCTTCGTACCTGAAATAAATGCACATCCCTGAATGAGCGCGAACTTCCAGCGTATTTACTTGAACTTATCATTTAGGCTAAAATGTATAATGGACTGAATATTTCTCTCAGAACTTGGCATGCGAGGACACACTGACTGACATATGCACAAGAATCACAGTCACACGCTCAGAGCAATATTGTTTTAGCTATGTTTTAATAGTAGGCTATTAAAATATTTCAAAGGACAAAACGTCTCAGGTTACGTATGTAACCATAGTTCCCTGAGAACAGGGAACGAGACTCTGCGTTGAACAGAACGCATTGGGGAACCGTCACGTGACCCAGGTGTCGAAAGCACTATCCAACAACTCCAATTGCTATTGGCCGGCGACAGCCTATGACGTCATACGGCGCGACCCGGATGTATAAAGGGAGCACCTGGAGAGACAGTCACTATCTTATCGTCTTGAGGGACTGTTCTGAAGGCAGGCAACCTGAAGCATGGCAAAGGAACGCAGAGTCTCGTTCCCTGTTCTCAGGGAACTATGGTTACATACGTAACCTGAGACGTTCCCTTTCGAAGGGAACTCCACTCTGCGTTGAACAGAACGCATTGGGGAACGATATACCCACGCCGCCATGCTGGAGGGGAGTGCCTGCCAAAAAATATGGCTGAGGCAAAGACCTCAAGGCAGTTCTCAAACTGCCCAGCAACTCCCCCTCGGGTCACACCAGGCTGTCAGTGACAGCATTCCCTTTGGCCAACAGCCCAAGCTGACCTTCCCACAGGCTTCTACCTTTCTCTTTTAACAAATAGAGCCTAGAGAAACGCTAAGGCGTCTAGAACCCAATTTTCTTGTGAGAAAAGTGGTTCCTTTAAGGGAATGTGGCCAAGGAACCAAAGGGAACCTCGGCCAGTCACTCATGAGGGGAGCAAGGTCACCCTCATTGCCACCAGGGAGGCCGACCTGGTCTTCTCAGGGAACAGACTCAGTTCAGGCCAACCCTGTCTGAATACAGAGCCTCTAAAACGCATTCTTCAGGAAGATAGTAGGTAAGAGTGACTGCAGAAAGGCAGAAACCAGCTCAGACCCACGCGTAGAGACGGGCATCCTGGAGAGCAGAACTCAGCTGAGTGCTATGAACCCTCATATCGAGGGGAGATAATCCGCTCAACCTAGGATCTACCCAGTGCTTAATTAACGCACTGAGGAGGCTGTGCGCTGAAAACCCTGAAAAGGGGAGCACAAACCAGCCTGGGGCTGACGCTTAAGACAGGGCCTGATCAAGGCCGAACCATCATAATCAGCTTAGGGAGCTAAGCACTATTACAAACCCCAAGGGGAAGCGCAGAGCTCACCTAACAGGTAGACTATGCCAAGAGCACATACTCATGGAGGCCCGAGAGGGGCTACAACATGACAACAGTTCTATATACATAAAGACAGAAGTAAACTTCAGAAAGAGGCCTGTTTCTGGTAAAGCCATTCTGAACATCTGTCTAAGCCGGCGGCAGACAGACAACTTCCATGGCAGCAATAGAAAGCTGCACAGTGCTCTTATGATAATCCACCCAACACAATCCGACGAGCAGTGTACTCAGTAAAAGCACCTTTTACTCTTTAAGCAAGAGGAGTACAGCGTACGCCAACACGTATTAAGGAAGGCCTGGAAGGCCTATAACCTCAACAAACACGTGGCATCAGCTCGTGGTAGTGTTTAGGTCCCAAGCCAGGTAAACAACCCGCAAAAGAGGGGGTTGAATCTACCACTTGGGCCCCTGGCCAGCGAAAGTGTATATGACTAGTTCTCAGAGAGAAATACACCCAAAACAAACACCAGTGTGTCCAATAAAGGCGGCCCGCCGGCTTAGCATCCTCCAGGACACACGGCGTAAGTCTCGTGGCCGTTTCCAGGAGCACAAAGATCCAACCTAAGCGCTAGGTGGCTCTTAGCTCAACTAGAATCATCGACTCAGAGGCAACAATAGGTTAAACCAAACCTCAGTAAGGTTTCACTACTGACATCTCATCCAGAGCCGCACAGAAAAACACAATCTGTGCCAACATGTAAACTAAACAGGAGGCCTGAAGGGGCCTGCTGATTCAATGACACGTGGCTTCAGTTCGTGAATTTCCAGGGAACCAAGCTACAGGGAACCAGCTCTAACCCAAACAACTATGGGAAGCTAACTGCTACCTGTGCTAGGCTACACTTTCCAAACAGGCAAAGTACCCTAAGTATGTGACTAAAGGGAACCATACATAACCAACATGGCTTAAGGGAGGCTAGTTGAGCCTGCTACCTCAAACAACATGCTGCAGGGCCTGAAGCAGTGTAAAAACCAAAAACAGTATGTGAGCAGACTGAAATCTATTACACAGCAGTATAAAACTATTGCTAACTAGAAGGAGGCTGAACAGTCTAGCCTACAATCACCGTTATATGCAATATAGCTGATAAACAGATAACTGAAAGGGAGCTGACAGATACTAACTTTTCTCAAAAAGTGATCTAGCTACCCTGAGTATGCAATCCAACAGGTGATGCACTCAGTAACACTGGGGAAAGGATTCACCAAACACTTACATAGAGGCCACTTTTTAAGAAGGCCTACCATAATAAGCGGGTGCCAACCTGTGGCAGCATAACAAGCTCACATACCAAATGTAGGGCAAACGTCTAGAACTCAAAGGAAACTTTGAAATACATGCCATTTGACAGAGAGAAAAAATAAAATCATTGCTACAGATTCTCAAATCTGTTCCAAGCCTTAGAGGACAAAGCTAAAATGCTGGCAAGTCAACTCAAACTTGAAAATATCAAGTGGCTCGGAAGAAGATATTTTTTCCTCTCAGCATGAAAGTTCTAGAGAGTGGGGCCTAGCAATATTAATAGCATAAACTTATCTACGCAAAGATAAGGGCCTACCACCTGAGAAACAGCATCAGGTCTCTAACAAAGCAGTCTAAAAACCTAGCTGTTACACTCATCGTTGCACCTACATAAGCAATGGGATAATCTGGGCAAAAAATTTAGCCACTCCCTCAGGAGAAGGCCAAAAACTAAAATACATATGGGAATTATTTATACATACACCATACATACACTTAGTTCTAGCCTGGCCAAAAACATACAGGCCTATTCAAAATAACAGGCGCTATAATCAGCCTGATCTCTACCTCGAAATTTCAAATAAGAAATACAGCAAAGATCACAGCTATCGCGCTGGGCGGCCGGTTAGGATCACCACAAACGCATAAACTGAAGTGATGAGTGCCAGTTCGAACTACACTGAAAAATAGTCGAACGGCAAAACATACAGAGAGAAAACTGAACAGCAGCCATTCTGTGGCTCGCTCAGTCAGTCTCAACACTCCAGTTTTTGCCCAAAAAACCCATTATCATTATTACTGTTACACACCCAGGAAATAACACAGGAATAAAAACAAGGTCGAACATTTAAGCGATTAAATCAGACCTTGTCTTACCTTCCCGCGGCTCGAAGACCAGAGATTCCTTCCTCGTTCTTTCAAAAGAGAAGAATGATATCCCCGGTTCCAAAAGCCTCACCAACCTTTTCACTATCAAGCCAGAAGGCGGGCCTACAGAAAAAGCTTCATCATGGGCCGGCCACCGGCCTGACTGTTCAAAGGTGTTATCCTGAACGTGCACAGATTTTAGATAGGGGATAATGGGCATAAGGCCTAACAACTCCCTCGGGAGGAGGCCAGAACTAGGAACTATACAACCTAATAAGGGATAGTATACATAAGGTTATGTAAATAACACACCTAACCTAGCTCTAGCCTAGCCGCTAAGCTACGGGCCTTCTTACAGGGCCACAAGCCTAGTGAAGCCCGGGTTTCACCTCCAAATCTCATGGATAAGAGAAAGAAAGTGAAGCTCACAAGCAAACAATGTCAGGCGGTCGATTAAGACCGACCTAAACATTTACATATTAACTGAAGTGACAAGTGCTATCAACTTCAGTCTGCCCATCCCCTAATTTTCTTGACTACATGCTCAGAAACCTATACAGGAAAATAAGGTCTTATTTTAAATGAATAAAATATAGACCCTCCTGCGGCTCAAAAACCAAAAACTCCTAATGCTCCTTTTTTTACATGAAAGGATGGAATCTAAGGTTCTTTTAAGCCTAAAAGATCCTCTTACTATCAAACAGAAACAGCGGGCTGATAGAAATAATGACTATGGGCCAGCCATCAGTCTGACCATAAGAAGCATCTGAGCATGATATATGTCCATACATATATACACATATACACATCTATATACAAACATGTATATAAGCATACATATATATATATAGACACATATATATATCTATACACACACAGGAGGTGGAAGAAGAAGAGGAGAGGGTAGATATAAATCACCCTATAGCTGGGGGATCGATTACAAACGCAACAGTGTTTACAATCGATCACCCGTCTCACTCTCTCTTCCTCCCCCTCCCGTCTGTCTGGGTTCAGATACAAAACTGAATGGCTAGGGGTTTTTCCATGCCTTCCCGATCTCAAACACGGAGATCAAACGAAGGAATGGAAAGTATGGAAGCTGCCGTATTAATAGACAGAAAAGAACCGCTCGTCGAGCCGTCCGCGAGCGGCCCCTTTCCTAACGCGCTCTCCCGGCAGCTGCAGCCCGCCGAAAAGCGCGTCCCAAACACACAGCAGCTCGCATACAACCAGCCAGAGGAGCGCTCGCCGCCGGACACGATGACGTCAAACACGAACGTCATCGTCATCCACTCGTTCTCGCCCGCCCCGGGGAAGTTAGAGAGAATAAAACTTTCTCAAACTTCCCAACGAGCTCATCTGCGAGCCCTATGATTGTAGCCACCGTTAAGCCTCAGCACAAACAGGGGCCAGAACCAACAGGCAATGATGCAGACAGCTCTTCCCTCGGGAAGAGTGACAAACGAGAACAGCTTAAACAACAGACAAACATACAGCAGTGCCCTCAAGCACTGTGTATGCGTGCTCCTCTCCAGACAGAAAACGCCCAGAAAAATATGTAAATCAAGTGTCAAATTTTTCCCTGGGACACAGATAAACACATTTCATGAACGTTTGTAAGGCATATATTAAAAACCCTACCGGAGTTGGTTATAGATGCAATCAGACAGAACAGGACCGAAAGACGAAAAAGATAGTGACTGTCTCTCCAGGTGCTCCCTTTATACATCCGGGTCGCGCCGTATGACGTCATAGGCTGTCGCCGGCCAATAGCAATTGGAGTTGTTGGATAGTGCTTTCGACACCTGGGTCACGTGACGGTTCCCCAATGCGTTCTGTTCAACGCAGAGTGGAGTTCCCTTCGAAAGGGAAATATGAACTTTATTGGCTTTACTTCAAGTCAGCTGTCACTTTACTTTGGCATGAGCCCCTATGCTCTTTCACACTATGCACAGCCCTTGCGATGGTTCTGTTAATTAATATGAATTAATATTATTAGCCTTTAGCCATAAATCTACACAATTTTTCATATCAACAGAAAATATACCGGGATAACCTGGCTTCTCTCGAGACTTTCCTACTTCAGAGCAGTCATAGTTAATGATATGCTAAAGCCTGCCAGCACATTGTTGTGATTGGTTACAAGGTAGTCTGTGACGTCACAAACACCACTGATTTCAAACCGCGTGTTTTTGGTTTACTGCAGTTTCAAACATAAAATACTCAGCAATGGTGCTGACTTATGAATTTGCACATGGTTTTTTCTTAAAGTGAGGGATTACAAATTTAAGAATCTGTTTAAGATCTGCTGATCCTACATTCTGACATAACCTCACATGAATTACTAAGGTGAAGTACATTGTGCTTTACATTTTAAGGTAAAGATAATGACATTCTAAGGAGATCAAGGCAGGCAGCCCAGGTGTGTCTGTGACATTAACCTTTTGTCTTCATGCACTTCCTGACCATTTGGCATGACAAGCTCAAGATACAGCGGTGCCTTTGTCTCTATGATAATGTAAAGGTATGGGCGATACTGTCAGACTGATTGGATTAGCACCTATGCATTTGAATGACACAGTTATGCTGATTAGATCACGGCTGGGAAATGTAGGGAATAGGCTGATTCCAGCACTGCATTGGCATGCTTTGTTTATATTGTCCATACCTCTACTCTATGTATCCCTCCCCCTTGAATGTATATGAACTACCAAGTACACTGCCTTAGTTAGACTTGGATGACTATAAAGAGTAACTTCTGCTTGAAAGATATCCCAATGTCTCCTGGTCTCTGCTTCGACGAGGACAAAGTTTCCAACAAAAGCATATTAAAAACACATAGACATATAAACAACTTTAAAAACTTGATTTTCACCACAGTGGGTCTTTAAATGCCTTCGGATATAATCTGAATATGAATCATTTTTTCATTTACTGCCCTTTGGAAGCAACAGAAGATAATTCCTGGAAGACAAATTAAGAACAACCAGTGTAGAATAGATCATAAGTGTCAGAATCAAACCATTTTTTGGGTTTAATAAGGAGTTGGCCCACCCTTTGCAGCTATAACAGCTTCAACTCTTCTGGAAAGACTTTCCACAAGGTTTAGGAGTGTGTTTATGGGAATTTTTGACCATTCTTCTAGAAGCTCATTTGTGAGGTCAGGCAGTGATGTTGGCGAGAAGGTCTGGCTCACAGTCTCCGCTCTAATTCATCCCAAAGGTGCTCTGTCGGGTTGAGGTCAGGACTCTGTGCAGGCCAGTCAAGTTCCTCCACACCAAACTCATTCATGTCTTTATGGACCTTGCTTTGTGCACTGGTGCCCAGTCATGTTGGAACAGGAAGGGGCCATCCCCAAACTGTTCCCACAAAGTTGGGAGCATGAAATTGTCCAAAATGTCTTGGTATGCTGAAGCATTAAGAGTTCCTTTCACTGGAACTAAGGGGTCAAGCCCAACCCCTGAAAAACAACCCCACACCATAATCCCCCTACACCAAACTTTACACTCGGCACAATGCAGTCAGGCAAGTACCGTTCTCCTGGCAACTGCCAAACCCAGACTTGTCCATCGGATTGCCAGACAGAGAAGCGTGATTCGTCACTCCAGAGAAGAGTCTCCACTGCTCTAGAGTCCAGTGGCGGCGTGATTTACTCCACTGCATCCCACGCTTTGCATTGCACTTGGTGATGTAAGGCTTGGATGCAGCTGCTCAGCCATGCAAACCCATTCCATGAAGCTCTCTACGCACTGTTCTTGATCTAATCTGAAGGTCAAATGAAGTTTGGAGGTCTGTAGCTATTGACTCTGCAGAAAGTTGGAGACTTCTGTGCACTGTGTGCCTCAGCATGCGCTGACCCCGCTCTGTGATTTTACTTGGCCTACCACTTCATGGCTGAGTTGCTGTTGTTCCCAATTTCTTCCACTTTGTTATGATACCACTAACAGCTGACCGTGGAATATTTAGTAGTGAGGAAATTTCATGAATAGACTTATTGCACAGGTGGCAACCTATCACGGTGCCATGCTTGAATTCACTGAGCTCCTGAGAGCGACCCATTCTTTCACAAATTTTTGTAGAAGCAGTCTGCATGCCTAGGTACTTGATTTTATACACCTGTGACCATGGAAGTGATTGAAACACCTGAATTCAGTGATTTGAAGGGGTGTCCCAATACAAAATAGTGTGTATGTGTACGTGTATGTGTATATGTGTATGTATATATAGTTTGTATGTGCAGCAAGAGCACACACACAAAAAATGCAAGGTTGTGTCATATGTATAGTGTATGTGATGTGTTTTAAGTATATCATAAATATAAAAATAGCAAAAATAGCAATAACAAAAATCTCATAATTTGCATTTTAGGTTTGATTCAATTCATCTCATCAATCTCACTCCAACTAAGTTAAACATCAGCTGTTACACAAGTCATAGACATTATTTCTACATTTGATATAATTTGCCATATATAGGGCATTTTCTCCTTCCCTCGTAATGCTTGACTTGCCTTCATGATGTCCTTTGAAAAGTTTAGGGAATATTTTTGCAAATCCTCAGCTATCCTCGGTCTTTTCACTGCAGAGAAAATAAGCAATTTTATATGCAATATACTGATTCGAATCATTACCCTCACTAATACAAATATTAGTGAGGGTTTCAGCAACAAGTGTGACTTTATCAAGTGAAAGCCATACCTGGTTCTTTGTATTTTCTGTTCCTTCCCAAAGTTTGATCCCCACACAGGCTTTTAAAGCTTGGCATTGTCATGAGCAAAGCTTGATATTGTTGATTCGTGACTGAACATGTCTCTGAACTATAAGAGTAATTCAGTCTTGTTTTATCTTTATAAGTCTTATTAATGACAGGCTAATGTGAGGTGACGACCTGCCTTTAGATAAATTTACCATCGTTTATTACTGTATTCACAGAGACAAGAGCAGTCGCTATTTTCATTTTTAAACACTTGCAGTCTGTATAATTCATAAACACAACTTCATTCTCTCTCCAACAGTGTGTAATGTTAGCTTTATCCACGGTGCATAGCCTCAAACTCAAATGTAAACATCCAAATAAATACTGTACTTACGCGATTAGACATGCTGCATGACGAACACTTTGTAAAGATACATTTTGAGGGTTATATTAGCTGTGTGAACTTTGTTTATGCTGTTCAAGGCAAGCGCGAGCTCCGTGGGTGGAGAGCACGAGATTTAAAGGGGCCGCAGCCTAAATATCGGTGCATAGTTAATGATGCCCCAAAATAGGCAGTTAAAAAATGAATAAAAAAAAAAAATCTATGGGGTATTTTGAGCTGAAACTTCACAGACACATTCAGGGGACACCTTAGACTTATATTACATCTTTTAAAAAGACGTTCTAGGGCACCTTTAAACTATGGAAGCCCATTAGACTCAATGAAGCTGTCATTCTATGTACTATTTCTAATTCTATCTATCTATCTATTTGAGCACCCACCCAGAACACCAGGGCAAACGCCTAGTAACCACACAAATTACCCTGGCAACATCCTAGCAACCAGCCTGAAAACCCTAGAAACCACCTGAGTACCCTAGCAACCGCATAGCAACACCTTAGCAACCACCCCGAGTATCCTAGCAACTGCATAGCAACACCTTAGCAGCCACCCCGAGTACCCGAGCAACCATATAGCAACACCTAGCAACCACCCCAAGTATCATAGCAACCACATAACAAAACCCTTGCAACCACCTTGATTACCCTGACTCTGTCTATATCTATCTATCTATCTAAACTACTAAATTAAAACTGAAACTTTCAAACTGAAAACTTTTAAAACTGCTTCAAACTTTCTGGACCGGCTTTTTCAAGCCAACTTAAAGTGTGTCTTGTCTTTTTTCATCTAATTAACTTTAGTTAATGCATTAACACACAATGGGCAACAGCATGTATGACAATTTGAACCATTGTCATACATGAACTCAGCGCAGGCTTCCTTGTTTACGTCCGAATGCCAGCTCATTATTGGCTGGATCCTGTAAGTTTGCCTCATTATCTTCATATGAAAATGAATCTTACCCCCTCTAGTGGTGCAGAGCATCATCACAGGTTCAACAGCACTGCTGTGGTCAGACTCCTCTCTACCTATTTTGGCGACAAATTTGCACCTGGAAGTGAGCTAAAGCTGTCAAAACCTCCTTTCAGTGACATTCTCATTTAAAAAAAATATATATATATATATCACTGTATCATTTTGATTTGTGTCAGGAGTTTGATGCCAAATGAAAAGAATTGTCTACTTACTGTGTTTGCCATTTCATGAGGTTTATGTTTTCTTGTGAAGTGTGATGTTCTTCTGCTGTGTTTTGTGACGACTGTGAGATCCTCTGTTGGTTTTAAAGGGTTTCCCTCTGAAGACTGACACACCTATGATGGCTTTTTCTTTAGAAACGAAACTTCTCTTCTTTAACTTATCTTACGTAATCACACAGGAAACATCTCTGTTAGTTTGAAACAAATAAATACAAACATGATGATGATGATTTCTTAGCACAGTCTATTTTTATGTATCAAGATTGTGCTGAATGATCTTCCAGGTTTAAAAAGAATGCCATTTTCCATTATATAAGCTGTGTGTATTTTACTCTGAACACTGTTGAGTTCATTCCAATGATCATTCAGCATAATTTTGATGACGTATGAAAACTGCTGACGTTAATTTAACAGCATTTCACAACAGAATAGTTTCAGTTTGTCAGTAAATAGGATGTGGCATTAGAGCATGCTCTTGATTTGTAAGATACTGTAGGAACAGAATGTTTAGACATCATTTAAATACATTTTGGCATGGTGTGATATGTCTTGTGCTGTTGTTCATCTGAGGTTTTATTTTCTAAAATGTAAGAAGTGTGTACTTTTCTCTGAACACTGCTTTGTGTCTGTTGAGTTCTTCCCATGATCATTCAACACAATCTCTCACAAAAATTCCTGAAGTATGTAATCTAACCTGTGTAGCAAAAAGAGATCTACATTAAATTCAATCCCAGCTCATTTCATTGTTTCAACATTACAAACCTATTAAATCCACTTCCAAATTTACACAAATCTCTTCCTCTGTTCAATCGCAGCAACATGTTCTCTCTGATTCACACGTTTCTTGTTTCTCTGAAACCGTTTAAATCACTTTAATGTGTTTATCATCAGAGCAGTGACTCATCAAATTTTCTGTTTTCATTCTCGCACCATCAGCAATGAAGCCTATGAAGTTTTTATCTATGACTGTGATAGGAGTAGGGATGGGTACCGAAACCCGGTATTAAATTGGCCCCGGGGCTAAATTTTGAAAGACCGGTGTATCGATAAGCTCTGACGTTAACGGTTCTGCTATCGGTACTGGAGAAATTATGAAAAAAATACACGTACATTTATTATTGCTATATAGACATTATCTTGCGAATACTATCTCGCCAGAGTCGCCAGCTGTTTCTATATGCAATAATATTAGGACATTTGTCTATGGTGCATTTTTGCTTTCGCAATCCAGAAGAGAGATCGCGTTTATCCACTATCCACGTTTCGTCTAGCACATCTTCATTCTCTTCACAGCTGTGCGCGTTCCTTCCTCCCTAAACCCAAACTTAACGTCAGAATCAGCACAATCGGTGATTGTTGTCTTTACTGTTGCTAAATTGCAGTAGCCTAAATGTTTAATAATTATTATCAACGTTTTAAACGCTGAAAGCACAATAATCCGCGCAAGAGACGCTGTTCCTCAGGCTGAATTGTGTGTGCGGCGCGAGCTTCAAAACGGGTCGCAAATAGACAAACAAATTACACTTTGGGCTTCAGGTGCACGTCGAAACGATCAAATACACACACAAATATGTTAAAATGACCGGATTGGAGCGTGTTTAGCTACTTAAACGCAGTTTATATCGTAAGTGAACAGCTGGGAGAAAATCCGATGTGTGTGTTAATGTCTATTGTGTTAATATCTATTGTCTTAAAGTGACAGCAGTCACCTTCTGACGATTGTGCCATCAATGCTAATCAAACAACAAAATGCAAAGAGAAAATCACTCACAGCACTTCTTCTGGATATAGTTATCTTTAATAAGCATTAATCTATTAATTTATACTGTGAAAACCATGCAGTGTTATTTAACATTTGGTTACTTTACTTAGATTTCTTTTATAGGCTAGGCCTATATTACCTGAACACATGAACAAATGAAAGCACTTTATTTCATTTGTATCTTTGTTTTATTGTATTTGTCAGTTTGTTTTACTTTCTTTGTTCATGTTCTTACTGTATCTTACATAAAACACCAAAAATGCTGGACACTGTATAATATAAAGCAATGTTAATTCAGCTCTTTATATATATATATATATATATATATATACAATATACACACACACACACACAAAACAAAAAGTACCGATAAGAATACCGTTAAAGTACCGGATCGATAGGGCAGTATCGGTAAGAGTAGTAATACGTTAAAACCTTAACGATACCCATCCCTAGATAGGAGTGGTTTTTAGTTTAATTTATTTATATTTGAAATGTAAATGGATTAAATATAATTTCTTTGTTTATTTTTTATAGCTTTTTGTAACTCAGTGATCAGGTTTAGCGATTGTCGGATTATAATTCTGTTGGACTGCAGATGAGAAATAATCTAGATCATCTTTCAGTCTTATGATCTCTCTCTCTACGGTTAATGAAACAACATGACGAATCACTCATTATCACCTTCAGCAAATTTGACAATGATAATCTGTATTTGTTTCTTTAGTATTATTATTTTAGCATAATATTCAATTAAGTGCAATTTCTTTGTTCTCTGTATTTTGTACTTTTACCAAATTGATTCATTTTAGCATGGTTCAGTTTTGAAAAATGCTGTAGGCCTAGCGTTATTTACTAACTTTTTGCAATGTTATTTACTTTCTGTAAGCCTCTTTGATCAGATTACAAATTATTTCTGTTTCATACTGTAGTTCTAATTGAATCGTCATGGGCAATATTAGCCGTTAAATCTGCACTTCGGATTCTTACCAGAATACTCATTTCAACATACTATGATTTGGGATGCACTAATTCTTATTTCTGAGAGGCCTGTTTCAAGTGAAACTGCAAACAGAGAGACGGGTGCGAAACATGTCATAAACATTATCTGCCTCCTGTTAGACACACAAACATCAGTGTGTTACAGATCCAGTTCCCATGATATTTGAGCTACAGGATGTATAGTATTTACACTTGATTAAGGTTATTTGCTAAGAAAGTGTCTTCAAGGATAAAAAAACAAACTCTTTTACACAGTTTCTGACCTAAGGCTGATACCTGCCCCAAGCATTATTTTTTAACCATCCTTTTCTGTGTCAATATATATTTATAGTGTATTTAATCACCTTGTCCCTGAAGCAGATGTGGCTGAAGAAAGTTGTAGTTTGTGTTCTTATTTCTCTTTCTTTCAGTGTTTGTTCACAGCAGGTGTTTGAATGATTGAAAGAATGTTTCAGGAACATCATACTAACCTTTAAATAACATTCTACTAACATTAAGGAAACTGAACATTTTCATGTTCCTGGAATGTTACAAATCAACGTTCCTACAATGTTGAATTTTAGATCAAAATTAAGTTGAAAGAACGTTTCAGGAACATTATATCTTATAAAAACGTTCCTATAACGTCAAGAAAACTGGACGTTTTTAACGTTCCCAGAACCAACACTGAATATTTAGAGAACGTTCTTATAACAAAATTCTGTCAGCTGGGTTCTGCTTCCTCTTCTCGTTTTTGGCCTCCTTCTTTGAGATTGCAAACCTTGAGAGATCAAATCAGCCATATCAACTCTAGTTCTCTAGGTTCATTTGACAGAAACTCCATCATTAGGCATTTGTCAGTAGAGTTCATTTGTTTGATTCAACATAACATTTCCCATATGACTCATATTTTATATTGTAAATCTCCTGAAGTGACGAGAGCACTTTGCTTTATGAATAGAGTGAAATTTAATGCTTTGTTTACCTTTTTTTAAACAAAGAGGTGTGTACAATTAGTTCATCACCAAAAAAAAATTAAAACTAGTCTTTATATATTTATATTAAATATTCTATGTGACAAAAATGCATTTCCATTTCATGCGTTTCCATTACTTATTTGCATTTACACCATTTCTTTATAGTTTTTCTTTTAAGTCAGTGATAAGGTTTAGCACTTTCTCATATGCAACATATTAATTAGAGAGACACATGAAGCAAAAACACTTGTACATAAAATAAAGGAAAGATCACATTTATTACAGCAGATAAGAGATAATAAATCACTGCTCCACCATTGCTGTAAACACAACACAGTTATTATTTTTAGTTTATGACAACAAACTGAAAACCAAAAGATTTTTTCATAAATAACTTGTTTTCCCAGAAATAACACAATAAATATATATCTGAACTGAATAAAGGTCAAAGGTTAAGATCTAGAAAGCCTCTGTATACAATTTAATCCCTAAAAATGTGTAAATCCCTGAAATCTCTCTCGAGATCAGTAACAGATCTCTACTCTACACACAACCAAAGGAGTGAAATAATATTAAATGATCCATCAGTTACCTGTATTTATTGTTATAGCACAACCCTTCACCATCCTCTATAGTTAATCACTAATTAGTGTCTATCTGACATCAACACCACATTGTGTGAATAATAATAGCAAGTACATAGAATATAAATCTGCTATTTTGCCCAAATATTCTACCATATTTGTGAACTAAAACATCCCATTACCAGCACTTTAAGTCTATCCAAGGTCAAAAGTCCCCATCTACTTTAATTTAGCAACTTTGTTTACTTTGATTTGGGTATTTTTATGATTTTATATGATCATCACTGATTTTTCATTGCACCACTTTTTGTCCTGTCATCTCTGTCATTAGGTTTATTCAGAAATAAGCTCATATGCACACATGTGTGGCTTCAGTAGCAATCATAAGAGTACAGCATTAATAGAGGTTTAGAGCAGAGCTGTCAATCACTCGTCATCATTTAATCGTGATGCTACATGAATTCAAATGAAGATAAGACATTAAATCTCTCAAGATCTGAGTAAACAACAGTTTTTATTGAGAATTAACAGAGGTTTAGATGTTGATGTTTGTTTTGTTTGACATTACCATGATGGAGATCTGTGTTTGCTTTAATTGACCTCTTGACCCTTGAAAATGTTAATGTTTTAATCCTTTAAGGCTGTGATTGGAAAACAGTCTTTGTGTTTCTGCTCATCTCTTTCCTTCAGTGATTCTTACTGTTAACAGCAGGTGTTCATCAGTGTCTGAATTCACTCTCTCAAGTGGATTATATTAGTAAACTAATGTAGGAAATAGTACATGGGGGTATAGGGTGTGATTTCAGGCAGTCTCTGTTTGTGGATGAATATGTTCATGGTACTCATAAATATGTTTTTTTTAAACAAATGGTTTAAGGCAACCAGTTTCCTCAAATGGTTTGAGCTAACTTAAATTTTACAGTGTAGACTATGAAAGTTAATAATATGACCATGACGATACAATATGTTTGGTTAATCTAAAAAGAACAAACATCCACACTTTGAGAAAGTGTCTGAACCAGTACTCCTCACGAGGTCGCTGTCCTTGACCTGATGTGAGATCTCACTGGGTTGTGTTCTGGAATATAAAATTAAACACACAAACATATGATGACCCTGTATACTCACATGTACAGATGAACACACACACACATTGAGAGGGTTTTAACATATGAGAGGGAAGGTCATACCTTCAGTATCTTCCACTCCTCAAAGCACTGTTGAGCTTTCTTGAGCTTTTCTCCTGGACCTTTATAGTACACTCTAAACAGTTCTTCATAAAAATCTTTTGGCAGGAACATCTGTCATTACAAGAGTCAGAAATTAATGGAATTATGATTCACTACATAGTATGTACTGTACTGTACTGTGTATTATTTTCAACATGTTTAATACATGTTTTTCATTACAGAGGCTTCAAAAAGACAGAATGAGAAATACACAATAGAAATGACTTGAATTGAGAAATCTTGGAATAGTTTACCCTTTTTCAGGCAGTACATTATTGTTAGGAATGAATGGGCTTCTTTGTGTAAATAATTTGTTTGTAATCCTAGTCAGTAATTGGGTATATATTTTTAATATTTCAAAGTCACATGGTACCTGATCAGTAATCAGGAAGACTTTGTCCAAGTCCCTCTTGCGGTAAAAATAGACATTGTCCATGGGGTTTTTATCCTTCATGCCGTGATCAATGCGAACCACCTGAATAAGAGAAAATTCCCATTTGAATAATTTAAGAGATAACTTAAACTGAAGAGATCAAGAGATGCAGATTAAAGGTTTATTTTTGAACTTACATCAACCACAAAATCATCAACGTTCAGATCTTGTTTCTTTTCCTCATTCCATGTATTCACTGCTGCTCTCCAGTCTCGCTTTATCTTAATGAGGGTTTGAGAAAATCAACAGTAAAATACACCAAATGGCAAAAATTAATGACATGAATAATATTTTCGGCTTGTAGAATACCACTTATACTAATATCTGTAATATCAGATCTTAAGCTGGTATTGTGATTTCCCTTTCGAAAGGGAACTCTACTCTGCGCTGACTGCGCTATGGGGAACGTCCTCCGTGACCCGTGCTCGAAATGCCAAAAATCATCACACTCCAATCCTATTGGCCGGCGACAGCCTATCACGTCAAACGGCGCGAACCGTGACGTATAAAGGGAGCGCCTGGGGAAACAGCCGACATCCTCTTGTCTTTTCTCGACTGCTTTTGCTCGTGCCTTTTTCACTCTGCCAAAAGTTATTATGTCTGCTAAATCGTTCAGGAAGTGTGCTGATCCTTGTCCCAGGTTTCTGACACCGGAGGACACACACAACTTGTGCGTTTTCTGTCTGGGCGAGGAGCACGCACGGACAGTACTCGAGGGTGCTGCCTGTGCTAACTGTGAGCGTTTTCCTATGAGAACGCTCCGTTCTCGTTTGGCCCTCTTCTCGAGGGGAGAGGTGCCATCACCGCTGCCTGGTGGTTCCAGCCCCGCTCGTGCTGAGGCTCAGCGGCGATTGAAATCATGGGGCTCGCAGGTGGAGCTCGCTGAAGAATTCTGTCAATCTCTCTCAAGCTGAAGCGACTGACGAGGACGTGCTTCTGGCGGATGACGACGATGTTTTATCCTTAACATCCTCAGACCCAGGAGCGAGTGCTCTCTTGGCCCAAGGCCCTGGAGAGCAGGAGATGGCCGAGGTGGGAGAAGCGGGCGAGCCCGCGGCTCCCGCTAGGCCTCCCTGCGCGGTGTTTTCGGAGTTGCTGGAGGTTATGGAACGCGCCTCGAGCAGACTGCAGCTGCCCTGGGAGCGCGTGAGGAGGGAACCTGCTCGCAGCAGGTTAGACGATCGTTTTCTCTCTACTCATAACCCGGCAACTCCAGCGAGCCTTCCGTTCCTTCCCGATCTTCATGCTGAGATCGAGAAGGCATGGAAGAACCCGTACTCGGCCTGAATCCATCAGCATCAGTATCAGCGAGCTGACTTCGCTGATGTTGAGGGATTGGGCCAGCATGGGTACGTGTCGATGCCTCCTGTGGAAGAGACGTTTGCGAACTATCTCGCTACAGGGAGTGCACCGACACTGAAAGCTCCGGCACTGCCATCCAAAGCGTTGAAGGTGACGTCACGTTTGAATGGCAGGGCTTACGCCACTGCAGGTCAGGCTGGTGCGGCGTTGCACACTATGTCAGTGCTTCTGGCGTATCAGGCTGATCTGCTTACGGATTTTGATCAGGGTCAAGGTCTTTCTGCTGAGGCGGTCGAGGAGTTGCGTCGGACCACGGATCTCGCTCTGAGGGCCACCAAACAAACTGCCGCCTCAATCGGTCGATCTATGGCGGGCATGGTGGCCACTGAGCGGCATCTGTGGCTCAACTGTGCGGACATCGGGGAGAAAGAGAAACATTTTCTCCTCGATGCCCCGGTTTCACCCACTGAACTTTTTGGCACCTCCGTGCAGGCGGTGGTTGAGAAGTTCAGGGAGGCGAAGACGCGCTCCGCGGCATATAGATCTTACATCCCGCTCAGATCCAGCTCTGGGCCCAGACAGCCGGGAGATCCCGGACCGTCTCGAGCCGAGGCTCAGAGGCAGGCCCAGAGGGAAAGTGTCGCCGCTTGTGCGCCTCCTCCTCCTCGGAGTAAGTCGCAGAGACAGCGAGACGCTAGAAGGAAGAAGCAAGATCTGAGGGGGGTGATCGAGGAGCGGCGCCAGGAGCGATCCCCGCTCTCGCCAGGGTTTTTTCTTGCCCTCGCTCTTCCTTCGCCTCCCGGTAGCGTTTTGTGACATCTATATGCTGCGGGCTTTACAGTCGGGCTGATGTGGTGGGCCTATGATGGATATATTTCTGACGGCCCGCCGTCTGGCTTGATAGTGAAAGTGCTTTTGGGCTTTGGAACTTTGGATTTTCCCCTCCGTGTGACGAATCGGGGAGGAATCTGCGTTCTACGAGCCGCAGGAGGTAAGCCAGGTCCATTTTTCTTTCTCTATATAGACCTTGCTTTGCCTGTATAGCTTCCCGTGCATATGTTTTATGGGGTTATTTGGGCAAATAACTGTATGTTAGGCTGACTGTTACAGGCAGGCCCTTTATGGCCGCTTTGTTGTTTTAGCGTTGGTGTAGTTTCTCGGCTGATACTGTGTATAGCTAGAACTAGCTTTCGCTATTGTCAGTTATGTGTTGGCCGGTTTTTCGACCACCTAATGCTGTCGCTCGCGCTGCTTTCTCCGTGTGTTTGGGAATTTGTAGCCCGAGTGTAGCGTGGTCTACATACAGTCCTTAGCTAGCAGCTAGGCTAGAACTAGGTTAGGTGTATGTTTGTTTACATCCCCCTGTCATGACTATTCCCCCTGCGGTTGTATAGTTCCTAGTTCTGGCCTCATTCTGAGGAAGTTGCTGGCCGTTTTTTGCCCATATTTCCCCTTCATATGTTTATGCAGGCGTGTTATGTGAGCGTGTTTGTGCTGCCACAGGTTACACCTGTTCTCTATGATAGCAGGCTTTTCCGGCCTCTATATATGAATACAGTGTTATTGTTGTACTCCCCGGTTAGGGTTTGTGTTTCTCTGAGTGCATCACCTGTTGGATCGCACACTCAGGATGAGTGTTGGGAATTTTGTTTACCCGACTTCTCCCGGTCGTTTGCACCACAGCATCTGGGGTTTGTTGCTGTTTGATTGTTGGCTATTTGTTTTTAGCCTCAAATAAAGTACAGCGCTGTTGGTTTACGATGCTCGTTACACTCACGCTGTTTAGCATGTTTAACATTGCCTGCTGGAATGTGTATGCCTAGGCTCAGGTTGTGTAGCTAGTTCCCTTAACTCTCTGAGGTCTGAAAACGCGTCGGCGCGTTTTGCAGGTTTTTTTTCACATTGCAGCAAAACAGACTTAAAATACTCCGTCATTTTTTGTCATAGAGACATAAGTAATATATCAATTGAAACTATAGAATATCTTCTTTTATTTGTATACACTCAGAGTAAAAACACAATGTTGTGCTTTTTGTAAAATAAAGAAAACTAACATGATGCGTGATTTCTCCTCTCCCTCTGAACGAAGTCCAATCTGATAGTTCTCAGAAAATGAACTGTAACTTAGTGAATACTAATCACAGAAAAATTACACTTATGTCTAAAAAAACGTTAAGATGTCAGGTTTTAAATCATGTAAGTCAAATCGAAAACAAACCTTCTGTGTTTATGTAATCTGTATGAAAAGAAAGCCATGTCAGAAGTCCGTGATTCAGCTCATTATCCGCTAATGCGGCCACGCCCACGGAGGGAGCGCTATTCAGACGCAAATTCAGAGGCAATATATAGCGCTATTCAGACACAAATTCAGAGGCAACACATGCATTCATCTCAATTGTGTATTTATTGTCTTGAAAAGTGTTTATCTGGATGTAAAAGTCATGGTTAGCGAGCTCTAGAAGACATGCAGTTAGTTCCTGTTTTCTTTTCTTCTATAGATTAATTTTAGATGAGTTTTTGTTTCTTTAGCGCCCTCCGGCTGCAGTATGAATTGGAAACATACTGCATGCACAAAATGCACAGAGAGCGCCCTCCGACTTCAAGTATGAATTGAAAACACCAGCGCTCATAGTAATGACAATGAATATTAAATAAATATAACTCCTCTGTATAGAAAATTGACATAAGCATATGAGAATCCAATATTTCTCCAAATGTGCATGCTTTTAAACTAAAAGCCTATATTCAGACTCTTTGCATCACAGAAATACATTATATTTTAAAGTATAATATAAAACCATTACTTTATATTGTAATAATATTTTTCTGTATGTTTAATATAGCATGATGAGCTTGAGACATCACAGAAGGTTTTTTTCACAGCCTACCTGACTGAAATGCCTCATTAATATGCAAGTCATTTCAGCTCATTACTATGCAATTCTTTTGTCTTCTTAGGTGAGAATGGCCCATTATTCAGTGGTGATTCATGCCTCCACGCATACTGTGTTTCTTGGCAAAAAGTGTCTTACAAAAACTAAATCAATATATTGTTTTATATGTAGGAGTAGGCAGCATAATTTTTACATAATTTTGAAGCAAAAACTCTATTCTACAACCTCCAATACCCTAAAGTATTGTAAACACAGATTTACTATACTTTTTTTGGCCTTATTTCAGTGACTTAAGTTTTTTGTTTTTTCAATAACCACGCATAAATGTTATTCCTTCAAAAACACAAACATGTACATACATGTTCCTCACATATCATTGTAGCCTAGTTTGTGCTGAATACAGTGTAATGACACTTTTGTCATTAATATGTTTATGAACAACTGAAAAAAGCACAAATGTCAGGGCATGTCAAAACTTCTCCAGGCCCCAAATCAGCCTCAGACTCCAGAGGGTTAAATTTGTCATTTTAGGTTATACTTAAGGCCCTTCCTTGTAGCTAGGGCCCTGTCATGACCACGGGCTAGTGCCACATGGTTCTTTAAGTAGTAGGACTCTCCAGGCCTCTTTTATAGCTTCCTGTTGGCCCAGCTACGCTGGTCGTGTACGGGCATCATTCCATGATTGGGTAAATGCACTAGCTATCGCCGCGCGCTTTAAGGTTACAGGCCACTTTCAGGCCTTCCTTTGCTAGCATGTCGGAGTTTAGCTTGGTACTCCTCTCGCTGAGAGTAAAAGATGTTTTTTTTACTGAGTATTTTGTGCGTTTATTCCCTTTAAGTGATAACACTGCCACGAGCTGATGCCACGTGCCTGCTGGGATTATAGGCCCACGGGGCCTTTCCTTAGTGCATGATGGCGTATGTTGTACTCCTCTTGCTTAAAGAGTAGAAGGTACTTCACCGAGTGCACTGCTCGTTGGTTTGTGTTGGACGGGCTGTCTCCTGGGCACTTGCAGCTGTTATGTCTTGGTGTTTGCTCCACCTTGATATGCAATAGGGTGTGGCCCTACAGGCCATCCTGGGCTACCGCCGTCTGCATTCAGTTCTAGTTCTCTGGTGAACTCTGGTTATGTTGTAGGCCCTTTTCCCAGCCTCCATGACTATGTGCCCGCTTTACGGTCTGTCTGTTAGGTTGAGCTTTGTACTTCCCTTCGGGGTTAACTGCGTAATTGTGCTTAGCTCCCTAAGCTGGTATGGTTGTAGACTTCTATGAAGTCTCCCGTTAGACCGGCCCCCAGGCTGGTTTGTGTTCCCCTGGGTCAGGGGTCTTTAGCGCACAGCCTCCTCAGCACCTTGTTAACGGCTGAGTAGATCCTTGGATGAGTGGTTGTACTCCCCTCATACGAGGGTCCAGAGCGTTTAGCTGAGTTCCGCTCTCCAGGATGCCCATCTCTGCGTGTGGGTTTGAGTTGCTTACTGCCCTTTCGCAGTCGCTCTTTCCTGCTCTCCTCTCTGGAGTTTGCGCTTGGAGATTCTGTATATCAGACAAGGTTGGCTAGGCCAGATTTAGCTTCGCTGGATCTGGGTAGGCCTCCTTGGTGGCGGCGGGATGGATTTTTCCCCCTGAGTGACTGGCCGAGGTTCCTTTGGTTCCTTGGCCACATTCCCTTAAAGGGACCACCCCCTCTCGGGCTGTTGGTTCCAGATGCTCGAGCAGCCTTGGTAGGCTTTTTTCGGAAGGCCTCTTTTAGGCTCAGCTTGGGCTGTTGGCCGTAGGGAATGCTGTCACTGACAGCCTTGGAGTTCTGCCCCCGGTTTTTCCCTGGAACTGCCGGATGTGTGTCCAGACATTTGGACTGGCATTCTCCTCTAGCATGGCGGCGTGGGTATATCGTTCCCCATAGCGCAGTCAGCGCAGAGTGGAGTTCCCTTTCGAAAGGGAACGTCTCAGGTTACGTATGTAACCATGGTTCCCTGAGAACAGGGAACGAGACTCTGCGCTTTCATGCCATGCTGCGGGATGCCTGCTACAGTCGCTCAAAGACAAGAAGATGTCGGCTGTTTCCCCAGGCGCTCCCTTTATACGTCACGGTTCGCGCCGTTTGACGTGATAGGCTGTCGCCGGCCAATAGGATTGGAGTGTGGTGATTTTTGGCATTTCGAGCACGGGTCACGGAGGACGTTCCCCATAGTGCAGTCAGCGCAGAGTCTCCTTCCCTGTTCTCAGGGAACCATGGTTACATACGTAACCTGAGACGATTTTGTCTCATTATAAAAACAGAAAACAATGTTACAGAAAATATAATGAGCTAGGCAGTTTATTTTAGTTTTACACAGTCAAATACCTCTGAGATGTCTCTTTTCTCCAGTTTGGCCTCTCCCAGAAACTTTGGCAGGTCCCTTTTGAGAATTTGCATCACTTTTTCTCTAGCGTGCTGAAGATCTTCTTCCTGAAGGATTTTTTGGGCAGCCTGAAGGATTTCTCGTGCCGTCTCTGGTTTTTTGTCTTTTTCAAGTTTCTTTACATCTTTTTGGATTTGCTCTGCAGCTTTTTGAAGTTTTTCTGCACCCGTTCTGAGTTTCTCTGCAGCAGTTTCAAGTATTATTTTGTCTTCATCTGGCTTTCTTTTGTCATCTTTTAGATCTCTTTGGGCATTTTCAAGTATCTTTTTGTGATCATACTCAGGGTACAATATTTTCTCAAGAATATGATCTGTTAGAAAAGGAAGAACAAAACTATTGTTCTTTCGCATTTTAGTTGAAACATTCCTAATAACAAATCCATAAACAACTTACTGAGTAGATTATAGATAAATCATTGTACCTTATGTGGATATAATTCCCTCTCCCTCCCTTTTCCTTTTCTTTTAGTCTCAAACACAAGCTTCCCACTGACCTGTGAGTTTAATGTATTCTTCCATATCATTTATCGCTTCAGAGATCTGCAAATGGCCATCAGCTTTTACTAGGGCTTCTGTAATCCTAAAATGCAAAGAAAAATGTATATATGTTGTGTATATTACAGGGCCTATATTAAATAACAAAGCTTGATGTACTAAATTTTCCAATACCAAGCTGGAAACAGGACACAAAAATATGCAGGCAGCAACAAAAATATACATGTATCACAGCTATAAAAGAAATAATATACTTTTTGTGGTATAATGTAACCCTAGAGTCAGTCAGCCAGCAAAAAAAAAAAGATTCTGCAGCAGTCATTATACAAAAAATGTATTGATTCTGTGATTGACCATTATATCAAGTATTTCAGCGAGCCTATTTAATTTGTGACACACACACAAACACACACAAAAAACCCATAAAGCTTACATGGTTTCAATAATATTGACAGTCTTGTGCTGGTAGGCCTGGCGATGCAGAGTGTATCTGGTGCGAAACATGTCAAAAATATTATCTGCCTCCTGTTAGAGAAAGATCAATGCAGCAGGATGTGATGAACATGCAGGCCTTTATTTACATACCTTACTAAAAATTAAATAAGATTAATTATATTATATTATATTATATTATATTAAATTATATTATTGTCATGCGTTGCTCGCACAGGAACACACAACGAAGGAGACTAGATTCAACTAAGTCTTTACTTAGGAAATCCAAAGGATACAGGCAGAAATGCAACACAACACAGGATATACGAGACCGGACAATGAACACAGGGAAAACAGGAACTGATATACACAGACATATTAACTAAAAGGACAACAGCTGTGATGAATGTGATGAGTGTCCATGGTAACAGATTGTGGCGGGAAAACAGAACAAAGGAGCACATGTGACTAATGAAAACAAACTAAAAGTCCATGAAAACTAAAACGAGCATAACATAACTGTGACAATTATATTATATTATATTATATTATATTATATTATATTATATTATATTATATTATATTATATTATATTATATTATATTATATTAACTGGCAAAGACCTACAGCTTGTTGATAATTTTATATAATAAAACAAAAGATATTAGCACAGACCTTTATCCAACAATTCATTTCAACTCGATTTACTTCATTAAATGTAATGAAAGTGTTAAAGGGGGCAGTTCTCCTCTGGCTATTAATACAAGTCATGCATATGTTAGTTAGGGTAACTCAGTAGATATATTTATATTTGTATAAATATATAATATATTTGACTGCACTATAAAAAAAAAAAAAATACAAAATAACGAATAAATAAATAAATAAATAAATAAAAATGCCAAATCACTAAGTCGAGGCATCAGAAGTGGTAGGGGCAGTATATCATAGATTTGTACCACAAGATCATGGAAAGATCTGCAAATGCATAAAATGAGACAAAAGATGCTGTAGAGTCATAGACTGATTCATTAAAATTATAATATACTATACTACAATATAACATAACTTATTTAACAAATAACATATTTACTATTTAGCATTTTAAAAGTCCTTTTTTATTTATTTATGTTATTATTTTTTGCAAAGTGGTATGTACAGATTGATGAGAATAAACGTATTAAATGTACCTTGTCCCTGTAGCAGATGGATCGCCTCGTTTTTTCAGCCTCATCCTTTATCTTCACTTCACACACTCGAGCGAACTTCAGCAGCCGCTGATGGTCAAAGCTCTTTGAAATGCCAAGATGATGACAGTCTCTGTGAGATAAAACTCAATGATGATTAAAGTACAATGATTCAGGTTTAACGAATTATAATTTCTTTGAACTATATGATCTTCCCCAAATGCTTGTATTTGTTTAAAGCTTGGATGACAATTTACAATAAAAAATACAAATTATAACATTACATAGTGTTTATGCTTTAGATACACTTTTCCACTTTTTTTTTTTTGTAAAATTACACAAAATATGACAACCAGGTCTCATGTTAATTCAATAATGCAAATCAGTTCACTAGATAAAATGGTAACACTTCACATTAAGGTTCCCTTTGTAAAGGGTATCATAATTAGACTGAAGGGTGTATTTGTGCTTTTCTTGTTAATATCTCATGACTGCCACTTTTCTTACTATGTTGCTTACCAGAAGTTTCTGTCTTACCCATGATACTCTCCAAAAAGGTCATTATGTCTATCCACAGCAGTGTATAAAACTGATTTCTTGTTTTTAAGATGAAATTCCAAATATATTTTGAAAATAAAACATAAGACAATAACCATAACTTGATGAGATATTAATAGTGAAAAATGTAATTCCTGTATTAGTTTTCTGTGAATTTTAATGTTAAGTGGAAACTTGTGAACCATTTAGTCATGAGTTATAAACATTAATAACCTGGAGAGTATCATGGGAAAGACAGAAACTTCTGGTAAGCAACATAAGAAAAGTGGCAGTCATGAGATATTAATAAGAAAAACAAATACACCCTTCAGTCTAATTATGATAGTCAATTTTTGTTGCATCATGAAATAAATCAAGAATGTGGTTTTGAGTTAAATAAGTGTGAATAAATACATTTATTAAGCATTTATAACATGTGAGTTAAAAACGGATCATTATTTGGCAGGTATTGCATTAAAGTCGCCCATTTTATTAATACAGTTATAACTGCATTATTAATTATTTATAATGCATTTGTAAATGTCTTATTACTCATTAACAAACACCTTTATAAACCTTTTACAAAAGGAGCCTTAATGTAAAGTGTTACAGATAAAATTATTGTAAGATATCATATAACTTGTTTGGTTTTCTTCCATTTTTATGCTGAAGCATGTGTATTGTATGAAGTGCTATACAAATCAAACTGACTCGACCTGTTGACCTTGAAGCATATGTTCACTAATCAGAAGAAAGTTTCTCATGGGCAAATACATTGTTACAAAAAAAAAAAAAAAAAGAATATATTTTGTTTCCATCATAATAAATGATGGGTCAACCCATCCATGGATGTCCAGAGGTTATTTCCTGTCCATCAAAACTGCATACAGCATGGGTCACATAAAAAAATAAAATAAAATAAAGAATTCTAAATGGATAATTACCGAGCAAAATAGTCCCATTTGTCCACATCAATTTTGTTCCTTTCATTTGACACAATCTCATACAGGAAAGCTTTGTCCTCAGTCCTGCCCTCTGCTGTCCACTGGAAGAATGAAAACACTTTTACCAACTATTAAACACTGATATACTGAAAGTTGTCTGCAATCACAGTTAACTAGAGTTTGTACCCCTTTCTTTGACGTATCCACACCCTTTATTAATTCTCTAATAAAGGAAAGGTCATTTTCATTAGAATCGAATTTCAGTCCATATTCTTCCATCAGCTGCTTCAGTCCATTCTCTTTCACCAAGTGCTCAAACATCTGAATTGAGGCTACTTCATGCTGAAAGTAACAACCACACACACACACACACACACACACACACACACACACATGTTTGTTTTTGTGAATTGTGGGGACTTTCCATAGACTTCAATGCATTTTACACTGAACAAACTGTACATTCTATCCCCCTACCCTGCCCCTACCCCTAAACCTAACCCTCACAGGAAACTGTGCAAACTTTTACTTTTTCACAAAAACTCATTCTATATGATTTATAAACCCATTTACATTGTGGGGACCGCTGGCTGGTCCCCACGATGTAGGTGAACTCAGGTTTATATTACATCATGGGGACATTTGGTCCCCACAATGTAATATAAACAAAAGCACACACACACACACACACACACACACACACACACACTCATTAATGTAGAAATCAAAAATTTTCACAAACAAATGTATTTAAATTAAATTAGATTTTCTTTATAGATTTCTGTCTTCTTTTGCTTTTTGCTTTTTAAATTTAACTAAGAGAATAATGAAGCTTTAGTGTTATTTCATTGCATGCTGACACAAATTGCAAAAATCAAACTGTAAAGGCAAAGTAAACATGAACATTTTAATCTGTGTCTCTGTTACACACAGTACACTGGACCAGTGTAAAGTTTTTTCCTTTAGTTTCATTATTAGAGTTGAGTAGATCGTGGAGCATGAGGTTAAGTCAGTAACATCCTCAGATTGTGAACGGATCTGCAGTGATAATGAGTTTCTGCATTAACTGTCTGTTTAAACCCTCATTAAAGAATAAAGAGCATCTCATTTGCCCTCAGCCTGAAGTCTTGTGTATGTAGTTTGACGCACCTTCCATTTGAGACCTAGCAAAAAGAAGAGAAAACAACACTAATTATATATGAAATGTTTTACATTGTGTTTTTCAATAAAGGTTAATTACCAACTAAAGACCACAAGACAGTGACATTTGCATGACTTAATATGACATTAAAGGTGTACCAATTAATTTAATTTGATGCTCTGGACTGACACCTAGTGGCATGAAGTGTTACACTAAATCAGTATTTGACGTATTATGTGATCTGTTCCTTGTAAAGTAAAACATCTCATCAGGCTCTTGGTATGCCTTCATATAATGTGAATGTTCATCATTTTAAACATATCTTCAAACAGTATTAACTTCTTCATATGCAAAACTTTTTAATGTGGAAAAGTTACTGAGTTCATCTTTTAAGGAACTGTTTGTCCAAAATTAATTAATTTACTTTTACAATTAGTAACTGTGGTTCTCAGCCCTGTTCCTGGAGCCTTCTCAACATACACATTTTGAATCTTTCTTTGTCAGACACACTTCTTTAAAGTTTTGGGGTCTCGGTCGAATCAGGTGTGTTTGATTGGGGAGACAAAATGTGCAGGAAAGGGTTAAGAACTAACATTAGATGCTTCAATTTAAATGTTTTAAAGCATCTTCAAACCTTAATTAAATAGAAAACTTGTAACAAAAGACATTTTGAAGCACTCTTTCCATACAAAAGCAGTTCCAAAAAGCAAATGCAGACTACTCTTTATTCACTAATAATCCGTGTGAAGATCATGATTAGTCCATGTTCATATCCAGAATTCAGAAATGGAGATGATATTGATGCAGAAACACAATTATTTCTCACGTGTCAAAGTTTAACATGTTGGAAGAGAAGCAATAAATAACCATTTAAATTTGATTATTTAAAGCTGTCATATGACTTCAGAACATTTGGAATATAGTGCATGGTATGGACTACTACAACAATGACAACATTAATTATGATTATAAATTTAATGGTGCCTTTGTTCTTTTTAATATTTGTGATATATTTTTTTCTATGAACTGCTGTTTTATTGAAAAGAGCTGTGTGAAAGTTAACTAATCTTTTAAAATTCCACCATGATGTGGGTTTTAATTATATTAATAATTAATAATTGCTGATTTAAACACCCAACTCCAAACAGAAAGACTAGAGAAGTTAGAAATATTTACCAGGCTTGACTGCAGGAATGAAGAGCAGATCAAACAAATGAGAGAATGGACCATGACCTTAAGAATGAAAAACAAATGTAAAATTGATATCTGTATAAATAAATATCGGTAGGACCACTAGCAGTTGACACATCCAAACCCTTAAGAAAATATATTTCCATATATTTATGATCAATATATTAAATGGTTGGTAACATTTTACAATAAGGTTTAATTTGTAATTTATTATATTATTTATTTGTTGTTGTATTAACATGAACTATCCATGAACAATACATTTGTTGCTGTATTTGTTAATCTTTGTTAATGTTAGTTAATAAAAATGCAGCAATTCATAGTTCACAGATTAACTCATTTTAACAAATACAACTCTTGATTTTAATAATGTAAATGTTTAAATTAGCATTAACAAATATTAATAAATGCTGTATACTGTAAGTGCAGTTCATTATTAGTTCATGTCAGCTAATGTAGTTTATTAATGTTAACTAATGTTAACTAGTTAGTTCATGTCTTTGTATTAACAACGTTGAGTAAAACATGCTTGAGAAATTGAAGGAAATCAGTTTCCACACACTGTGTAAAAAAAAAAAAAAAAAAAAAAAAAAAAAAACTTGCTTGGTTTACCTCAAAAATAATTGAGGCTAATGTTCGCATCAGAATTTTGAGTATTTTGAATTCAACTAATTAGTGTTTGACATTACAAGTGTAACGTATACTGTCACATACAATACACGAATACTAGAAATTCCTTATATATTTTTTAATAAATTAACACAATTTATTATTACAAATATTTTTCAATATTTAAACCATTTAGATCATAAATACATGGAAATATATTTTCTTTCTGTGGTGGCAGATCCATCACTTTCTGCATTTTATTACAAATTAAATGATTTTTAACATTTTGACAAACTTCAGTCCCGGCAGCCAATAACTTAAGTGAAAATGTAAGTGGGGTAAGCTAGTACATAAAGTTACACAACTATAACAATAACAATACAGAGGAATGATAGTTGGAAAACATTCCTCCTGCTGAATGATAACAACACTGCCATCAGAACCCACCTGATAGAAAAAGCAAAGCAATGTCCAAATGTCTAATATATGGTTTAAATGTTTTATACACTGTAAAATATGTCTTGCAAATTTACTGTTAATTTTACAGTTCTTTACCATTATCTACATTACAGTATGTTGCTGTAAAAATATCATGCACTGGCTGACTGCCATTTAAATTCATAAACTAATATTCTAAATGAGCATATTATTCACTTGAACTTATTTCATTTGAGTCCACTAAAAAAAAAGAATATTACTAAAGTAAAAATAACCAAATAAAAAAAAAAAGTCATTAAAACTAGAAACATCAAGTCAGCTTAAATCTCTTGCAGATAACTGCTAGCTAACAACAACAGCACATGTGCAATTAAAATTAGCTAAGAGATTGTCACAGCATCCACAACTACACAGTTACTGTCTTTAAATAAATCAACATGCAGCAGAGCATCAGTGTTTCTGGATCATCACTGACTGAAACACAGGATCTGCTCTTCAGCACAATGGTGACCCACAAAACTCAGACAACAGAAACCCTTTAAATCCCAACAAACATTAAACACCAACATCTTGTGCAAAAACACGTAAAATACAACTCCAATTTAACATTTACTTTACTGATCAATTATTGAGTTCTGTTCAATTTCACTGATACTTCAGTTAAATTAACTTGTTTCATTCAATAAATTTGGCTGTTAGGTTTTACAGTACATTGCTGTTTTTCATGATTACGGAAATCTACCGGAAACAGAGTTCCCCAGTGTTTAATGAACACTTATATGTGTCCACACTACAGAGTGTAGAGTAACACTGAAGCAGCGTTAAAGTTAATGAGATAATTCAGTGATTAATTAAGTGATGATTGAGAATTAGTGATGAACACCTGCCGTTAACAAGCATAATCACTGAAGGGAAGAGAAACAACAATAGAAGAAAGAGACAAGACCAGCAGAACTTGTGCAGCAAATGAATTGTGAGGAAACATTAATGTCATTGCTAAGGAACGCAAAGCTATTTCAGAAAATATATTCCCTCCATGTCCACTAAGAGCTTTCACAAACTACTAACTAGCTCTGTGGACCCAGAAATATTGTACCAGTCTTAATAATGTAAACTTTTGATGAATTATGTTTTTGGCACTCACCTAAGTCATGGCACAGACCAGCAATTTGGACACAAAGAACATCTCGATTGTTAATATGCAGCTCCGGCTGTTTCTCTTGCAGACTCTTGACCAGACATCCAGCTAAATGTGCCACACTAACACAACAACAACAGAAACACACTTTAATTATGTGAACACGTGATAGATAAACAATTTAACTGATTAAAGATAATAAATAAATAAATAAATAAGAGTTAATATAGTCAAATAATATATATATATATATATATATATATATATATATATATATATATATATATATATATATATATTAAAATATCCAGCAACCTTATTATAACACACTCAAATGTATTATTAGTATAATTGTTTTGACAGCGCTGCGTTACTCCACAAATTTAATTCATCAAATAAAGTGAGCTGTATGAGTAGTAACTCAGCTCTCATGGTTATTACATTAGAATGAATTAAAATAATGTGAATTTAAGTGTAACAAATCTCAAGTTCAGGGAATAAGGAGGAGGGAACCACCAAACATTAAATGTAACTTTAATAATAAACTACAAAATGAACTAAAATCATATACATAATAAAAAAGCAACATAAAATTTCCCAGTCCTGGTCCTCTCTCGCTCTTCACTAGCCGAAAGAGAGTGTGTTAGTGCATGCCAGGGCCAGTCGTGTTTCCACTATCAATATATATCAATCACGATACCAGATGAGGAATAAGGGTCTGATCTAATGAAACCATCGCTTATTTTCTGAAAAACAATTTAAAATTATATAAGTTTTAACCATAAATGCTCATCTTGAACTAGCTCTCTTCTTCTTCTTCTCTATTAGAATTCCAGCAGTGTAGACACTGCTAAGTGTATTACTGCCCTCCACAGGCCATAGTTTGAACTAATTGTTATATACTTGCACTAACATATTGAATATGACAATTTAGTTCAAACTTTGGCCTGAGGAGGGCAGTAATACACTTAGCAGCGTCTACACTGCTGGAATTCAAATAGAGAAGAAGAGAGCTAGTTCAAGATGAGCATTTATGGTTAAAATGTATACAATTTTAATTTTTTTTTTTGAAAATGAGTGATGGTTTCTCTAGATAAGACTCTTATTTCTCGTATGGGATCATGTAGAGCTCTTTGAAGCTGAAGTGAAACTGTAATTTTGACCTTCAACCGTCTGGAGGCCATTGAAGTCCACTATAAGGAGAAAAATCCTGGAATGTTTTCATCAAAAACCTTCATTTCTTTTCGACTGAAGAAAGAAAGACATGAACATCTTGGATGACATGGGGGTGAGTAAATGATCAGGAAAAGTTTATTTGAAAGTGAACTAATCCTTTAACATTAATAATAAAAATAATAGATTATATGAATATATTTCAATTAATTTTAAGATCAAAGATAGCTTACGATCATTTTCTGACAGTGTGAGAAATTCAGCATGTGTGTTTGCTGTTGCGACCTACTGACCAGCCAATGAAAATGCGACATGAAATCAACGTGACATGGCGCTAAAACTTAAAACTGTTTACCTCAAGCTCTTTTCCCTTCTTCTTTCACCGCTTCCTTTTTATTTTCAGCACACATAAAAACTACAACTGCCAAAGTGTGATTCAACATGGTGTTTTTGTTTACCACTAGCACATGCTGATGACGTTTTATTACACCACACACTTATGTCACTGATAGTTCCTAGTGCTGGTTCAGACCCTACACTGAAACAGGAGCTAATTTAGTTCCCCCAAAAGGAGTTTCTAGAATTAAAATTGCAGGTATGTCAGAGGCAGCCCGATCAAGAGTCGTAAATATCAACATGGGGGCTCTGACACGATCGGGAGCATTAAATAACTGTAATGATAACACAATTGAGGATTTTTTGGACAAAAAATTGTTAGCCACAAGCCTTGAATCCCCCCACCCCCTGATCTTTAGGGTGTGCAGATCGGGCTCAAAATCTTGCTTAAAATCATCAAGTGTGTGCCTAAATAGCTTATCATTTAATTAACTGACAGCCCACTGGCTAATCTTCAACATGTTTGCTCTTAAACGTGTGTTATGGATTTATCTATTTTTAGTTTACACCTAATTTTTTTTTTTTTTTAAAGTTACATATATAGTCCAGCTTCAAAATAATAATAATAAAAATGTTGGAAACATACAGCACAATTACTAAAACTTTACAAGTAAAATGAAAAATATACATTTTAAAAACAACTAATTAAAATATTACTGTAATTATATATATATATATATATATATATATATATATATATATATATATATATATATATATATATATATATATATATATATATGCATTTTAGACTTCTAGATATTTGCACTTTACTGAAAGACATGTTTGTATTGTATATACTGTATTTGTTGTATATTTGCATCACCCAATGGAGTGCTCAAAGCGGTTGTGTGAAGCCCCAGGAAAGACCCAGTATCCCGCTCCCAGCTGTTTGATGTGTCGGAGTCTCTGAAACTGAGGCGTATCTATGATCTTCACCAGCAGGGGGTGCAGCTCAATGTGACCATGAACAGAGTCATTAACAACCTACAGGTTACACAATTCACAGTGCACTCCACATTATCACTTTTATATATTAAACTACTATGAGCATTTATAAGGGTCATCCTCATATTATCTTGTCTGTATGTTGGTAATCTGGACAAATATTTTTGACCATAGAATATGTTATGGGTTTCAAGATTTTAATAACAAAGGATGACTCAAACTATAGCATATTCAGATCTTCTTCTATATATCTTGTTGTTATATTGATCTTACCTTCACATCAGTTGGAAGCTCCAGTGAGTATTTCTCTGCAATGTTTTCCAACTCCCCATTGATCTTCTTTTTTCTCACTGTGGGATCTAAAAAGCATTTTACACATTCATTGTAAGAAATAATGTATTTCAGTTAAACAACAAGAAATCCCAAGAATAGTAGCACTGCTGTAGCATATTGTAGATCATTTTAAAAATATGGTTTGCATATCTGATCTTTAGGAGCAATTAGATTAAATCATCTTTGTTTGTGAGTTTGTAAAAATAACTGAATCCCTCTGCTGATTTGTTGATCTCTGGAACTCATAATGCTGGATCATCAGTTACAAACTGAGCACTAACAGCACTTTTTCCTCACTCTATCAACATCTTTACAAATTATTTCTCTCTGTCTTGCAAGGAATCATTTGCTTTAGTGTCTACACCTTCTTCTTCACAAGATCTGCTTCCTCCTCCTGCCTCTACCTCTTCTTCCTCTGGTGTACCTCGACAAGCATGATGAGCACAGGACTGATAATACCCTGAGCCATAAATGACATGTCTGATATTTATGCTATCATCAGTTACGTGCATAGTAAGAATAGTGCTGAATAAGTGGTAGTGGCAATGGAATTAGTATTACTTTAATCAGTTTATCTGGCCTTAGCTTCACACACACTCCGAGCAGCAGCTCCTGCTGCTTCACTCTCTCTGACTGTTTCTGGATAAGAGAGTGTTTAGTGTTATTTTTCTTCTTTTCCTTTCTTTTGATTTTATTTGATATTTGTAACCCTTTTGAGAGATTAATGCATTCATGCATTTCATATTTATGTAACACAGGGAAACTATCAATAGAAATTCAAGACCACCATTTTTGTCACAATATTATTTGACTATTTTGTTTGGTTCTTTGTATTCAGTTCCTGTTGTCATGTTTTGCTATTGTTACTTTGTTGAGTGATGTATTTCCTCCTGCTCATTGTTTAGTGTGTGTTTCTATAGCCCAGTTTGAATTGTTGTCTGTTCTTAATGGTGTTGCTATATAATTTGGTTCTCTATACTGCATTGTTTCATTGATCCTGTATTGTTTTGATCTTGTTTCAGGAAGTTAAGTTAATACCTCTCTCATCACACACTTGTTCTGAAAGTTTAAACTCCACAGGTCTTTCAAAGCCTGGCTCTTTTCATGACCATAGCTCTTTTGCTGATTTAATATTCATATTAAGAATAAATGTCAGAATATATGGAATTGGTGTTAAAAAGAGAAAAAAGAAGCATGAGCTAAGACTTTTTGTATTAAAAAAAAAAAAAAAAAACCTAGACTGAGGACATCAGTGCATGAACAAAGACTAAACTGTTTGACACTGATGTCAAGTGTGTATACTGTTAACAAAAAGCCAGGAATTTACAGGATTAAAGAGTATTATTTTTCAATAAATTACTGTAGTCAGAAATTTACAGTGAAATTAAGGCATGCTGTGTCATTTTCTTACAGATTACTGTGAATCAACAGCAGAATGATGCTGACATCACGGTAATTTACTGCTCTTGTTTTACTGTGAATTCACATGATAAAGTTGTCTTTAACCATGACACTGTAAGACATTATATTGTGTAGATGTTTTGTAGTGTTCATTATATTCATTTTCAAATTTCTGTTCTAGCCAAGTCAGAAGTGTGACAAATGAAAACATCTGTTAAAACAACGACAAGCTGGAATATAAAATAAACTAAATGGCTGATTTTAAGAATTCAGCATAAAGTTTTACCCATATCTTATTTCAAATTCATAATTGTTTGTAGATGGATATTTCACAATAGTGAAGCAGATGCTGAGATTTAACTTTGAAAAATGTGACATCATCTTGCAATACAAGATTTTTTTTCCTTCCATCACCTCATGATGCACAGAAATCAATACTCCACATACAAAACACAACAATGATGACACTCAACAAATAATAATAATAATAATAATAATAAAAGATAAATTCTGAACATTATGAAATAAGACAAATTGCTAAAAGTGAAACAAATATAAGTTGAGCTGCACAGATAAAACTAACAAGAATCAAGAAACTCCACATGCCGCACTGCATGCGTTGTACCTTCATATACATATTCACTGTAGAAATACAGTATGATATTGTTTGTTTACAGTATTTTTTTAAACTGCAGATATATACGAGAGAAGTCCTACTGTGGAATTAGTGTGAAAGTCATGCAATTATTAACCTAGAATATACTGTAATTTCACACTAACATTTTAACAGTGTATGACATTGAATGTCAGCTTAAGTTTAAGGATTAATTAATTAATTTTAAAGAAGAGTGTGAATAAATTAGTTTAGTGTTGAGTTTGATTTAATTTGTAGAGTTGTTTCTCAATAATGTTTTAGCATTATTAAGCATTACAATAACAATATAAAATAGATTACAGTAAAGAACTGTAATTTCAGTCACATATTCATTGTAAACACATCAAGTCACCCTTATTTTACAGTAATGGCTGTAGCAACATACATATATTGCCAAAAGTATTGGGACAACCTTTTTAAATCTTTGAATTCAGGTGTTCCAATTACTTCAAGGGCCACAGGTGTATAAAATCAAGCACATAGGTGTAATTCAAGCGTGGTATGTGATAGGTTGCCACCTGTGCAATAAGTCCATTCGTGAAATTTCCTCATGACTAAATATTCCACGGTCAACTGTTAGTGGTATCATAACAAAGTGGAAGCAATTGGGAACAACAGAAACTCAGCCACAAAGTGGTAGGACACGTAAAATCACAGAGCAGGTCAGCGCATGTTCAAAGTTTGGTAGAGGGGGGATTATGGTGTGGGACTGTTTTTCAGGCTTGACCCTTAGTTCCAGTGAAAGGAACTCTTAATGCTTCAGCATACCAAGACATTTTGGACAATTTCATGCTCCCAACTTTGTGGGAACAGTTTGGGGATGGCCCCTTCCTGTTCCAACATGACTGCGCACCAGTGCACAAAGCAAGGTCCATAAAGACATGGATGAGTGAGTTTGGTGTGGAGGAACTTGACTGGCCTGCACAGAGTCCTGACCTCAACCCGACAGAACACCTTTGGGATGAATTAGAGCGGAGACTGCGAGCCAGGCCTTCTCGCCAACATCAGTGCCTGACCTCACAAATGCGCTAATAGAAGAATGGTGAAAAATTCCCATAAACACACTCCTAAACCTTGTGGAAAGCCTTCCCAGAAGAGTTGAAGCTGTTATAGCTGCAAAGGGTGGGCCAACTCCATATTAAACCCTACAGATTAAGAATGGGATGTCATTAAAGTTCATGTGCACGTGAAAGCAGGCGTCCTTAAACAATTTTGGCAATATAGTGTAGATCTTTTTTTTTTTTGGATCAACAAATTTAATGCAAGTTTTCACTATACACTCCTTGTTTGACCATTTTGGCATATTTGTAGTTTGGCAAGAATGAATTGCCTTTAGTCTTTACAGCAGTGATTCTTTGATTATGCGTGCCTGTATTTAACTGAGGCCCCAATGAAAGCTTTGACCCCAGGTCCCTACATCACAATCAAGTACATCACAATATAGAAGAGGATTGCAGCTTCCATTTCATGTCGACTTTAACTTACCAGCAACAGTAATATGAAAATATGACGAGAAGTGAGAGGAAATTATTGAAAAAAAAAGATAATATATATATATATATATATATATATATATATATTAGGGATAACATCACAAAACCAAGTCTTTCTGCACCTTTTCTTTTTCTTTTCAAGAGATTAAAATCACATTGAAATCAAAACAATTTGCTAAAAAGAATCATAAAAGGTAAAAACTCACATAACCTCTGTGTTCTCTTACCTGTTGTTTGATCAAACAATGTTTTTATTTTTTTAACAGTGTTGTCGAAAGTTTCTTCATCAGACATCTTTCCTCTTTTTCTGTTGTCCATCTGTTGTTGTCAGTTTGGTCAGCTGTAACAAACTACAGTATGTTAATGAAGGTGTGTCGCTTTGCTTTCAGCTTTTATACCTGTGAGTCTGTGAGGGGTGTGTCACAAACACTGCTCAGCTTGATCACTGACATTAGAGACATCAGCAGAGGTGAAGGTATGACAGAAATTAAAGATGGGTCAAAAATAAAAACAAAAAAACTGTGAGGCTGGAGCTAAGTATCAACTTTATTTTGCCAACGCGAAGGCCTTTGTCAGGGCTAAAAGGTTTCAGGTGTGTATAGGTTCCTTTAAATACAAACAGAAACAGAATTCAAAGTTGCAATGTACCAATGAAAAAATTGCATAAAATAACATCCACCAATCACAAAGCTTATAATAAATAATCGTGTATCAACCAATGATCATCAAGGAGAATAAATAAATAAAATAAAAGCCTATACAGAATGTACACCTTTGTATCAGAGTATATCAGAGTATAGAAATATGTTTATAAGAAATCTTTTAAAGGTGCCCTAGATTGTTTTTTTACAAGATGTAATATAAGTCTAAGGTGTCCCCTGAATGTGTCTGTGAAGTTTCAGCTCAAAATACCCCATAGATTTTTTTTAATTAATTTTTTTAGCTGCCTATTTTGGGGCATCATTAACTATGCACTGATTTTTTCAGCACGGCCCCTTTAAGAGATGCGCTTCCTCTGCCACACGAGCTCTCAACTATATATACATCGCATAAACAAAGTTTACACAGCTAATATAACCCTCAAATGGATCTTTACAAGATGTTCGTCATGCATGCTGTATGCATGCTTCGAATTATGTGAGTAAAGTATTTATTTAGATGGTTACGTTTGATTTTGTGTGAGTTTGAGGCTATGCTCTGTGGCTAAAGCTAACATTACACACTGTTGGAGAGATTTATAAAGAATGAAGTTGTGTTTATGCATTATACAGACTGCAAGTGTTTAAAAATGAAAATAGCGACGGCTCTTGTCTCCGTCAATACAGTAAGAAACGATGGTAACTTTAACCTCATTTGACAGTACATTAGCAACATGCTAATGAAACATTTACAAAGACAATTTACAAATATCACTAAAAATATCATGATATCATGGATCATGTCAGTTATTATTGCTCCATCTGCCATTTTTCGCTGTTGTTCTTGCTTGCTTACCTTGTCTGTGCACAGATCCAGCCGTTAATAATGCCTTTCCTTGTCTAATGCGTCAAATGGGCTGGCATTATGCAAATATTGGGGTCATACATATTAATGATCCCGACTGTTACGTAACAGTCGGTGTTATGTTGAGATCCGAGTGTTTTCCGGAAGTCTTTTAAACAAATGAGATTTACATAAGAAGGAGGAAACAATGGGGTTTGAAACTCAATGTATGTCATTTCCATGTACTGAACTCTTGTTATTCAAGTATGCCGAGGTAAATTCAAATTCTGATTCTAGGGCACCTTTAAGACCAATTCCTCATTAATCCCAGTAGGGAACAAACTTTTTAAATAAAAAATCCAAAAAGCCTCCCTTCTTTTTCTAGTTAAGTTGATGTTACCTCCTCTTAGTGGAATGTTTATATGCTCAATGCCAAAGTATAGAAAGGAAGACATAGGGTGATTACATTATTTAAAATGTTTTGCTACTGGTTTTGTTATATCACCTCTTTTGATGGAACTCCTGTGTTCTGTGATATTCTAATTATATGACCAGCACCTGTACATATTTACCATTCCATGCACCTTGTTGGTTGTGAAGTTGCACCAGAGTAATTATATTACTCTCAGAAATTAAAGAGGGGCCAGTTTAAGTCGAGTAACCCATTGGATGATGACATCAAGTTTTGACACACAGATTAAACAGAGCAAAGTAGGATTACTTAAAATAACTTAAAATAAAGCATATGTTTTCTGCTTGATCAGAGACTCATTTTGTAAGACATTGCGGAATGGCATAGATTTTTATGTTTTTTTAACCCCTGTGGCTCAATAATCCTACCTGAATTTACCGAGATGATGGCAGGGGTTTTAAAACCACCTCTTGACAATCCATATGTCTCTCTCTCTCTCTGATCCAGAATTGTTATTTTGTCTTTTAATTGCTATTTAATGCATGTACAGTCATGTGAAAAAGAAAGTACACCCTTTTGAATTTTATGGTTTTATGTATCAGGACATAATAAAAAAATAAAAAAAATCTGATCCTTGGCAGGTCGTAAAATTAGGTAAATACTCAGATGAACAACAACACATGACATATTACACTGTGTCATTATATATTTAACAAAAACTAGGCCACCATGGAGAAGCCGTGTGTGACAAACTAAGTACACCCTTATGGCTGGTGTGTAAGTATCAGTCAGGCATTGCTAATCAAATTGTAACCCAGTTGCAAAATATGTTTAAGGAAAAAAAACAAACACTTTGATTTTCTCTCACTCTCTTTTTAAGCCAATCAAAATGTTGTATTGCCTTTGTCCCACCTTACTGCATTGTTCAGTGGTTGAATCGGCTCAGTGCTGATCCATGTACAAAACAGATCACACCCAGTGTAGAGAGTGAGAGCACTTTTATCGGAAAAAGTTATACATATAGAAGAGAAATCGCAGTGGAATGGCATCGATTGTTCATCAGTGTCATTAATCAGGTTTCCTGCGTATCTTGGTGAGTTTTGTCAATTATTTTGTCATTTTAAGTGATTTTGATCTGAATAGCCTACGAGGCTAAACTATGTGCTATGTTACTGCGCATTCATAACAACTACTCTAATTTCAGTGAAATGTTTGTCTTTTTTCTATCATCTTGTTCCATATGCATTTATGCAGGCCAAATAGGCCAAATGTTCTAAATTAGGATGGAAGATAAATTGTCTAGTTTTTTTTGCAAGTGTATATTGAAAATAATATACATTGAGTGTTGTTGTTTTTTTTGTTTTTTTTTCTTATTCTTTTGTACCGTGGGATCTATAGCATAGTGTTTGCAGTTAGGATGATGTTGTTTGATTATTATATTAGACCAATTCATTGAAATGCATCAGTATTTCATTGATGTTTTCACATACAGTGTCCATATATGTAACATGGAAGTTATTTTCATAGAAATGATTATCATTAGGCCTAATTGATGGTAATGTTTAAACAAATGTTTTACGGTCACCAGTTTTGTATACTCAGGTCTGGTCTTTTAGTAACGAGGGGATTCTGTTCCATCGTTGATCGGTGAGGATTGTGAAACCTTAAATGGCGAGCCAACCAACTGGATCTTCTGGAGTCTCTGTGAACTTGAACTTCAAATCCTGAGAAACATTACTTGGTAGGACTGTTACCAACAAAGGATCTTACAGACATTAGAGGACTTTTTTTATTTTGGCCACTTTTGAAAGACTGCCAAACTAGTCGCGCACAATACACATACACTGATAAACGCACTCACCAACATTAGTTTAAAAAGAAATTTTTTTTATTTCATTTTATTTCTATGCCGGCTACATTCTATTGTGACTTTGTACAATATAATTTTCCTTCTAATGTTACATTGAAACTGTTACAGTGAATCTTTCCATTCGTTTGTGTTGCCATGTCCGAACCTCTTAAGAACCTAGAGTTGTGTATTTACTTATAGGTGGGTTACAAAATGATTAACTGATTATCAGCAAACGTGTCCAACTCTATAAATGTTTTGGCAGTTTTGCTGCTCTGGAGCCTTCAGGTGTGTATTAACACAATGCCAATGAGGGAAGACGTCAGCAATGATCTTAGAGAAGCAATTGTTGCAAAAGTGGAGAAAGTCATACAGAAAATGATTACTTCAAATTATTGATGTTAACCCTCTGGAGTCTGAGGCTGATTTGGGGCTTGGAGAAGTTTTGACATGCCCTGACATTTGTGCTTTTTTCAGTTGTTCATAAACATATTAATGACAAAAGTGTCATTACACTGTATTCAGCACAAACTAGGCTACCATAATATGTGAGGAACGTGTATATACATGTTTGTATTTTTGAAGGAATAATGTTTATGCGTGGTTATTGAAAAAACAAAAAACTTAAGTCACTGAAATAAGGCCAAAAAAAAAGTATATTAAATCTGTGTTCACAAGACTTCTGGGTATTGGAGGTTGTAGACTAGAGTTTTTGCTTCAAAATTATGTAAAAATTATAATGCCTACTTATATATTGATACAATATACAATATTGTACAATATATTATTACAATATATTGATTTAGTTTTTGTAAGACACTTTTTGTCAAGAAACACAGTATGCGCGGAGGCGTGAATCATCATGAATAATGGGTCATTTACACCTGAGAAGACAAAAGAATCACATAATAATGACCTGAAATGACTTGCATATTAATGAGGCCTTTCAGTCAGGTAGGCTGTGAAAAAACCCTCTGTAATAATGTCTCAGCTCATCATAAACAGCAATACTGTGAAATATTATTACAATTTAAAATAATGGTATTCTATTATATTCTTTAAAATATAATGTATTTATGTGATGCAAAGTGTCTGAACAATTATGTTACCTCTGTGGCATTTCATATAGGCTTTTAGCTTAAAAGCATGCACATTTGGAGAAATATTGATGGATTCTTATATGTTTATGTCAATATTCTATACTGAGGAGTAATATTTATTCAGTATTTATTATCATCACTATGAGTGCTGGATACTGTGTTTTCAAATCATTCTTGCAGCCGGAGGGCGCTCTGTGCACATTTAGTCCACAAATTATTCTAAAGAAGAAGAGGACATTTCAGGAATGGTGTTTTCAATTCATACTTGCAGCCGGAGGGCGCTCTCTGTACACCTTTAGGCCACAAATTCATATAAAGAAGAAAAGGAACCAGGAACTAACGGCATGTCTTCTAGAGATCTTTAACCATGGCTTTAACATCCAGATAAACACTTTTCAGGACAATAAATACACGATTGAGACAATGCATACAAGTATTGCCTCTGAATTTGCCTCTGAATAGCGCTGGCTCCGTGGGCGTGGCCGCATTAGCGGATAATGAGCTGAATCTCGGACTTCTGACATGGCTCTCTTTTCATACAGATTACATAAACACAGAATGTTTGTTTTCGATTTGACTTACACGATTTAAAACCTGACATTTCAACGTTTATTTAGACATAAGTGTCTTTTTTTTTTTGTCATTAGTATTCATAAGTTACAGTTCATTTTCTGAGAACTATCAGATTGGACTTCGTTCAGAGGGAGACGAGAGATCACACATCATTTTAGTTTTCTTTATTTAGCAAAAAGCACAACATTGTGTTTTTACTCTGAGTGTACACAAATAAAAGAAGACATTCTATAGTTTCAGTTGATATATTACTTATGTCTCTATGACAAGAAATGACGGATTATTTTAAGTCTGTTTTGCTGCAATGTGAAAAAAATCCTGCAAAACGCGCTGGCGCGTTTTCAGACCTCAGGGAGTTAAAGGTGGTTCTACAAGCTACTGAATAATCAGGTGCACTTAGTTTTTCACACTTCTCCATTTTGGCCTAGTTTTTGGTAAATGAACAATGACCAGTGTTGGGGAAAGTTACTTTTAAAAGTAATGCATTACAATATTGCGTAACTAAAGAAGTAACTAATTGTGTTACTTTGTTGCTTTTTTATGAAAAGTAATGCGTTACATTACTTTTGCATTACTTTTTTCTCACCTGGGCTGGGCTTGCTTGTTTGTTTTTTAATAACAACAAAACAGTTCTATTTTTGGCAAATGTTAAGACTCTTTCACACCAAAAGCATATTAATATTGTTGAATTAGGTCATTGAAGCTCAGAAGCAAAGATATTGGTTAATAAAGTGAGATTAAATACATAAAGTATATCTGTGTTATTTACTATTGTTAATTACAGGTTAATTACAGAAATGTTATAATATGTCATGTGTTGTTGTTCTTCTGAGGTTGTATTTACCTAATTTAAGACCAGATGATTTTTTTATGTCCTGATTAGATGTGCCAATATACAGTAATACATACCGATAATGAACATGCACAATATTGTTACCCTATAGAAACAAAAAACTAAAATAATCTTTATTATGAATAATTCAGATTTTTAGAATACATTAAGAGTACTTTTCCATCAAACGCTAAAATGTACAACACTGTGCTTACACTGCATAAAAAAGGCACACGCAATCTGATTTAACCAACAACTCAGATAGCAACATTGAAAAATCTTCTAACTGATTGCTGCAGGAACTCATGCTGTAGTAACACAGGGTTTATAATGTAAATGTATCAATAGCACAACACAATTGTTAGATTCAAATGACATCAGGCCATTCCATGATGACCACAAAACAATCAACAGACAACCATCATCACCTGATGTCATTTTGCTTTAACTTCCTTTGCTACTGCAAAAGTGTTTAACAAACACACTGTCACAGCAGCCTAAAAAAAACAAATGTATAATAAGAGTTAAGAGCCCAACTAATGAAAACACTAATCACCATTATGGTGACTTCAAATGAAACACAGAGTTAAACCTCTGTTAATTCTCAATAACAACTTCTGTAGATGTAACATAAATAAAGTCAGTCTGGTTAGTAATAAGTGAAGCTGGGGATGCTGTTTGTGGAGTTGTTTAATCAGATCTTCAGAGATTTAATGTCTTTTATCTTCAGTTGATTTCATCTAAGGCTGTGGCTGTAGTCAGTTGTAGTTCTTGTGATTGTCTCTTTCTCTGTTCTCTTCTTTCCTTCAGTGATGCTGCTTGTTAACAGGCTTATTACGGCTGAGATGACTCTATACTTAATATACACAGATTTTGTGGCTCAGATAAGGTCCAGTTTAGGTTTATTTCTTTGCTCTTGGCTGACATGTGGCATTGCTGTGGCCTGCTTGTGGCTCAGATCTGGAAAAAACAGAAATGGCCCACACAAGGACCATAATTCATTGCAGCATGTGGGCCAGATCATCATGCCACATGTGTTTGTCACATATCTAATATTGAATGTTACTTAATCGTTTGTGTTGGGATCACATGAATGAATTTTGTTGCATTAACTGAAACTGGGTGGTGCTTGTTAGTTCCCAGCATGCATTGCATATGGCTGGATCAAGACAGAAAATGTTTTAAAAATAGATGTTATTTTATTAGTTTTGCAGCAAGATGAAAACAGGGGATGCTTGATAGTGTTTAATAGTGTTCAGTGTTATGATAAGTTGGAGTTATTAGAATGTTTTAAATTTCATTGGATTACCATTGTGGAGAAGAGTGGAACATTTGCTTAGGCTGTGGACTCGTGCTTCACAGTCAATTTCTGCTTTGCAATACAAATTAACGTTTAACAGTGTGTGCACTATTGTTGGTTACTAGGTTGTTGACTCCCTACTACAGTCTAATGATTCAGTCACATAACACATATGCAAAGTTGAATTGAATGAAAAAACACATTGGTTGGATGAATGAATCATGTCAGGGAACCTCACAAATTCACTTTGAGATACACACATGATACACATCCAAACACACAACCATACTTAAACAAGAGACAATAAATAAATTCATCGTTTATCTGGATTAAACACTTTGTTTATCCTAAATGTTAGTACAATAAACATAAAATGCATCCTTTCAGAATAAATAAACAGGATGAACATTCCTTTAGTTTGATAGTATCAAATAAAGCACGACAATAAAGACTTTGGACTTGTAATTCTCTATAAACTTATAATCTCTATAATTGGACTTTAATTCTCATGCCAATCATATAAGATTGTTTTATGAGTTTACTGGGCAATAAGTTTGTGTGAAATGATAATTTCAGCTTTATCTCCTCGATTAGTTTGTCATTATCAGATCATTACTGATACTACGACACTAACAGTCTTACTGGCATGTCATTGTTTTGAGGAATTCATATTTTGCTTTATTTTAAAAGAATTGCTTTCCTATATACAAATGAATGCATTTTATATTTGTGCAATAAGGTTAAGCTAGAAAATCAAGACTGCAGTTTTTTTTTTTCTTTCAGTATTTAGTTTGGTTCTTTATATTTTCTGTTCCTTCCCAAAGTTTGATCCCCACACAGGCTTTCAAAGCTAGTTTGATATTGTTGATTCGTGACTGAACATGTTTCTGAACTATAAAGAGTAATTCAGTCTTGTTTTATCTTTATAAGTCTTATTAATGACAGGCTAATGTGAGGTGACGACCTGCCTTTAGATAAAGAAATGACTCAAATACCATCTGGAAATCACACGGGTCAGAGGATAAGAGAACAAAACGGCAACACGCCACTCAAATATTCACATGAGACAGATTAAAAATTAATCACTAGACCTATATGTAATATCAGTCGACTCGACAGAAACAATGACGCCAGTGAAATAATCAAAGCAGTAAATCAGTCATTCTCATCTTCCATCGGAGCCGCAGTGCATGATGGGAGTTTGACTCTCTGGACACTCAGGTTCTTTAAACATACAAAAGATACATAAGTTACCTGTACAGTATTGTGCTTTTCTTGCTTCCAGTTTTATAAGCAGACAGCTTATTATAGTTTGCATTGTACAAGACATGGTTTTATTTTGTTCACGAATAATAGAAAAACATTGTTGTTGTTTTTTTGTTTGTTTTTTTTATGTGGTAATATAAGTGAATCCAGTGAAGCTGTTAAATGAGTAAAACAGCAGACATCGAGAATTGTTCAGATTTGATTAGTTTGAACTAAACTTTTATTAATTTTTGATCATGGGCTTGTGAAAATTTTTTCTCACTGTATCATTTTGATTTGTGTCAGCTAGGAGTTTGATGTCAAATGTAAAGAATTGCCTACTTACCGTGTTTGCCATTTCGTGAGCTTTATGTTTTCAAGTGAAGTGTGATGTTCTTCTTCTGGTTCTTGTGACGACTGTGAGATCCTCTGCTGGGTTTAAAGGTTTCCCTCTGAAGACTGACACACCTATGAGGGCTTTTTCTTTAGAAATGAAACTTCTTTTCTTTAACTTATCTTACGTAATCACACAGGAAACGTCTTAGTTTGAAACAAATAAATCAAACATGATAAAGAGAAAATAAAGGAAAATAATGTATTTCAAAACAAGCTCAATACAATGCAAGTAGCAGGCAACTACATATCCAAATGCCTTTTTTTCTCTCTATGCACATGTGAAGGGATATTTAGGGCTCCAGCTTCTCTAACTAAGAAACACTTTTCTTGTGTAGATACAAAACATCATGCATGGTCTGTAACTGTGATTTCTTAGCTATTTTGATGTGTCAAAATTGTGCTGAATGATCTTCCAGGTTTAAAAGGAATGTTATTTTCCATTATATAAGCTGTGTGTATTTTACTCTGAACACTTCTGTGTGTCTGTTGAGTTCATTCCAATGATCATTCAGCACAATTTTGATGTATGATGTATGAAAACTGCTGACGTTAATTTAACAGCATTTCACAACAGAATAGTTTCAGTTGTCAGTAAATAGGATGTGGCATTAGAGCATGCTCTTGATTTGTAAGATAATGTAGGAACAGAATGTTTAGACCTCATTTATATTTAGAACTCAACGTAACATTTTAGTTAATAAAAACAAAAAATGGATGTAATCTTTGTAAATGATTAACCAACATGTTTGCTGTATTGTATGACAGTGCCAAGTGCCCTTCGGACAACACTTTATTGCCATTCAATTCCTTTATCTTCAGTCACCATAGAGAATGTGTATAAAAAATCAGCTGGTCATTGGCAGGTCATAAAATTTGGAAAATAAAACCTCAGATGAACAACACATGACATATCACACCATGTCAATATTTGTTTAGGAAAAATAAAGCCAAAATGGAAAAGCCAAACTAAGGACACCCTCACTGTTAACGTACAAATTAAGAGGGTAGGTAACGATCAGGTGCTGCTAATCAAATATCTTTGATTAATCAATCATCAGCAAGTCTGATCACCTCTAAAAAAGCTGAAGTTCTGGCAGTTTGAGCATCTGGAGACTTCGGGTGTGTGTTAAACACAATGCCAAGGAGGAAGACATCAGCAATGATCTTAGAGAAGCGATTGTTATTGCTCATCAGTCTGGAAAAGGTTACAAAGCCATTTCCAAACTATTTGAAGTCATTTACAGCGAGGAAGATTATTCACAAGTGGAAGACATTCAAAACAGACACTGATTTTCCCAGGAGTGGACGTCCCAGCAAATTCAGCCCAAAACTGTGTAGTGCTCAGACACAGACAGCCCAAGAACTACACCTCAGACTTTACAGGCCTCAGTTAACAAGATAAATGATAAACTTCATGACAGTACAATCAGAAAAAGATGGGACAATGAAGTCATTGTAAACGTTTGATGTTTTTGTATGTTTTTGTACAGTTTTGTACAGTAATTCCTTATGATATATTTGGTAACACTTAAGTAATTACTAGTGGGTTACCATGATCTTCACTTTAGAATACTGATCCAAATAAGAAGTAGTTACTTTAGAGTTATATAGTAACTCTTGAGTTATTACTATCCAATACTTTACAAAAACCTCAAAAGTTTACAGTGACTTCAGTAGTTAATACAGAGTTATCATGCTTTTCACTTTAGAATACTGATCCAAATAATTAGTAATTCCTTCTTAGGTATTTGGTAATACTTCACTCATTACTAGTGGTTTACCAAAGCCTTTACTCTAGAATTAATTATACATTATTCATTATTCACATTAAAGGCAGTGTAGGTAAAAAAATTTTTAACAACTTTCTTCCAAATTTGTTTAAACTTTCTATATATTTCAATGCATAATTAAAATGTAAGTACTCTGATAAAAAGAGTATAAAAATCGATTGACTCTAGACCGTTTAATCTGTATTAAACACAGCTCATTATTTCCATTCGGGACGAAACATAGGATTGGCTTAGGCGGCTGTCACTCTCTCGCAACCATGGCAACCACCCTTTTGCCACACATGACCTGCCCACTTGCGCGCGCACGTTTGATTTGGGGAATTCAAGAGGAATAACGTACCAAACAATGGCAGAGAAACATCAAGCAGAATTCTCTGTACCGGCCTATGCAGTTACTGAAGGCAAACCGGGCAAAAAAAGGAAGACGGTAACAATACAAGAAAAGGCAAGGAACAAAAACATTTTGGATAAACAAAGAAATAAAACAAGAGTTAATATCGGCGTGGCTTTCCAGCGATGGCGAGAACTGAGGGAACTCAAGGGGCTGAAAAGTGACTCCTTGATGGCTTTATTTCTGCTGGACAGGTAAATCTTTCTTTTTGTATTTTAATCGTACATATTTTTTTGTTTATTTTTTCATGAAGCATGTGTCATTAGCACACGTAGCTGCGTAATATAGCTAACATAACATTACTTAGCGAGCCGTAGTAGAGACGATAAATAATCTATAGCCTAGCTCAAGATGATGGCTATAGTGTTGAATTGTGCATAATTTTGCTTTAGATAACTAAACACATGTTTAACAGATAGTAGGCCTAACGTTACTCCGCATCTAGGAACTTTTCTTAGAACTATATTTACCCTCTGTCTAACTCTTTTACCATGTTCACTTGTAAGTTTACCTGCACGTTTTTTTCGCCTTTGTTTTGTTTTTATATTCTCTACCTATGTTTACTGATGTCTTTATCTTGTATCTGTGTGTGTTGTACACACTTTGTTGTATGTGTGTGTTATTATTTTGTGTCTGCAATGCAGTTGTGAGTTGATATTTGAGTGTAGTCCTCATCAGAGTCAACAATGCTTTCATCATGGAAACTCTTACATGCAGAACAACGTATATGTTATGAATCTTACACGAAATTCATCTTCATCACAGTGTAAATGATGGTAATGGAAAAACGTGTATCATGCAACCTGTTTTTAGCTTTGCCTTCTACATAACTAGCTCGTTAGCGATTCAAAAAAATATATATTTTAAACTTTACCAATATCAATATGCTAGCTTGATTAGTGAGTACTAAAATACATCTTGTTTGTTTATCTTCATAATTATAAAGTTATTTTTATTACATGTGATTCTGACATGATGTCATGCACTGTGCTCCTTCCTCTCCGCTCGTCTCAGGTAAATAATGCGTCTTCCAGCTCAGTGGTCGGAGTCGCGCGTTCATGTGTTTTGGGGGCGTGGCTTTGGAAGGAGCCCAGAAGGGAGGGGGTGGAGTGAATAGAAATAATGAGCTGTCTTTAAAACAGTCGTGAGAGGTCTACAGACACTCGATTTTTATACTTTCTTTTTCAGAGTACTTACATTTTAATTATGTATTGATATATAAATAAAGTTTAAACACATTTTAAAAAAAAAATTTTCATACAGTTCTTACCTACCCTACCTTTAATTACGAACCTGTATATAGTAGTTCTTAGTAGTTCTCTGGGAGGTATGAAAAAAACAGTAGTTACTGATTAGTTAATAGTGAACAACCACCTTTAACTGAGCACTATTACTTACTAATTCATTAATCAGAGTTACTTGTTAGTTAATAGTAGTTACTAGAGTGTTAATAATGCATTACTCATTTGTTCCTGTGTAGTTATTCATTAATGAAGGATCAGTATTCTAAAGTGTTACCAATAATGACATGGTGTGATATGTCATGTGCTGTTGTTCATCTGAGGTTTTATTTTCTGCCAAGCACTGTGTGTATTTTACTCTGAACACTGCTTTGTGTCTGTTGAGTTCTTCCCATGATCATTCAACACTATAAATATCTCTCACAAAAAATCCTGAAGTCTGTAATCTAATCTGTGTAGCAAAAAAGAGATCTACATTACAATTCAATCCCAGCTCATTTCAACATTACAAACCTATAAAATCCACTCCCAAACTTACACAAATCTCTTCCTCTGTTCAATCGCAGCAACATGTTCTCTCTGATTCACACGTTTCTTGTTTCTCTGAAACTGTTTAAATCACTTTAATGTGTTCATCATCAGAGCAGAGACTTATATCAAACTTTCTGTTTTCATTCTCATCAACACTAGTGAATGAAGCCTATGGAGTTTTTATTTATGACTGTGATATGAGTTGTTCTTAGTTTTATTTATTTATATTTGAAATATAAATGGATTAAATATAATTTCTTTGTTACTTTTTATAGCTTTTTGTAACTCAGTGATCAGGTTTAGCGATTCTCGGATTATTATTCTGTTGAACTGCAGATGAGAAATAATCTAGATCATCTTTCAGTCTTATGATCTCTCAAAAAATGACAAAACACTCATTATCACCTTCAGCAAATTTGACAATGACAATCTGTATTTGTTTCTATAGTATTATTATTTTAGCATAATATTCAATTAAGTGCAATTTCTTTGTTCTCTGTATTTTGTACTTTTACCATATTGTTTCATTTCAGCATGGAAAAGTTTTGTAAAATTCTGTAGGCCTAGCTTTATTTCTAAACTTTTTTGCAATTACTTGATTACTCAAGACAATATCCTGCACCTGCATCCTTCATTTCTTCTTTCCAGAATCTGTTTTAGTGGCTTTTTTAAAGGCTTGAAAAACTTTTTCAGTGTATGAAACTGATTACAACAGAACACAGACTCAGAGGTGATGTGGAGTAACAGTTTGACAGTAGGGTTGAATGTCTGGATGACAGCAGCAAATGAACAAACACCAGAGTGCAGTGAGAGATGAGGACAGTCTGTCAGGGTAAGCTGCACCACACACACCTTTTGATCGCAGTTCATGAAACAGATAATGACTCTTGTCTTACAGATCCTGTCAGATGAAGCAGACGACACATGACACCAGGAGTAGGTGAACACAGGAGATGGAGAACGGTGAGTATCACACAAAGGAAAGTAATCACAGGTTAGTAACACATCAGACATATTAGCAGTCCTAGTCGTAAACAGTGAAACCAGATAAGGGATGTTTAAGGTGCTGGCTTATATGGAGAGCAGCTGACGAGGATGATGGCAGACAGGTGTGGTGATGGTGGAGTGTGCTCAGGTGGTAGCCAGAGAGGATTATGGGAGATGTAGTGTGCTTTGGTGACTGAGATGGAGACTGCAGATCCTGACAAGCAGATCTGTGCTTCTGATCTATGAAGCAGAGAAACTCATGCACAAAATAAAGGAAAGCACCACAATATGATGAATCATTGCTCCACCAGCATTGTAAACACAATACAGTTATTTTTTGTCAGTTGACAACAAACTGAAAACGGTACTTTTTACTGAGAATGTTTTGACACTTGAGAAGTTTTATAAATATGGGCCCTGATATAAAAAATGACATGAAATCACTTCTTTAGTATTTGGCATAACACCACAAAGCCACATAACCAATGTGCACACCTTTGATCCACTTCCATGTTTATCTTCCCAGAATTGTGTTATTCTTAATGTTCAGATTGTTGCCTCCTTCCCTTTTGTTATTGGTTGTTTTCTCCCCTTTGTTATTGGTTTCTTCCTGTTTTTCCACTCTCCGCTGTCTCTGTTTTAGGTGCTATGATTGGTCGAGTAATCTGTCCATCACGATGAGTCAACATCCAATCATTAACGGGTTCAGGATAAAAGAGTCCGTGGCGAACGGAAGAGGAGGGAGCTTGGAGTGTTCGTTGGCTGTGCCATTTGTTCAATGCTGTTAATTAGTGGTGGTTCACTTGCTTGCTTGCTTGCTTTCTTGATTGTTTGATACAGAGAATGTCTTATCTGAACTAAGAACTTCATCAGCCCGGAGATCAAGAAAAGGAAAGTATGTCACGTGACTTACATCTTACAAACACGCAGGATTGACTCTGTTTAGTCACATTAGGGAAGGAGCGGGTGCAACCTTGTGTAAGTTTTGTTCTGATAGAGAGTGAAGCTTTAGTTATGGCATGAACGCCGAAGACTTCTTTATTTTCTGGTTTTGTTTTTAGTTAGTTTAGAGGGCGGGGAATTAGTTAGTGAATGTTTTGGTTTTGTTCTTTTCATTTGTTTAGCGCCGCTCATTTTCTTTTTCTCTGTGGCTTGTTTCAATTGATTATAATTTCTTTGCTTTGTATATAGCTGTAAATAGGGACTCTTGGTTGGTGTTTTCATTTGTGTAAATTTATATTCATTTGTAAATAAAGCAAACCACTTTTTGTTAAGTTAATTGTCCTTGTGTTACTCAACCACAGTACTCCTCAGAGACCAAGATTATAGGTTGTGTAACATAATTTGGGGGCTCGTCCGGGATATTTCCTCAGTATTGAAGAGGTTCTGGTAGTTAGCATAGCTTGTTATTTTGCTCTGGGAACATGTGTGGTGGAGTGATTCAAGTGACTTTAGTAAGTATTGCAGCATTGAACTTTGTATGTTGTGTATTTAGGGCTTGTTGTCGTAAGCTTCGTGATGTCCTCGAATGTACGTCGGTTTATTGAGAATCCGACATTAGACCTTTTTGAAAAATGTTGGAAGGATAATTTAGTGGCAATTGCTGAACACTTCCAAATCTCTGTTAGTCGACAATCATTGAAATGAACAATTAAAACTGTCGTGTTAGACAGTCTTTCGGAATTAAATGTTTTGAATTTGCCCGATTCACCATTGAAAAGTTTTAAGGTATTCCTCAGCTTCTTCACGAGAAAGCTTCTCTTCATTTGAACGTTTTAGCTTTGTTTTTGTAAATATTTCACAAGTACTTGGTTTAAGCCTTTCTTTAGGGAAGGTAAGAACATCTTTAACATGAAAGGCAAGGCTAACCTGATCCCACACATAATACTCGCTGTTTTTTATTTCAAGTTTTCGAAAGAAAGCCTGGTTTCCATTGATCACCTGTTGGTATTGGTGATTTCTACAAATGGCTTGTGCTCTCCAGATGATTTGATTTCCATCATAAGAAACCAATGGGCTGGATGTAAGGAGTGGATATTTACTAAAATTCTCATTATTCTGAGGGCTGTGAATGAGAACAACATACTCAATCAACTTATTGAAAAGTTTTGTCCCGTATACCCTGAGAACCGGCTCTTCACCCTCACACATCTGCTTCTTGTAGGCCTCCATCAGTTCAGTCAGAAGAAGTGTGAAGCAGAAGTTGCTATAGTGTGAGATTTCATTATTGAATGCTGGAGATGTGGTGAAATTACTCAGGAACGGCTGCTGAGCTGATCTTTCTTCTTCGGTTCTCTCTGGGAACAAACTCTTGAGGAAACGCTCCTCAGCGGCTCTGATATCTGCTTCATTGATCTTCAGGCTCCACCATGAAAACAAATCTTCATCAAGACCCTTGAAACCTTCTGAGTTCAGGATCTGTGGAAGTCCTGTCTTGTTTGTGGCATGAGCCACTTCCGTGATGTGAAATTCAACAGGAGTTGGATAATCTGGGATGTCTTTTTTTGAAATATATTTCTTATAAATATCTTCTTCTTGTATCTCATCTGTCTGTTTCAGATGATCTATGCTGATGTGCTGTTGCTGTAATAATATCTCTTCTGATCCTCTAGAATTTATTGTCTTTATCATGTTCACCTGGGAAAATAAAGTTTATTACTAATTAACTAAAGGCATGTGTGTTATAATAATTCATCACATGGTACAATTAGGATTCCATTTTCTTATATTTGTTGGTCTGTTATAGCAATGATTAAGGTGAATTGTCTAAACAGTAATAAGGTGTAAACAATCTGCAAACATTTCTATAAATGAAGCAGCATGATTATGCATCTAGTGTAAAAATAGCATGTACAAAATATTACAGAAGCAATTATGTAGATATAGTCTGCTGTCAAATTGCATAATTTTTCTTGATCTCTAACAATTTAGAAAAATTGCATTAAAACAGTTTTCTTATTGCTGTAAAATTATGACTTCTGGGTAGAGTATGTTCAATGTTTTACAGTTTGTCCTATAAAACTATAGTACTGTAAATTGTGCTAGGAGTTTGATGTCAAATGCCTACTTACTGTGTTTGCCATTTCATGACGTTTGTGGTTTCAAGAAAAGTGTGATGTTCTTCTGCTGTCTTGTAATGACTGTGAGATCCTCTGCTGGGTTTTAAAGGCTTTTTCACTGTCACACCTATTAGGGTGGAGCTTTCACTTTAGAAATGTGTCTTACATAATCAGGAAACTTTTTTAAAAATTTCTCTTGTTACCTGGTAGCAGATAAATACAAAAAGTGGTAGATTAGCCTATCGTTTATCTTACCCGCACATTATACACAGCTTTTGTGACGGGTATTTAAATAGTCAGCTGTTAAACAGTACCTGTTTCTATCGGCAGGTGGGACTGTTGTCAGATGGTAAACTTAAAGAAAGAAAAACCCACCACTGAACCATTGTCTTTCATTCATTATTAAAAGAGCTGTTGGTAATAATAAAACAAGTGTTTGCGAAACTAACTTCTAACAACTAACTAGCACGCACAGTGTTTTATCAGAAGTACCTGGATCTATAAATGCTTATTGTGAGGTGTCAGTTTCACAATGAATATATTGCCATCAGTTATGTCACTGTCTTTTCTTTTGACACAAAAGAAGATATTTTTAGGAATGGTGGTGTTGAAACAACATTGATTTGTGTGACATTGATTTGATCTGCTGTCGCATTTCAGTTTGAACAACACAAATCATCTCAAAACGGGAAAAAATCCACAAAGCCATGTGACTGATATCAAAGCAGAATGATTGCTTTTATTTTTTCAAAATATTTATTTTTTTATGTTTTGCGTCTCTATATTTGATGTATTCTGCACATGTGTGTGTTGATCAATGCTTTGATTAGACCAATGTTGAATGGTCAGTATTCAGTATTAATTAGTACGATTCTAATGCAGTGTTCCAGTGAAAGTGACGTAGTTAAAGAGTAATTAAACCCAACTTGGTAACAGTTTAGGGTCTTTTAACTAGTTGCTTATTAGCATATTAATAGAATCACACTTTAGTATGGGGAACACATATAAACTCTTAACTATGACTTTTCCCTCCTAATTACTGCTTATTAATAGTTAGTAAGTTAGTTGTTAAATTTAAGTATTGGATAGGATTAAGAATGTAGAATAAGGTCTTGCAGAATAAGGCATTAATTCAAGGTCCACAAAGGTACATCGTTAAAACAGTCATGTGACTGCAGTGGTTCAACCTTAATGTTATGAAGCGATGAGAATACATTTTGTGCGCAAATACAAAACTAAAATAACAACTTTATTCAACAATATCTTCTCCTCTGTGTCATTCTCATACACTGTTTACATCCAGTGCTTCCAGGTTCTACGTCAGAACCCCTGTGAAATACGCACCTGAGCAGGTTCAAACTGTAAGCTGTGGAAAGCTTTGTGTAAATGATCACAATCATTAAATAATTCTGTGGTTTACTGTAAGAAAATGTTTATAGTTGATCTGTTTGTTTCCATTGTGAAATTTCACTTTTTTTGAACATCACTGTTAGCTGCAACAGACTTATTTAATGAAGAATGACATTAAAGCTTCTGTCTTGTCAGAATTGTAGTTTAAAAGTGTTCAAAGGGTTCATCTTTTAACTTTAAATGAAAGATAGACATACAAATATGACAACAATGACAACAAATAAGGATTTATAAAAAAGTGCAGAAAGGAAGAAAAAGTTTGTTGCTGGTTCTCGTCTTTCAATCACAAAGTCGATCAAATCACAACATCCTCCTTGAAACGAGGACAGTCTTCGTTGCATATTTAATACTGCATTCTCTAAAAGTGTTGTTCAATAAAACCACTTACATATGTTACACTTCAAGAATACACAACTTTGCTGTTTAAATTTAATAAATCAAATTAACATATCACTCTTTTTTGGCCAAATGAAAATATGTGTAGTTGACAACACTGTTGCCAGTAATTTACTATTGATTGTACAGTTATTTACTGTAATCTACAGTATGTTACTGTAAAGATACCATGCACTGATTTTAACATTACAGTAAATTATACAGTAAAATAGATTACAGTAAAGAACTGTAATTTCAGTCACATATTCATTGTAAACATACATATATTCACCTTTATTTTACAGTAACGGCTGTAGCAATAGATAATTTTTACATCAGTTTACTGTATTTTTACAGTACAATTGTAGTTGATGATTTACAATACTCTTGTTACTGGCAATGAGTAAGTTACTGTAAATTTTACAGTACATTGTTTAATGTATGTGGATTATTTATGACCTGCACTCCGTATTTCTCTTTATTTTAATTTGATCAACAAATTCAATGCAAGATAACTGATAACCCTGTTCTGTGTTGCGTCAACAGACGAAGATCATGTATTGACGATAGCCAGAGATATTGTCGAAAGCATCAAATATTGCCAGGATTCAGCATTTCCAATTAATGTAGGTCTGTTACATTCTTCTAGTCTATTATTAGGGCCCAAGCGAAAATTCGCGCAGGGCCCTCTTGTTCTTCTAAGGATTATTAGGGCCCAAGCGAAAATTCGCGCAGGGCCCTCTTGTTCTTCTAAGGATTATTATTAGGGCCCAAGCGAATTAAGCGCGCAGGGCCCTCTTGTTCTTCTAAGGATTATTATTATTATTTTTTTTTTTTTTTTTTTTTTTTTTTTTTCCGTCTTCCGGGGCTTTTTGGGGGCCTTAACATGCTCAAAAACTCTTGAAAATTGGCACACACATTGGAATCCGCGGCCATTAGGACGCCGGAGAGGCTGGTACCCGGGCGTGGCAGGGGGGCTCGACAGCGCCCCCTTGAAAAAAGTCTGAAAATTTGGTCCATATATTAAACATGCTTGCACGTATTAGTATGAAACTCGGTACACATATAGACCTCATCGGGCCGAACAACTTTCGCGCTCTAAGTTAATCGCCACGCCAACAGGAAGTCAGCTATTAAGGGTTGTTTGAAAAACGCATGCTCTGGAATTTGATATACTCCTCCTAGACGATTAATCCGATCGCCACCAAACTCGGTCAGCATGAAGTCAAGACACTGATGATTAAAAATTGCCAGGGGATTTTTGATATCTCGAACGGTTTGGCCGTGGCGAGGCAACGAATTTATGGCGAGAAAAAGGAAACAGGAAATGTGTTATAACGTCTTAATACATATATTGATCTTTATGAAACTTCACGAGTGTGTTCGTTATAGGAGTCTGATCACATGGATGTGACTATTGTGAGTCAAAGTTATAGCGCCACCAACTGGCAGCAGGAAGTGTATCACTTTTTGAAATGTTTTGAGATCACCCTCTTATTTTTACCTGATTTGCTTCAAACTTCATCAGTGTAATGTCAATACACAGCAGATGTAGACCTATGACAGGATTTTTGATATTTGAAATATTGTTGCCATGGCAACAGGTCAAACTGTAATAATATTCTTGAGTGTTTTTGAGGCTCTTAACATGCTTCAAATTGCATGAAACTCGACACACACATCAATATTGTCAACCAGTAGACATGGACAAAGCCATAGAAATGGGCGTGGTGGAGGGGCTCAGTAGCGCCACCTTTTGACAAAAGTGGGGGGGTTAGTTTTTCCTACAGTCACCAAACTCGGTACACATATTATTCTCATCAAGCCGGACAATTTTCTAATTTACATTCATTAGCTCCGACCAACAGGAAGTCAGCTATTTTGGTTTGAATGTTAATTTTTTGAAAAAACAGGCTATGAATTTTATACTACTACTCCTACAGGGTTTATCCAATTTACACCAAGCTTTTTTAACTTGTTGCGAACACATTGAAGTTGTTTAATTGCAAACGGATTTTGGATATCTCAAACGGTTTGGCCTTGGCGAGGCAACGAATTTATGGCGAGAAAAGGGAAACAGGAAATGTGTTATAACTTCTGCATACATTGATTGATGTTTATGAAACTTCAGGAGTGTGTTGGTTGTAGTAGTCTGATCACATGGATGTAACTATTGTGAGTCAAAGTTATAGCGCCACCAAATGGCAGCAAGAAGTGTATCACTTTTAAAATGCTTTGAGATCACCCTCTTATTTTTACCTGATTTGCTTCAAACTTCATCAGTGTAATGTCAATACACAGCAGATGTAGACCTATGACAGGATTTTTGATATTTGAAATATTGTTGCCATGGCAACAGGTCAAACTGTAATAATATTCTTGAGTGTTTTTGAGGCTCTTAACATGCTTCAAATTGCATGAAACTCGACACACACATCAATATTGTCAACCAGTAGACATGGACAAAGCCATAGAAATGGGCGTGGTGGAGGGGCTCAGTAGCGCCACCTTTTGACAAAAGTGGGGGGGTTAGTTTTTCCTACAGTCACCAAACTCGGTACACATATTATTCTCATCAAGCCGGACAATTTTCTAATTTACATTCATTAGCTCCGACCAACAGGAAGTCAGCTATTTTGGTTTGAATGTTAATTTTTTTAAAAAACAGGCTATGAATTTTATACTACTACTCCTACAGGGTTTATCCAATTTACACCAAGCTTTTTTTAACTTGTTGCTAACACATTGAAGTTGTTTAATTGCAAACGGATTTTGGATATCTCAAACGGTTTGGCCGTGGCGAGGCAACGAATTTATGGCAAGAAAAGGGAAACAAAGTGTTATAACTTCTGCATACATTAATTGATTTTGATGAAACTTTGGCTTAGTCTTCGTTGTACAAGGCTGATCACATGGATTTGACTATTGTGATTCAAAGTCATAGCGCCACCAACTGGAAGCAGAAAATGTGTCACTTTCAGCATACATTGAGATCACCCTCTTATTTTTACCTGATTTGCTTCAAAATTCATCAGAATAATGTTAAAACTTGGCACATGTAATCCTTTGAAAATGGGCAGGGAGGAGGGGCTCTATAGCGGCACCTTGTAGTGCAGTAAATGTGGAGTGAATTTGACATAGTCCTTTGATGTTTAACCGTTTTAAGTGCCTATTGCCCGCTGTGCACAGTTGCCCTGAAGCCACCGGGGTGGCGGTGCCACCGGGCTTGGGCCCGCCATCGCTGCTCGCAGCTATATTTATTTATTTATTTATTTTTTTTTTTTTTTTTTTTTCCCGTCTTCCGGGGCTTTTTGGGGGCCTTAACATGCTCAAAAACTCTTGAAAATTGGCACACACATTGGAATCCGCGGCCATTAGGACGCCGGAGAGGCTGGTACCCGGGCGTGGCAGGGGGGCTCGACAGCGCCCCCTTGAAAAAAGTCTGAAAATTTGGTCCATATATTAAACATGCTTGCACGTATTAGTATGAAACTCGGTACACATATAGACCTCATCGGGCCGAACAACTTTCGCGCTCTAAGTTAATCGCCACGCCAACAGGAAGTCAGCTATTAAGGGTTGTTTGAAAAACGCATGCTCTGGAATTTGATATACTCCTCCTAGACGATTAATCCGATCGCCACCAAACTCGGTCAGCATGAAGTCAAGACACTGATGATTAAAAATTGCCAGGGGATTTTTGATATCTCGAACGGTTTGGCCGTGGCGAGGCAACGAATTTATGGCGAGAAAAAGGAAACAGGAAATGTGTTATAACGTCTTAATACATATATTGATCTTTATGAAACTTCACGAGTGTGTTCGTTATAGGAGTCTGATCACATGGATGTGACTATTGTGAGTCAAAGTTATAGCGCCACCAACTGGCAGCAGGAAGTGTATCACTTTTTGAAATGTTTTGAGATCACCCTCTTATTTTTACCTGATTTGCTTCAAACTTCATCAGTGTAATGTCAATACACAGCAGATGTAGACCTATGACAGGATTTTTGATATTTGAAATATTGTTGCCATGGCAACAGGTCAAACTGTAATAATATTCTTGAGTGTTTTTGAGGCTCTTAACATGCTTCAAATTGCATGAAACTCGACACACACATCAATATTGTCAACCAGTAGACATGGACAAAGCCATAGAAATGGGCGTGGTGGAGGGGCTCAGTAGCGCCACCTTTTGACAAAAGTGGGGGGGTTAGTTTTTCCTACAGTCACCAAACTCGGTACACATATTATTCTCATCAAGCCGGACAATTTTCTAATTTACATTCATTAGCTCCGACCAACAGGAAGTCAGCTATTTTGGTTTGAATGTTAATTTTTTGAAAAAACAGGCTATGAATTTTATACTACTACTCCTACAGGGTTTATCCAATTTACACCAAGCTTTTTTTAACTTGTTGCGAACACATTGAAGTTGTTTAATTGCAAACGGATTTTGGATATCTCAAACGGTTTGGCCGTGGCGAGGCAACGAATTTATGGCGAGAAAAGGGAAACAGGAAATGTGTTATAACTTCTGCATACATTGATTGATGTTTATGAAACTTCAGGAGTGTGTTGGTTGTAGTAGTCTGATCACATGGATGTAACTATTGTGAGTCAAAGTTATAGCGCCACCAAATGGCAGCAAGAAGTGTATCACTTTTAAAATGCTTTGAGATCACCCTCTTATTTTTACCTGATTTGCTTCAAACTTCATCAGTGTAATGTCAATACACAGCAGATGTAGACCTATGACAGGATTTTTGATATTTGAAATATTGTTGCCATGGCAACAGGACAAACTGTAATAATATTCTTGAGTGTTTTTGAGGCTCTTAACATGCTTCAAATTGCATGAAACTCGACACACACATCAATATTGTCAACCAGTAGACATGGACAAAGCCATAGAAATGGGCGTGGTGGAGGGGCTCAGTAGCGCCACCTTTTGACAAAAGTGGGGGGGTTAGTTTTTCCTACAGTCACCAAACTCGGTACACATATTATTCTCATCAAGCCGGACAATTTTCTAATTTACATTCATTAGCTCCGACCAACAGGAAGTCAGCTATTTTGGTTTGAATGTTAATTTTTTGAAAAAACAGGCTATGAATTTTATACTACTACTCCTACAGGGTTTATCCAATTTACACCAAGCTTTTTTTAACTTGTTGCGAACACATTGAAGTTGTTTAATTGCAAACGGATTTTGGATATCTCAAACGGTTTGGCCGTGGCGAGGCAACGAATTTATGGCGAGAAAAGGGAAACAGGAAATGTGTTATAACTTCTGCATACATTGATTGATGTTTATGAAACTTCAGGAGTGTGTTGGTTGTAGTAGTCTGATCACATGGATGTAACTATTGTGAGTCAAAGTTATAGCGCCACCAAATGGCAGCAAGAAGTGTATCACTTTTAAAATGCTTTGAGATCACCCTCTTATTTTTACCTGATTTGCTTCAAACTTCATCAGTGTAATGTCAATACACAGCAGATGTAGACCTATGACAGGATTTTTGATATTTGAAATATTGTTGCCATGGCAACAGGACAAACTGTAATAATATTCTTGAGTGTTTTTGAGGCTCTTAACATGCTTCAAATTGCATGAAACTCGACACACACATCAATATTGTCAACCAGTAGACATGGACAAAGCCATAGAAATGGGCGTGGTGGAGGGGCTCAGTAGCGCCACCTTTTGACAAAAGTGGGGGGGTTAGTTTTTCCTACAGTCACCAAACTCGGTACACATATTATTCTCATCAAGCCGGACAATTTTCTAATTTACATTCATTAGCTCCGACCAACAGGAAGTCAGCTATTTTGGTTTGAATGTTAATTTTTTGAAAAAACAGGCTATGAATTTTATACTACTACTCCTACAGGGTTTATCCAATTTACACCAAGCTTTTTTTAACTTGTTGCTAACACATTGAAGTTGTTTAATTGCAAACGGATTTTGGATATCTCAAACGGTTTGGCCGTGGCGAGGCAACGAATTTATGGCAAGAAAAGGGAAACAAAGTGTTATAACTTCTGCATACATTAATTGATTTTGATGAAACTTTGGCTTAGTCTTCGTTGTACAAGGCTGATCACATGGATTTGACTATTGTGATTCAAAGTCATAGCGCCACCAACTGGAAGCAGAAAATGTGTCACTTTCAGCATACATTGAGATCACCCTCTTATTTTTACCTGATTTGCTTCAAAATTCATCAGAATAATGTTAAAACTTGGCACATGTAATCCTTTGAAAATGGGCAGGGAGGAGGGGCTCTATAGCGGCACCTTGTAGTGCAGTAAATGTGGAGTGAATTTGACATAGTCCTTTGATGTTTAACCGTTTTAAGTGCCTATTGCCCGCTGTGCACAGTTGCCCTGAAGCCACCGGGGTGGCGGTGCCACCGGGCTTGGGCCCGCCATCGCTGCTCGCAGCTATATTTATTACTATTAGGTTACCTTTATTATTAAATTAATATTATTCTAAATTTGCTCTGCAATATTTTTATAGCGCATCACTGCATAACTGACGTGCTGTGAGGATAATAAAAGATTCGGCTAATAGCAAAATTTATATATGCAATATATTGATTGAAAAAAAAAAATATGCATTTGAAAACTTTGATCAAAGTATAACTTTCTGCTCCACACAAACTCAACCGGTTCATAATGCCAAATGTGTTTGAGCTTTAGTTTTTACCGTACAACAAGGACACTCAGAGAGAAGCCATTTATTATTTTAACTTATTGAAGATATATTCCTCATATATAATATTACAGAGCTGACGATCACGTTAAATACAGACAACAATTCATACAACCAGAACTAAAAACACACAGACACACACAAAAAAAAAAAAACATCAGCAATGAGAAGAGGAGATAATGTGAATGTTGTGAATCTCAGTGTTTTGAACATGATTATGCCGTGATTTCAGTTTTATTTCATTTGTTTTCCCTTTTAAGATAAATTAAACAAAATGTGTGATACAGATTTTTCATCATTTTTACTGATGATTTTTGAAGGACATGAATTTGTTTATTCCATTCTGTAGGTTGTTAAAGCTTGTTTAAGGCATATGAATAATTGTAATACATTGTTTACTGAAGTTTTAACTGTGCTCAACAATCTATATAATAAAAATCATTATTAATATTATAATAGAATAAAATTAAAATAAGCTGTTTCAAAACAACAACAACAGTGTGAAAGTAAATGGACTGAGACTTCAATAGAGACAATAATCATTCATTTGTTTATCTGGATTAAACACTTTGTTTATCCTAAATGTTTGTACAATACACATAAAATGCATCCTTTCAGAATAAATAAACAGGATGAACATTCCTTTAGTTTTATAGTATCAATTAAAGCATGACAATAAAGACTTTGGACTTATAAAATTCTCATGCGAATCATTGTTTTATGAGAGCGATGAGCGATCAGTCCACTCCCGGATATAGTGTGTATAATGTGATGGTTGAATTAAACATTATTGATGACTTACATAAAATGAATAATTAACGGTCTGTTAATAGAAACCTGTTGTAATGAGTGCTGAATTACAGCAGAGGGCAGCAAAACATCATACTGTTCTATCCATAGATGCATACACATAGATGCCTCATTAGCAGCTGTTTCCATGGGCCTTTATAAGTAAGCCGTCCACCATTTTGCAACAGTCAAAACTGGTCCGTGAACACTCGAGAGCGAGAACGTCTGCAACCGTACACACATGAATATCTTCATCTGTAATAAACTTCAGTAGATGATTTCACTAAACTAACACATCAAGACACAGACATCAGCTAACACAAGTTACCATAGTTTAAAACACTGTAATATTGAGTTAATATAAAAACACAAACCAACACCTGTTAAATCGCAGGTGTTTTTGCATCATTGATTCTTATGTGAGTGACGACATGTTGACTGTGGGTCGAATCTACATATGCACATCTATGGTCCTATGCACCTTATTACAATGTAAGAGCGGCTCGGCCATTTCTTCCAGACTCATGAGCTTCCAGTTATTTTAGCTCTACAAAAACTCTTTATGCTGCTTGATATTGCAAACGTTTTTATCTTATGAACACATTGGTGTGTAGCACACATAGTTTTAGCATTTACTGCACTTTGCTATTCTTCTAGTTATTTATCATAGCAGCTAATGCCTTTCGTAAACCTCGCACATTTAAAGAAAATGCCTTAGCGTGTCACAAAATAAGGTGGACATGAGTGAAAGAGAGATAAGTTTATCTATCTATATGCACTCAAAGGGATACTCCACCGTTTTTTCATATTAAACTATGTTATTCCCTTAACTAAGACGAGTTGATACATACCTCTCTCGTCTCAGTGCGTGCACTAAATCGCTCTGTCTTGCGGCGAAACTTTGTTAGCACTTAGCTTAGCCCAGTTCATTCAATAGGGGCCAAGCAGAGAAGCTACCAAACACCTCCACGTTTTCCCTATTTAAATACAGTTACTCGAGTAGTGTAACTCGACCTAGGACAAAACGTTGCGCTTTTCTAAGCGTGTAAAATGGATAACTATATTGTATGGCGGAATACCACAGCAAGTGCTCGGGAGAACTTTGACTTGGCGCAGTATTATCTTCACTCCGCTCCTTCTCCTGTAAATGTCACGTTGGTTCTATTGACGGAAATGAGAGGGAGGAGGAGAGGGAGCGGTGAGAGGACTTTTCACCAGTGAAGATATTACTGCGCCAAGTCAAAGTCAGTGTTAATTTCGTTGACGAATAATTTTCGTCATAATTTTCGTCAACGACATTTTTTCACGGACGAAAACGAGACGATGACTAAATAAAAATGCGTTTTGAATGACTAAAACTATGACTAAAATCTACTCTAATTTTCGTCAACGAATAAAAACGAGACGAAAATGAAAGAGAGGGACGATTTGGGAAGATATCCAGTCAGGACTGCTGTCCTGTGTGGAAGATGCGCACATTTGAATTGTAATGTGCTGATCTAACCGCGGGAAACGCGGCGCTGTTGCGCGCTCTACAGGCTCGTGCAGCAGCACATCTGACTGCTGCGCAATTAATGAATAGCGCACATTTATGCCATCCGATTGCTTATAAGCTAATGTTGATGAATTATGACAATGTTTACTACACGATGTTTATATGGTAGCATGTTTTAGACGGTTGAAAGAATGCATATTTATCTCCCTCATGAGCAGCCTGCTACAGTGCAGACTGCAGACATTTCAGAATAAGAGTCACGGTGTATTTCGGGATGGTTTATAATTATTATTTTTTTCCTGGTCATTATTGTTATTTTGTTTAAACAATAAACTGTATTTAATTTATTTTCTGTTTAATTCATAGTAAACTACTGTATCTTCTGTCACAGGAAGGAAAGACTAAGAACATTATTTGACACATTATTCAATATATTTTACAAGTATTATAGTTATTAAAGTAGTTATTATAGTTAACTAAACCTAAAACCAAAGAAATCTTCATTACTTTAAATAAACATTAACTGAAATAAAAGATAAATATATAAAAATGTAAACTTATAAAAATGTAAACTTAATAGTTTCTAAGCTTTAGCTTAACCTGAGGTATTAAAAAATAAATAAAAAATAAAAAGTTATAGACATTTAAAAGCAAAAACTAAAAGACATAAACAAAAAATTACTAAAACTTTTAACTAAAATTACAATGAAAGCAGGAAAAACTAAAAATCAAATCTAATAATTTTTTTTTAAATGAAATCTATAATAGTAGCCTACCTCAATGATAAGTGTGTCAATCCCTGAAAAGTACTGAATTTTGCTCTTTCACGTGTTTTTGCACTTGAACGGTCAAAAACCGTCCGCTTTGGTGAGCAAAGTACAGTTGGGTGAACATAAACAGTTTGGGGAATATCAGATGTACCTATATCAGTGTATTGGATCTGTGGAAGCATTTTTATTGGAAATGCTTAATGCTTACAATTTAACTAAATTAGATTTTAGTCGACTTATTTCTGCTGTAGATTTAGTCGACTAAAATCTTATGATATTTAGTCGACTAAAACTAGACTAAAACTAAAACAATTTCCAATGACTAAAATATGACTAAAACTAAATGGCATTTTAGTCAAAAGACTATGACTAAAACTAAATCAAAATTTGCTGTCAAAATTAACACTGGTCAAAGTGCTCCCGAGCACTTGCTGTGGTATTCCGCCATACAATATAGTTATCCATTTTACACGCTTAGAAAAGCGCAACGTTTTGTCCTAGGTCGAGTTACACTACTCGAGTAACTGTATTTAAATAGGGAAAACGTGGAGGTGTTTGGTAGCTTCTCTGCTTGGCCCCTATTGAATGAACTGGGCTAAGCTAAGTGCTAACAAAGTTTCGCCGCAAGACAGAGCGATTTAGTGCACGCACTGAGACGAGAGAGGTATGTATCAACTCGTCTTAGTTAAGGGAATAACATAGTTTAATATGAAAAAACGGTGGAGTATCCCTTTAAACCCTCAATGTGTGTCAAGAGAAAATGGTTGCAAGAGGTTGTGGGTTTTGATTTCCTCTGAAAGCAGAAGTAAAATAATATGTGGTCCACAAATAGATTGTATAAATTAGATGCAAATGACAAACATTGGTTTCACTTTGACAAGGCCCAAGTCTAGTCCTAGACTACAATGCATGTTTGAGCTGTTTTCAATGAAAGCAATTTACATGGACTTGCATCTCTTAAAACATGTCAGTGCTATTGTTTTGTCTCAAGATGAACACCAGTAATGTTTTTTTTTTCTAAGGTATGTTTATAAAAGCTACTGAAATGCCCCAATTGAACTAAGTAAAGCGTAATCCATGGCTTATTAGTCTATAAAGCCTGTCTGTGAAACCATCAAAGCCTGATCACAGGGTTCATCTCTATCAATTTCTAGGCCTTTCACAACATCCAATGCACATAAGATTCTCACAGCGAGTCTATCTGCTCTCTTACTGGAAATGTTGGCATGTTTTAAGATGACTGACATCTAATAAAATTCTTTATTCATGTCAGTTTTTCTGTGATTTTTATGATGAATGCAGGATGAAGCTTTTGCATTCTTCAGTCACTCATTATGCGTATGCTGTTATATTAATATACTGATGTGTCATCTGACTTGTGTTTCTCTGCATGTCTTTCACACATATCTCAACACTTTCCGCCCTGTTAGCCGTGCAGATGGGTGGAACTGTTATAGAGAATAAGGAAGAAGAGTCGTGAGAAGGACCGATGTAGGGTGTGTGTACTTCTGATGATAGAGACTTACATCGCATTCAAGGAACATTTGATCAGTTCTTGCTATCTGTGAGACTGAAGTCAATCTGGAATGAGGGCTGCCATCATCATCTTCATCTTCATCACTCTCTGCCTGATCTCAGGTCAGTTCTTCACTGGTCAGTCTGGCTCAAATAATATATTATATGATCTAGACTGATGAAATATAATAACCCAGAGCAAATGAACTTGTGTTTGGCAGGTCAGGTACTTTGTTTCAGAGTGTTTGGATGCGCTGGAGGGAGTTTGATGTTCAAGTGTTTGTACAAGAATGAGAATGATCAGCATAAAGAGAAGTATTTCTGCAGAGACAGGAGCTGTAAGATGGGCATCAGTTCTGAGCTTCAGAGCGACTGGGTTCATAAAGAGAGATTCGCTCTGGATGAAGATGGAAACAGCAGATTCTTCACAGTGTTTATCAGGAACCTCAGCAGAGAGGATGATGGGAAATATACATGTGGAGACAATCAGACATGGAAACATCATGTTGACTTAAAGGTGAACAAAGGTACATGTGACACTTTATAACTTACTACAGCAATTATTTTATTATAGTACTATTCAAGGAGCATACAGAACATTGAGTAAAAACTAACAAAAATTAATTACTGAGCACATGAATCGATGTTCAAAACAGTTTCCATGCTTTCCACTGATTCACAATGTTCAGCTTATAATAATTCATAATTTGAGCTGTTGGGTTGGCTTATGGGGGGGAAATGTCAGTTTTATGTCATTCATCTTTGCATGTTCATGTTCAACTAGTCTCAGCTACTACAGTATATGCAACTTACAGTACTTATTATCGATGACATTTTTCTGGATATATGCCTTGTAGGACTCATGTTTTTCTGTCAGTATGTCTTGTTGTAGAATGACAGAAAAACAAGCACAACCATTGTAAAGAAATAAATAATAAAAGAAAAACTCTACAAGGAACTTGCAATTGTATGTTTCAAACAGAGATGGCGCTAGAGAAGCCAAAGTTCCCTAGAGCACCTTTAATAATACTAATAATATTTTATATTTCAGTGCATGTCACAAGGTTTTGTTGAAATCATTTTCAGAGTCTTGTAATTGGACATCTGTTATCCAGGACGAGTATGTTGGACAAACGATCACTTTCCACTGTGAATATGATGATAAGTTTAAAACACACACCAAGGTCTTCTACAGACTGAAAGAGGATCTTGTCCATGTGCTGAACAGCTCACAATCATCACAATCATCTGAGGAGAAGATCATTCTGTCTGACAGTCATGAAGATCATTTTAATGTGACCATTAGAGACATTTCTGCAGACGACGGAGGAGTTTATTTATGTGGAGCGGAGAGATACGGATCAGATGATCGACCTTCAAAAACATCAATTACTCACATAACCTTCATTAAAGAGATTCAGCTGAATGTTTATAGTGAGTTTAGTTTATTTTTAATGAAAAAATCCTTACAGCTCTAAATAAGAAATGTAAATCCCTCCTGACTTTTAACAATACACTAAATCAAGAAATAAATCTCATTTTGCAGGTCGAATCACTTCTGTCCAGGTTCAGGCCTACTCCAGTAAATCAGTCTTCATCACGTGTAAATTTCCACAAGAGTTCAGAAGAAACAAGAAATTCATCCAGAAAGATTCATCACAGAAGATTATTGTTGATGAACAGAATCAATGGGTCCGTCGTGATAAAGTTCACATGTATGATGATTCCAGTGAAGGACTTCTGAAGGTTTTTATCAGTGATTTAACCAAAGAAGATGGAGGGACATATAAGTGTGGAGTGAATATCGCTGATGATGATCTGTTCACTGACGTCAAACTGACTGTAAATCAAGGTAAACCGTTTCTGTCAGGAGATTCATTTTGAACACACTTTATAACAGTTAAAATGAGAAAAAAAGATTTGAACTTTTTTATATTATATATTTTTCATTGTTTTTGTGTGTAGTTGGTCATTTTCGTGCATCAAGTAAAGCATCTGCTGTTATTGGTGAAAGTGTGAATCTCACCTGCGATTTCCCTGAGAAACACGGCGAGACCTTCAAACACATCTGCAGAGAGAACGAGCAGAAGATATGTGAGAGCATCAGTTCATCAGAGCAGAAACGCTTTGAGTTTTCTGTCAGTACAGCAGGAGTTTTTACAGTGATCATCAGTAATGTGAGCGAGAGAGATGCTGGAGTTTACTGGTGTGGAGCAGAAACCAGAGACACACATCTGACTTCTGTCTCTCTCACCAATCAACATCAACTCACTGTGACCAGTACGTACAGTCACCATAAACCAGATAACATGTGCATTCATTGCAGGATATAAACACTTTCATTCTCTTGACTATTAGTGCCTCCAGTGGTCGGACGTGAAGGAGGTTCATCAGAGATCAAATGCCCTTATAATGCAAAACATTCAAGAGAAGTAAAACAACTTTACAAAGGAAAGTGTTTCACTGAAGATGCTCAAAACATCATTCGATCAGATGAAGCCCATATTAATAAATCAAAGATTTCAGTAAAGAATGAGACTGAACTCAATCTCTTCACTGTGACCTTGAGTGAGCTGAGAGCAGAGGATGCTGGGATATACTGGTGTGCAGTGAGAGATGAGTTTAATCTTCGCACTGAACTCATGATCGTCATGAAAGATGGTGAGGGTGTTTCTGGAGAAAATCTCAATGTTTCTGATCATTCTGTTCTCATACTCATATTTTCTCTCTTCAGCGGTCACTCGTGAAGCGTCTGTCGGAGGATCAGTGTCCATCAGCTGTAAGTTCATCAGGAATCACACGAGTCTCCAGAGGTCGTTTTGCAGAGGAGATCAGCCGAACATCTGTGTCCGAGACGGAGTTCGTGTTTCATCGAATACGAGAACAAATGGGCGATTCTCTCTGACTGATGAAACCTCAGCTGGAGTCTTTACTGTGAACATCAACAACCTGACAGAAGAGGATTCTGGGAAATACTGGTGCGCAGAGGAGAGTTCTGGGTCGTTCGTTTTCACTGAAGTTCATCTACATGTGATCAGAGGTAAAATACTCTTTCATTAAATAAGCTTCTTCAAATGAACACAAAAGAAGATATTTTGATAGATGTGTTGTTTCGTTCATGCAGTCAAAGTCAGGGTCTAGTGGTGGACTGGCCATCTGGAGCACCAGGAGTTTTTCCAGTGGGCCGCTGTACAGTGTGGGCCGCCCATTGCTACTTAAATATAAAGAAGGAAATATAGTTAATTTAAGTAGCCTATCTTCCGTTGGCCCAGATGAATGGCCTGCGTTGTTCAATTGAGTAAAAAACATCTAATTTAGCGTGCTCAGACTCAGTGCAGCAGTTTAAAAGCGTTCATCAATGTCAAAATGTTTAAAATAGCCAATCAAATCGAAGGCGGCGGGATTTACTGTTCATAGAAGCTGAGCTGCGAGACAATTTTTAATGCTTGAAGAATGCAAGATGAAGTAAAATATAAGCAACTGAACATGATGAGAAAATACAGCATAAAAAATAGATAAAAATGTTAAATGACAGACATTAATTATAATTAATATTGTCCACTCAGTGTCAAATCACGTTCTGTGGAGTAGTGCCTCTTTTTGGGTGATTTCACTCTAGCCGAGAATCTCCCAGCTCCTAGGAAGTATGACCATATTAGCCCAGTTCTGTCATCACTGCATTGGCTCCCTATTAAACATCGTATAGATTTTAAAATCTTACTAATTACTTACAAAGCACTAAATGGTTTAGCTCCCCAGTACCTGAGCGAGCTCTTAAAGCATTATAGTCCTTCACATTTATTGCGATCTCAGAATTCAGGCCAGCTGATAATACCTAGAATATCAAAATCAACCACAGGTGGTAGATCCTTCTCCTATTTGGCACCTAAACTCTGGAACAATCTTCCTATCACTGTTCAGAAAGCAGACACACTCTGTCAGTTTAAATCTAGACTAAAAACACATCTCTTTAAACTTGCATACACATAACACATTATCTACTTCTATAATTCCAATCATTTAATTGTTAAGCTGTGTAAACTAGGTCAGCCAGAACCGGGAACACTTACCATAACACATGATGTACTCGCTACATCAGAAGAAGAATGGCGTCTACGCTAATATTAGTCTCTCTCTGTTCATCCTGAGGTTTACTGTAGTCTGCCAGATCCAGGCCATGTCCAGATGAGATGAAGGACCTGCATTTAGACATGATGATAACGCAGTCCTGACATTTCAACTAAACTACCCCCTGTAAACTATTTCCCTTTCCTTTCCCTGTGTATAGATAAAACGTTATCAAAATTATTCCTGTTCGCATAGATCCATGGACACAACCAATTTTTCTGTACTATGCAGACCAGAAAAGTAATTTGGAGATGTCACTTTGTAAAAAAGACCAAGCTTCTGCACACACACACACTCAAACACACAAACCTATAGACTAAACACGTAAATGAACAGCAAGAATGCATTAAAGGTATTCGGTTTTCAGTAGCAAAGGTGTCATTTAAGTGGCTCCTAAGTTAATAATTAACAATTCTTACAACGGAAGTGATTCAATCAAAACCTACTTCAGCTCGATAATAATATTTTCTTACAGCTGCTGAAAAGCCAAAACAATTTCTGTCCATTATTTTCCTGTTGTCACTGTGAAGCTGCTTTGAAACAATCTGTATTGTGAAAATCGCTATATAAATGAAGATGACTTGACTTGGTACTTTCATTTGTGAGGATTATTTGATGAATAGAAAGTTCAAAAGAACAGCATTTATTTGAAATATAAATAATTTGTATAAATTATGAATGTCTTTACGGTCATTTAAATCAATTTAATGTGTGCTTGTTGAATAAAAGTATTTGTTTTATTTTTTTAATCTTACCCCTCACGTTTTCCCACAAAAATCTGAAGCAGCACAACAGTTTTTAACATTGATAATAATCATAAATGTTTCTTGAGCAGGGAATCATCATATTAGATTGATTTCTGAAGGATCATGTGACACTGAAGACTGGAGTAATATGCTAATATGAAGGAATTTTCCATATTAATGTTTTAGGGTTAAATAAAATGTCTGTATAGTGATCTGGCAGAAAATTACAGGATCTTTTCCAGTTTTCTATAGTGTGATCATTTTTGGATGTACTGTCTCTTTAAAGCAACATGCTGTGGTAAAGTCTGATGAACGGTCATGTTCACACCAGCTGAAAACCACATGCAACGGGAAGCACTGAAAACCCTTGTGTTCAAGAAACTTCTTTTGTCTTTTATCTATTTAGTCCAGTAAGGTGCAGAAAGAAAATGTTTCTATTTACAGATGTGATTCATTTTACTGCAGATCCCCCATAGATAATCCTTCACCTTTCTGTCAATCCAGACTCGACTAACTATTTGTTGTTGATGCTTTTTTCTGGAGCACACAGAATGTTTTTGAATGTTCACACAGCTCTTTTCCATACAAAGCAAATACAAAATTGATCTAAACTTAAATTATTCACTAAAAAGCTCTTCTGTGCCAACACATATTCAAACAGGTTCGAACATGTTTTTTCTGTGACTTGGCACACTTGATATCTTTTATCCTGATGTAATCTCACACCCTCTACTGTACAATTTAATGTGAACAATCTAATGTGAATTTGCATTTCCTTCAGCCTGAGGGATATTCATTTCACTTCTGGTGTGAAAGGGTCTTTACATTTACCAAAAAGAGAATCTTGTTATAAAACAAACAAACAGCCCAACCCAAATGAGAAAAAGTAATGTAACGCAATTAGTTACTTTGTATAGGGAGTAACACAATATTGCAATTCATTACTTTTAAAAGTAACTTTTCCCAACACTGGTCACTATTATCTTCTGAAGCTGCTTTACAGCTACACTTGAATTTGTTTCATAATTGATTAACTTTACAACAAGGGAATTATCCCTTTACCCCAATATTTCGAGGCACCAGCCAATCATGGAAGATTGTTGACTGAATTAATATTTTATAAATTGGAGGAAGTTTATCGTCTGACAAATCTGAAGGATTTGGTGAGATTCGGGCGAGCTTGTAGAGCCTCTGATTATCAACACAAGAATGACACAGTTTACAGTAAAAATGAATTTATTAACAAAAAGATATACAAGAGTAAAATATCACACTCACTAAATACTACTAAGAAAAATGACTAAACTACAAAGAAAATTGAATCAATAATCAAACTGAAACTACAAACTACTAAACAAATGGATATTAACATAATGAATGCCAAGTAGATGAGCAACGGATTGGATGAAGCAATGAATGGGTAAATAGCAGTCTATGAGGAGTCAGTTGTGGTCTTTCTGGATGCTGGTATGAAATAGTAAATAAGAATTTACTCTGAATACAGATAACATGTCTAATGTATCTATCTGTGTACGCTGACCCTAGATAAACAGTCTATACACAGATAACAATCTCATATAGCAACAACCTCATGCCAAGGCCTTTGGGAAAAGGTTTGGTTAGCTTATATTTACGTTTCACCTGGTCGGGTGATCAGTCTGGGAATGGGAAACATTGTCCACTGGTATCCTTCTGTGTGCAGTGGGAGACTGGATTGCTTTCCAACAGCTGCAGAGCTGCACTGAGTGCTGGAGGTCTTTGTGTAATCCAGAGAACTGTAGGTCAGATGGTGGTCGATCCGCAGGATCTTCTGTAGGTTGGATGTACTTGAGTTATGCAGGTCAGGAGTCAAAGACCTCGACAGAAGCAGTTGGGCTGCTTGAAGGTCCGTGCGGTGAAAGGTTTACTCGCAAGAGTTTCACCTTGGTCGTGCTGTTGTTCTTCTCTCGTCAGGTCAGAAACTCAGAACAAGGGTTTGTTCACTTGGGAAAGCCATTATTACATCCCGTTGGGGAGATGATTACTAATCCTCGCCTTTTCTGCTGTGGTGATGTGAGGGGTCCCATGTTCCATTTTTGGTGATTTCAAGCCAATATGTTTAGAAATTGTCTTTGTCTTGAGGCCTTTCTTTGTTCTTGCTGTGCTCTAGCCAGAACCGGTTTGGTGGCCCTGAGAGTCCATGATTGTTCACACATTGGTCTCAGGCATGGAGGTAGGGTGAATAAAGGCAACTCGTGATGAGATTATCCTGTGATCAATGGGCTGTTAATGTCATCTTTCCTGCCCTCCACCTTACAATAGTCCTTTAGCTGTCGTTGAGGGTCCTATCACACCCTTTTGTCTGAAGCACAGTGAGACAAAAGGATTCTTGTTTTGAAGTGTGAACTTCTGTTGTGAAGCTCTGGTGCCATCATGTCTGCTGTTCACTACAGAAACGATCGGTCTGTGCAAGAAACTGAACATTACTTCGTCAGTACACAATAAACTTTTCTGTTTTCAGTATATCATTGTAAACATACCCTCTGTAAATAATAAAAGAATTTGTTCCTCTAATTTGACCATCGGTGCTCAATGATTGTGTATTTTCAGAAACGACGACATCTTACACTGAAAGAAAAACATCCCAGGATAAAGAAAAATCTGGTAAGTGAGATCATCTGAAACTGAAAGAGAAACATCCCAGGATAAAGAAGAGTTTGGTAAGATCCAAAAGATCTGTTTCTCTGAATGTAATTCTATGATATAAATGTTAAGCGTTGGATGTACAGCATGTGCATGAATGCTTGTATATGTCATAGTCTCACCTTGTTTCTCCATGACAATCTCTTTGTGTGATTTCTTGACAGAATTTGTTCCTCTATATATAATTTCTTGCATTCCATGTAAAAAGTCTGGCAAGTAAAAAAAAAGAAAAAAGAAAAAAAAAGCCAATGCGACTCAAGCTTTAGTGTGTCCATAGAGGGTTGTCAGAATTTATTCCTGTAATATTTTTGACCATCGGTGCTCTATGATTGTGTATTTTCAGAACAAAATAAAAAAGAAACATCCCAGGACAAAGAAAAGTCTGGTAAGTTCCAACAGATCCGTTGCTCAGTTTGAAATGAAAGTGATGAGAGTTGGATTTTTATCTTTCTCTTTCTTGAGAAATGCACAAATGTTCACTGAAAACACTTGCAATTGTTGAAAAAGAAATAAAATAACAAAAGTCAAGGGTCAAGAGCCCAACTAAATCAAACACTGATCAACATTCAAATAAAAAATTTTCAATAAAATATCACCAAAACCTCTGTTTATAAGAGCTTCTGTAGACGTGTGACAGAAATAAAGTCAGTCAGGTTAGTAATAAGTGAAGCTGGTAATGCTGTTTGTGGAGTTGTTTGATCAGGGGCCGTATTCACAAAACATTTTATCTTACCACTAAGAGTTCTCCTAAATAGCAGTAAAAGTTCTTAGCTAAGAGTTTTCTCTTAAAACCTATTCACAAAGCTGCTGAGACCAACTTTTACTAAGGAATAGACTGAAGTCTTAAGCTAAGAGTAAGGGCGGGGTTGACCTCGTGGCTATGGAGTAAACACACAGTGATTGGCTGATGGGGAGGAGTCAGCGATTTAATCACAGAAATATTGTAGAATGAGGTGTCATGTTTCCATATTAAAATAAAGGTTTAAAAATACAAATGTTGCCCTATTCAAATACATATTTTTTTCATAAAAATGTTGCCATAATCAAAATAAAATGTTGACATAAAGGTTTTAAAATGTAGGCTAAGTGTCACTAATTAAACTAGTATATACAGTTAATTGTATGTCTGCATCTCGAGAGAATGCAGAATTCAAGCGACAAATTATGTTTTATAAACAAAGTTTGGGAGAAACACATTCAAACGGTCTTTCTAATCAGGTCGAGAGGAGGAATATATACACAGACGAGAGCCGACTCGCCTACAGTTACTTTGACAGTTTTCTGCATCCCTCCGCCACACCGATTTGGTCTTAGTGACTACTTCTAACATTTCACTGACTTAGGAGCTACTTTTAGAGCTAAAATGCTTTGTGAAATACTCTTAGAGCAAAAATTTAGGACTTTACACACAAAATTAGGACTGACACGCCTATTGTTTTTAAGAGTTTCTCCCAAATCTGCAAGTTAGGAGCTACTTTTAGCCTTAAGATATTTTGTGAATACGGCCCCTGATCTTCAGAGATTTAATGTCTTTTATCTTCAGTTGATTTCAAGGCTGGAAGTCAGTTTTAGTTTCTCGTTTCGGTAACACTTTATAATAACTGCACACTATGAAGCATTAGTTAAGCATTAGTTAATAGTTATTTCATCACTTATAAAGCATTAATAGACATTAGTAAGTAGTTTATAAATACAGCTATAATTGCTTTATTCTTGATTTATAAGCATATATATAATGTGTTTAATAATTGTATTTTCATACTTTATTAATAATCAATTTATCATTTCTAAATTAAGTATTACATTATTTACAGACCAGTTATTTAGGAGTTGTCAGTAGTTCATTTAGTAAGTGTAAGTAAATGATTAATAAACTATTTAAACATTCATTTATACATCTTATTATTTAGACACATAATAATAGTTACTTAGTGTGTTAGTAAATGTTTTATTAACACATATTCCTACTGCAATTCATGATTAATTCAGGTAATTATAAAACTTTTAGAAGTGGTCAGTTAAATATTTTTGTGAGCTCATCTAAAGTGAGGACTATTTATGCTTTGTAAAGCTTTTATAAATGAGATTTAAAGGTTCAGTGATCTTCTGCACTGCTGTTCTCTAATGTTTTAAAGTTAGTACTGAGGTAGTTTTGACACTAGGAATATGTTAATAAAGCATTTATTAACACACTGAGTAACTAATACTATATGTCTAAATAATAAGATGCATAAATGTACATTTAAATATTTTATTAATCATTTACTTACACTTCCTAAATGATCTTATGAACCACTGACAACTCCTAAATAACTGCTTTGTGAATAATGTAACACATAATTTAGAAATGATAAATTGATCATTAATAAAGTATGTAAATACAATTATTAAACTCATTATAGATATGCTTATAAATCAAGAACAAAGCATTTATAGCTGTATTTATAAATGGCTTACTAATGTCTATTAATGTTTTATAAATGATAAATTAACTATTTACTAATGCTTAACTAATGCTTCATAGCGTGAGTTATTCTAAAGTGTTACCCTTGTTTCTTGTTCTTGTTGTTTCTCTTTCCTTCATTGATTCTGCTTATAAAAGCAGGTGTTTGAATGTTTCAGCAAAATCATACTACCCTTTAAATCATGTTCTATTAACATTAAGGAAGCTGGACATTTTTTAAATACTTGGAATTAAAAAAAAAAAAAAAAGTTGTTAGTAAAAAATTAGGTTGAAAGAATGTTTCAGGAACATCATACCAACCTTAAAAAAATGCAGATTTTAATGTTTCCAACCAAACTGAACATTTGAAAAACATTCTTAGAACAATAATTTATTAGCTGGGAAGTTACTCTCTGCTTTCATTGTACAGAATATAATATACAAACAATCGTATTTGTGTTCCACAGGTGATCTGAGTAAATCTGACACTGAAAGAGAAAGATATAGAAAAGTCTAGTAAGATCCAACAGATCCATTTCTCAGTTTGAGATGAAAGTGATCACATGACACAGCTATAAAGATGAGTGTCAGATGTACAGCATGTGTGTGAATGCTTGTAGATGAATGTCATGTGATCACCTTGACAATCTCTTTGCTTGATTTCAGGCTCTTCTATGATAGTTGCTGTTTCTGTGGGTTTGATCCTGCTGGCTGTGTGTTTAGTGCTCGTGTTGCTCAAAATAAAGAACAACCGTAAACACGGTGAGACACTCAAGTTACTGCATTTTTAATAAATCTGAGTTTGTCTCCCTCTGCTGTTCAGAAATACACAGTTAAAATCATCTTGTCTTTTCTCAGTCTCAGATGTTGCTCTTGTTCACACAGGAATCATTTCATCATCAGACAGAAGAGAGACAGGAGATCGTGATATGGTGAGTTCAGAGCTGATCTGTGCTTCAATATGTTCAAGTCCATCTCTGCCTCACGCCCTTATGCTACTCTTAAAGTACATCTCACACCAAGTTAAAAAGCTAACGTGCTGCACAGACGGTTTGGTTCTTGACATCAAGAATCGCGCGAGCGACTAGAAAGCTGTACTCTTGTGGTATTTTGATGTCATATGCCATTCGGTCTGTGCAGCGCTGCATGAAGTTGAACACATGTATTGACAAGGTATGGTATAACCAGTAGTTCCCACACTGACAGAGGTGACAGAGGGGGTATGCAACAAAATGCTGTTCTGCCATTTATTCAATTCCAACTAAAGTCAAAAGTTGGCAAAACTGATACGTGAGAAGTTGGATTGTATATGCTGTATGTACACATTTGAACTAAGACTTTTCTTCTTACAGGCTCAAGAAGAGATTCAAGACTCAGATCCTGCATCAGCTCCTCTCTATTCGACTGTCCAGTTACCCACAAACCCCTCTGATTCACAGAATCCACTTTACTCGACAGTACAATTACCCACAAACCCCTCTGATTTACAGAATCCACTTAACTCTACAGGACAGTTACCCACAATCCCCTCTGATGGACCGCTGTATTCTGCTGTCAGTTTCCAGAAGCATGAAGAGTCTCTCAGTGACGCTACAGTCGCCATCAGTAACAACGAGACTCACTCTGATTATGCATCTGTCAAACACAGCATCACACCAAACTAATATTACCACTGGAGTTTAGTTTTTAATTCAAATCAAGAATCATGTCAGTGACTGAGAATATAATGACTGAGCAACAATCATTCGGTTTCATTGAGCAAATTATTCAGCAGTTACAGGTCACTGTTGGGAACCGTTGACTTCTGTTGTTGTTGTTTTTTTTTGTTGTTGTTTTTTGTTGTTGTTGTTTTTTATCTTCAATCTTTGTGAGCATCAGTTCATCAGAAGTGAAGCATTATGTTGTGAGCAATAAGATGTGATGAGCGCTGCAGCTCGGATCAAGAGAAAGAAAATATCTGTAATGACAGACAATTTATCATTATAAATGTACTTGATGTCATGTCAGTGTGTTTTACTGGGATGTGATGTTTATCACGCTGAGAAAAATAAGCCTCATTTACAAGCCTCCTTCACTAACTTTAATATATTTTAGAAATGTGTAAATACCCACATAGCAACATTGTGTCGGCCCAGATCCAGCCCACATCTGACACATGTGGCATGGTGATCTGGCCCACATGCTGAATTATGGTCATTGTATTATGAATTATGGTCTTTGTGTGGGCCGCTTCTGTTCGCCAGATCTGAGCCACAAGCAGGCCACAGCAATGCCACATGTCAGCCAAGAGCAAATAAATAAACCTAAACTGGACCTTATCTGAGCCAAAAATCTGTGTATATTAAGTATAGAGTGATCTCAGCCTTAATAAGCCTGTTATCAAGCAGAATCACTGAAGATCTGGCTCAGATCTGGCAAACAGAAGCGGCCCACACAAGGACCATAATTCATTGCAGCATGTGGGCCAGATCATCATGCCACATGTGCCAGATGTGGGCCGGATCTGGGCCGACACAATGTTGCTATGTGGGTAGATATTTAAAAATGTAATTACATACTTAACTAAAAAAAGTACTGTGACTTGCCAATACTGAGAAGCAGAATATATTTCAATCTTAAAAATACTCTGCCTCTGTTTCTAGTAAATATTAATAATGATGCTTGTGTTCTGCTTTGAATTATTAATATATGTTTGTATTATTCTCATTTATCAATAAAAAGTTCTGCTCAATAAATGTATATTTATGCAATCCTGCAGCCGTTTTCATCGATCGTTCTGGCATCAGATATAAAGGTCACTGGAGTGACTTTTCTAGTCTTGGTTTGCTGATTACTTAAATATTAAATTATATTTCACCTGTAATTGAAACCAACCGTAGATGATTCATCAGTTCAACATTCGTCATTTTCACAGAGCCAACAATATTCGTAATATACAATGCATCGTATTATAAAACTAGATTAGGAAACAAGCTCTAGCAGAGGAGAATTTCTGAGTAATTGTTCTGCAATGGACCCGCTCTATAATTGCCTTCAGGATATCAAACAGTGGCTTTCCCAGAATTTCCTTCATTTGAAAGAAGATAAGACTGAGTATATCCTGATTAGTCCAGATTCTCCTAGTTTTGGTCCTCTAACACCTCAGTTTTCACCTATTGTGCGTAACCTGGGTGTTATCTTTGACAAAAGTATGCACTTCGATAAGCAGGTCAGTGCAGTAGTGAAGGCAAGTTTTTACCAGCTAAGACTACTCAGCAAGGTCAAATCATTTTTGTCCCAAGCTGACCTTGAAAAAGCTATACATGCCTTCATCAGCTCGAGGATTGACTACTGTAATGCTCTTTACACTGGACTAAATCAATCACTTTTCAATAGGCTCCAAATGGTACAGAAGGCTGCAGCACGACTTCTGTCTAATACCTCCAAACGCTCACTCATCACCCCTGTACTCCATTCACTTCACTGGCTTCCGGTGCGGTTTAGGGTGGAGTATAAGGTCCTTCTTTTTGTGTTTAAAGCCATCAACGGTCTGGCCCCAGCCTACCTTGCCGAATTAATAAAGGTCTACCAACCAGCCAGAGCTCTCCGCTCCTCTGGACATACCTCTCTGGTCATTCCCAAATACAATTACAAGAAGTTCGGAGGCCGGTCATTTTCCATCCAGGGACCAAAGCTCTGGAACGAACTTCCAGCACACTTACGTTCCATCACTGTGCTGAGTGTTTTTAAAGCGAAATTGAAAACTTATTTATTCATACAAGCTTTTAATACATAGTCCCTGTTTTCAATTCATATTTGATGTTCATTTTGTTCTTATATTTTATTTATTTTCTTTTATTTTTTCTATTGTCTTCTTATATATATATATATATTGTCTTGTTTTTACTGGAAAGCACCTAGTGCTCCTTATGGCTGTTGTAAGGTGCTCTATAAATTAAAATTTATTGATTGATTGATTGATTGATTGATTGAGAAAAGAGGTGTGTGTGTGTGTGTGTGTGTGTGTGTGTGTGTGTGTGTGTGACATTGGTTTAAGGATGTTGATGGTTAAAAGAAAGAGAAGTGTTGCTCATTGGACACTAACATTACTTGGTTGGTGTCCAAGTAAAAATAAATTACAAGCAAACAGTAAATGCTCGCTCTCTGTCATTATATTTTGGACCATTGGATACCTGATATTTCTTTAAACCAGTAGGTCCTGGACCTGAATGGACTCTATGCCTGGTCACTTCCGTGTTTTCCTCAGGCAGACTATTTAAATCCGGAGCTGCACCAGAAAACATTGTTCCTTACGCAGAGCTTTCAAATGACAGAGTAGAAGATGACTTCAGCTTACAAGAACTTCTCCGGATTACTGTAAATGATGTTCATCACATTGCGAGTCTGTCATTGTGTTTTATCTTTGAATGTGTTTAGTGAATAGTGTAGAGACCTAGAGGGAACGTCCTATAATAATAGTCCCCTAAACATTCCCAGAACCTCCTGAATGTTCCCCAAAGATCCACAAATAACTTCCCTCAAACCTTAAAAGAACTCCACATCTGTCTCTGAACGTTACCAGGTGACGTCTGTTGGAAATCTCAGAAGCATAGACCAGGAGACTTTGGGATCTCTTGAAGCAGAAGTTACTCTTTATTGAGAAACACGCTGTACGTCGCTGTGGTCATCCAAAATCTAACTAAGGCAGGGACTTGGTAGTTCATATACATTCAAGGGGGAGGGATACATAGAGTAGAGGTGTGGACAATCTAAACAAAGCATGCAAATGCAGTACAAGAATCAGCTCATACCCTACATTTCCCAGCCATGATCTAATCAGCATAACTGTGTCATTCAAATGCATAGGTGCTAATCCAATCAGTCTGGCAGTATCACCTATACCTTTACATTATCATAGAGACAAAGGCACTGCTGTATCTTGAGCTTGTCCTGCCAAATGGTCAGGATGTAGGATCCGCAGATCTTAAACAGATTCTTAAATTTGTAATTCCACAGTTCCCCCTTTGAGAGTTCTAATAACTCTCACATAATACAAATTTAAACCTTCTTAAATCCCTTCTATAACATATGTTTGTTAACATAAGTTCCTTCTTCCAGTCATGCAATTTGTAACAGCTACAGGCACATACATCTTATTCTGTGTCGTGTCCAACATTTACATAAGTGTTGTTCTTTAACTTGAGTATACTGTTGACACACATATACAACGCAGGGTGGTAACATGTTGTATAAACTACATGATGACACAGAAAACCATGTAGCATAAGCGTGGAAGTCCTAAAAAGTCCATGGCGCCTGAATAGCTGTGGAGTCTGTTCCCTGTAGAGTCCATTTCCATGTTTGTCCCAAGATGATTCTTTGTCGTTGTGCAACTCCGAGTTGCTCTGATGACTCCGTCATCATGAAGGTTGTTCATGGATATCTGAGGTGATGCTTTACACCAGGTGCTGCTTGAGACGTCATGGCATATACACATACCTGCACATAAGAAAACAAAGAGACAGCAGACCAGCAGTATTCATGCATAGACTTTAGTATGTTACACCTCTGATAATCCTATAGTTTTTCTGTCTAACTCTGATCATCATAAACTTCTAGTGATCGTATAGTGGTTTTGTTCTTCTTTTTCTTAACCTAGTCTTAATCAATTTGACACCTATAGACCAGTGAGGTTGGGATAAACTGAGAAAGGGGGAAACCTATGAGGAAGTCTTCACCACAGGGTTAGCCCCCGAGGCCTTTTGCACTTCGGTTCTTCCCTGGGCTCCTCACTGGTCTGTGTGTCCTATTCTCTCCCTGTAGTTAATTTCCAAATTTAAGGTGCTACATCTCCATCTTCCATTGAAACATCAGTCATAGCAGACATCATAACCCATTGAGGATGGATAAGTGAATGGAGTGTGCTGTAGCATAACATTTAAGGCTGTGAGTGTACTTAACCAGTGTCCCCCAAATAGTGGAAGTGACAGTCAACTTTCTTTTGTTCAGAATGAGTCTTTCAGCTTTCTTGTAAATGACTGGGGAAATTAAGCACTCACAGCCCAAATGGTTAGCATGTCAGCAAGCTGCTGCTCCAAGAGTTTAGAGAAGAGGGGAGGGGCAGTTTCAATGTAGCAAGTAGACTGAGTAGGAGCTGAGTAAAGCTGTTCATTTCTTTTAATGTCTTTTTGTTTTTCCTACACTCTTTCATCCAATGTCCAGGTTTACCACAGTAATGACAACTGCCTTCTCTCTTAGGACATTTACGTTTCTGTCGATTCTCTGTGTTGACCTTAAAGGATGCTGCTGCAATCTTTACTCTTGTCTTGACATCTGAGTCTCTTTCCCAAATAGCTAACCTATCCAAGTTGTTTTGCAGAGTTCCATTGGACCATGTGAGGTCTAAGAAAGGCAATGCATTTCTGTATTCTGATGAAAGCCCATCAAACCACATGCGGACCAGTGGTCCATTATCCTCTAACACCTTCTCTGGAGTGTCAACTATTCCACTGTATGCTGCCGCTGACTGACAAAATCTTTCAGTGTACTCCCTTACAGTTTCATCTTTCTTCTGTACACAATTAGTGATCTTTGACCAGTCCACCTTTGGTCCAACAAGGTTCTGTAACACTCTCAGAACTCCTTCTCTCAATTCACCTTTGCTGGAATGCTGAAACTCAGAATTATTTACAGCACTTTCAAAATCTTTGAATTCTGACTCTTTCAGGATTTGTGACATTAGCTGTGTGACTTCAGCTTGGGACATATCATAGAGCTTCATTTTTCTGGACAACTCTGTCCTAAACTCAGAAAAGTTTCTATGCACTGATGGCAAATTCTCAGCAATTCTTTCTATGTCTTCAGGACCTATAGCGGTACTGACTGCTTGTAACTGCAGTATGGGGGTTACAGATTTAACTGTGTCAACTCCTTTTGCCCTACTCTGAGCCTTTTGTCTCACTCCACACACTTCAACTGCATTTACATCTTTATCCATGAATCCAGTATTGCTATTGCCCTCTAGTATACAGAAAGACTGTAAGTCAGGATAGCTTTCATCTGACTGTTGGTCTTTTGAGTCACATTTGGTTGAGGCTTTGTTAAGGCCCAACTTCTGAGTGAGACGAAACACTCTAGTGTGCAACTGTTTGTTCTTCTCTTCTAACTTAGCAATACGTTGAATTTGGTCTTGTGCAATGGATAGAGTAAATTCTCTGTGGCAGCAGATAATGCCCTTCATATTTTTCTTACGAATACAAGCACCAAGTACCTTTTTGCATTCTTCAATAGACCAAACTTTTTCTGGATGAATCCCAAATTTCTTTGTCAAATCCAATCTGACTGACTCAGTCACAATTGAGTCCATGTGCTTTCCTAAGAATGATTTGAACTCACTATCTGTCCATAAAGGAGTAGCTAGTCCACCTTTCTCAGTTGTTGGAATTAGTCTAGCGTTCTTTCTCAACATTTTGTAATGTCTTTCTGGCACAACAATACACTTCAACACTTCTCTGACAGAGCAAAGGTTAACCTAGTTAATACACATCGTAATGTATTCAACCTTCTCTGGTGAGCAGAGTAGAACCAACTTGCTAACACACTGTAACAGTTGTAACCTTCCCTGAATTAACAGAGGATGAACCTTCTTCCCTAGCAAAGTAGAGGATGGCTATTCTGTTAACACAGCACCTTCCCTGATAAAACAGAGGACAACACAAATTATTAGCACTTTACACTAATTCTTCCCTGCCTGAACAGAGGATACCTAATTATTAGCATGTGATGCTAAACTTCCCTGCCTAAACAGAGGATAAACTTCATCTCTAAAAGAACATTTTTAGAGGATAACTTAGTTAACCAAACCCTACAGCTGTCTGTTAACTCTTCTCTGGCGGCGCAGAGGATAACACATTTGTACTGGTCTTAATGGTTGTTTTGGATAGAGTATCACTCACCAATCCTTGGGTGCACAGGAAAATTCAGCCTGGATCTTCTTTTGGATCAGATCTTTGTTGTGCTTGAAGTTTCAATCTGGATTGAGGTGAGAAGCTCTATCCGGGTCACGGCACCAAAACTGTTGGAAATCTCAGAAGCATAGACCAGGAGACTTTGGGATCTCTTGAAGCAGAAGTTACTCTTTATTGAGAAACACGCTGTACGTCGCTGTGGTCATCCAAAATCTAACTAAGGCAGTGACTTGGTAGTTCATATACATTCAAGGGGGAGGGATACATAGAGTAGAGGTGTGGACAATCTAAACAAAGCATGCAAATGCAGTACAAGAATCAGCTCATACCCTACATTTCCCAGCCATGATCTAATCAGCATAACTGTGTCATTCAAATGCATAGGTGCTAATCCAATCAGTCTGGCAGTATCACCTATACCTTTACATTATCATAGAGACAAAGGCACTGCTGTATCTTGAGCTTGTCCTGCCAAATGGTCAGGATGTAGGATCCGCAGATCTTAAACAGATTCTTAAATTTGTAATTCCACACGTCCTTGACATCATCCCCTTGTCAAACAATACTAAAGGATTCCAATAAGAAAATTTTACTATTTTAATTAGAATTTCTATCATATTTTGGAACCATTCCTGTAAGATTCCTATAGGACTTGTATTATAGACATAAATATATAGTTTTTGGGAAAGTGTACAAAGGATTTGGTTCTTATTCTGTTCATCTTCTTTGCAGCATCTTGTTACTGAGACAATGTACACTGTGGGAAATGTTAAAAAGGGTGAAATTCCTGGCATTAAATATCCACATTTATATTCTAATTGTCCTTAAATGTTTAAAAAAATAAATAAATAAATCACGCATTTCACAAATATCTCCAGGATCATTATTGTGAAACAGCATGCATGAGCTAATGTCAGTACTGTATCACTGCATCAACTACAGCAGTGCTTCTCAATCCTGTCCTGAACCCTCACCGCTGCTGTTTGGATCAGACACGCCCAACTCAAGTACTCATGAGCTGATGAGCTGAATCAGGTGTGTTAAATGAGAGACATACAACATTAAATGAATTCATTATGATCAATGCATCACTTATTATTATAAAACTGTGGTAAAACATCAATGCTTTGGTTTGAAATCTTTAAGTGAACAATAAAAATGCCAACAAACGGCCACTTTTATCATGTTCGTTTTGTGATCTCGCTATTGTTTTCTTTCTGAGTTGTTTTCTGATAAAACTTCCATTTGTTGGTGAAATGATGGTTTGTGTGACGTTGATCCAGAGAGGAGTGTTACGGGCGGGTTTTAGTGAAGATCTGCGGTGCTTCTGGCCCGAGGGAGGAAACACAGCGTGGTTTTGGGCTCGGTGCTGATTTGGCCATGAGGGCCAGTGACTGTTATAAGAAATGTCCATTTCCAGGGAAGGGAAATATCGTTCTTACTGTACAGTTCTACTCAGAGCGTGTAAAATCTGCATGATCAGGGACTCCAGTATATGAGCATGAACTAGAAACAACTACAGGTGTGACACGAACAAGACTTTATTAACTAAACACTTCAATTATTCTAACATACAAACACATACATGTCATTTAGCGATGGATAGAGAGCTGAAGCAGAATAGCATGTAATAACATCAGTGTGACGGTGTAAAATAAGCCCAGAGTTTCTTTAGGCTGAACTAAGATTAATTTGGCATGATGTGGTAAATGACCGTGGTGTAATCCGAGTCAATCTCCTCGTTGCTGAAGACTGGACTGAGATAACTAGAGACAATAATCCTTCATTTGTTTATCTGGATTAAACACTTTGTTTATCCTAAATGTTTGTACAATACACATAAAATGCAACCTTTTAGAATAAATAAACAGGATGAACATTCATTTAAAGCACGACAATAAAGACTTTGGACTTTAATTCTCATGCCAATAAAAGACTGTTTTATGAGTTTACTGGGCAATAAGTTTGTGTGAAATGATCATTTCAGCTTTATCTCCTCGATTAGTTTGTCATTATCAGATCATTATTGATACTGCGACACTAACAGTCTTACTGGCATGTCATAGTTTTGAGGAATTCATATTTTGCTTTATTTAAAAGAAATGTTTTCAATATGAATGCATTTCATATTTATGCAATAAGGTTAAGCTAGAAAATCAAGGCTGCAGTTTTTTGTCAGTATTTACTTTGGTTCTTTGTATTTTCTGTTCCTTCCCAAAGTTTGATCCACACACAGGCTTTCAAAGCTAGTTTGATATTGTTGATTCGTGACTGAACATGTTTCTGAACTATAAAGAGTAATTCAGTCTTGTTTTTTCTTTATAAGTCTTATTAATGACAGGCTAATGTGAGGTGACGACCTGCCTTTAGATAAAGAAATGACTCGAATACCATCTGGAGTCAGAGGATAAGAGAACAAAACAGCAACACGCCACTCAAATATTCACATGAGACAGATTAAAAATTAATCATTAGATCTATATTTCACATAGAGTTATGATAGTTATTGTTCTTGACAGAGAACTTGAATTCGACTCCATTAAGCTGGGGTTATAATATTTCCTAGCATTCATGGCCATAATTGTTTATGATTTGAATAATCTCACATGAATAACCTATTGTCCTAGTTTACTGTTCAGTCCAGAATGTTGCTATGGTTACCGCCCCGTCAATCATGATTTCAGGACTGACTCTGTTCACACACAGAGCGATCAGTCCACTCCCGGATATAATGTGTATAATGTGATGGTTGAATTAAACATTATTGATGGCTTATATAAAATGAATAATTAACGGTCTGTTAATAGAAACCTGTTGTAATGAGCGCTGAATTACAGCAGAGGGCAGCAAAACATCATGATACTCTTCTATCCATAGATGCATACACATAGATGCCTCATTAGCAGCTGTTTCCATGGGCCTTTATAAGTAAGCCATCCACCATTTTGCAACAGTCAAAACTGGTCCGTGAACACTCGAGAGCGAGAACGTCTGCAACCGTACACACATGAATATCTTCATCTGTAATAAACTTCAGTAGATGATTTCACTAAACTAACACATCAAGACACAGACATCAGCTAACACAACACTAAAAAGGTACCATAGTTTAAAACACTGTAATATTGAATTAATACATATAAAAACACAAACCAACACATTTTCACCTGTTAAATCGCAGGTGTTTTGCATCATTGATTCTTATGTGAGTGACGACATGTTGACTGTGGGTCGAATCTACATATGCACATCTATGGTCCTATCCAGCTTATTACAATGTAAGAGCGGCTCGGCCATTTCTTCCAGTCTCATGAGCTTCCAGTTATTTTAGCTCTACAAAAACTCTTTATGCTGCTTGATATTGCAAACGTTTTTATCTTATGAACACATTGGTGTGTAGCACACATAGTTTTAGCATTTACTGCACTTTGTTATTCTTCTAGTTATTTATCACAGCAGCTAATGCCTTTCGTAAACCTCGCACATTTAAAGAAAATGCCTTAGCGTGTCACAAAATAAGGTGGACATGAGTGAAAGAGAGATAAGTTTATCTATCTATATGCACTTAAACCCTCAATGTGTGTCCAGAGAAAATAGTTGCAGGTTGTGGGTTTTGATTTCCTCTGAAAGCAGAAGTGAAATAATATGTGGTCCACAAATAGAAATTAGATGCAAATGATAAACATTGGTTTCACAGACAAGGCCCAAGTCTAGTCCTAGACTACAATGCATGTTTGAGCTGTTTTCAATGAAAGCAACTTGCATGGACTTGCATCTCTTAAAACATGTCAGTGCTATTGTTTTGTCTCAAGATGAACACCAGTAATGTTTTTTTTTTCTAAGGTATGTTTATAAAAGCTCCTTAAATGCCCCAATTGAACTAAGTAAAGTGTAATCCATGGCTTAGTCTATAAACCCTGTCTGTGAAACCATCAGAGCCTGATCACAGGGTTCATCTCTATCAATTTCTAGGCCTTTCACAACATCCAATGCACATAAGATTCTCACAGTGAGTCTATCTGCTCTCTTACTGGAAATGTTGGCATGTTTTAAGATGACTGACGTCTAATAAAACTCTTCATTCATGTCAGTTTTTCTGTGATTTTTATGATGAATGCAGGATGAAGCTTTTGCATTCTTCAGTCACTCATTATGCGTATGCTGTTATATTAATAAACTGATGTGTCATCTGACTTGTGTGTTTCTCTGCATGTCTTTCACACATATCTCAACACTTTCCGCCCTGTTAGCCGTGCAGATGGGTGGAACTGTTATAGAGAATAAGGAAGCTGAGACGTGAGAAAGATCGATGTAGGGTGTGTGTACTTCTGATGATAGAGACTTACATCGCATTCAAGGAACACTCTTGATCAGTTCTTGCTGTCACTGGATTGTGATCGGATCTGTTTTTTCTCTGGTTATCTGTGAGACTGAAGTCAATCAGGAATGAGGGCTGCCATCATCATCTTCATCTTCATCACTCTCTGCCTGATCTCAGGTCAGTCCTTTACTGGTCAGTCTGGGTCAAATAATATATTATATGATCTAGATTGATGATATATAATAACCCAGAGCAAATGAACTTGTGTTTGGCAGGTCAGGAACTTTATTTCAAGGTGAGTGGATGCGCTGGAGGGAGTTTGATGTTCAAGTGCATGATCTTGAACCACAGTGAAACTAATGAACAGCGTAAAGGAAATTATTTCTGCAGAGACACGAGCTGTAAGATGGGCATCAGTACTAAGCTTCAGCATCGCTGGGTTCATAAAGAGAGATTCGCTCTGTATGATGATGGAAACAGCAGATTCTTCACAGTGTTTATCAGGAACCTCAGCAGAGAGGATCATGGGATACATACATGTGGAGACAATCAGACATGGAAACATAATGTTGATTTAGTGGTGAAGAAAGGTACGTGTGAAACTTTATAACTTACTACAACAATTATTTTGATTATTATTAAAGGAGTAAGAACATTGAGTAAAAATGAACAAAAATGAATTGCTGAGCAAGTACACAAATCAATGCTGATGCAGAAACTTGTGAAAATGAGTTTCAGGCAGTAAATAAAGTTGAGGAAAAATTATTTATTCATTACAATTAAATTTAGCCTCACACGCAAACTTTAATCGATAATGAAAATACTCAATAAAACCAAAAGGCAAGATAACCATCATAAAGTATTAGTCAATAGTTAATACTAAAATTTAGAGTATTATATCTAATAGATGAAGATCAAAAAGAGCAATAATTAAGACATTTGCAGATAAGAGACAAGAAGTAGAAGCCAAAGAGAGCAAAGGAGGGAAAAAAAGCTGAATTATCAATAACTCGATCAGCTTTATACCATGAGCATAGAGGGAAATTTACATCCCACTCAAATTGATGTTTTTGTTCTAAAAGAAAAGGTTAATTTCACCCATTACGTCATCTGCTGGTCCAGTGTCAAAAATAGTTGTTTTTATCCCCTATAGGGAATTTTGCAAATGTCAGCAGACATATTTTGATCAGATTCAAATGAGCAATAATTCTGAAAAACAACACTTCTGCAGTACTTGGCAGGCGTCCAGTGTCTAACCACAAACGTGTCAGCATGACCTGTCACACTGGAGCACTTGAAGAACAATTGAACATAACAATCATACTCTTAAATATAAAATAACCATAAGGGTACAACAAGTAAATACTTGAAAATATGATAAGAATTAATATATAAAGTAGGAGTACATGAATATATGAAAGCAAAAGTAAAACTGATAAATCATAAGCCATAAATGATTAAAAATAAATATTAATAAAAATGCATGAATATGAATATTGACCATTTCGGATCCATCAATGCTTAAAACAGTTTCCATGCCTTACCCTGATTCACAACGGTCATCTTATTATAATTCATAATTTGAGCTGTCGGGTTGGATTATGTGGGGGAAATGTCAGTTTCATGTCATTCATCTTTGCATGTTCATGTTCAGCAAGTCCCAGCTACTACAGTATATGCAACTTACTTATTCAGATAAGTTCACTTATTCATTTTTCTGAATATATGCCTTGTAAGACTCATGTTTTCTGTCTTGATGTAGAATGACAGATCTGTTCTGATCACTGGCATCCATAAATATCCCTAAAAACAAGCACAACCATTGTAAAAAAATAAATAAATAATAATAAAAAAAAAACTCTGCAATTGCATGTGTCAAACAGAGATGGCGCTAGAGAAGACAAAATTCCATAATGCACCTTCAATAATACTAATAATATTTTAGATGTCAGTGCATGTCACAAGATTTTGTTGTATCATTTTCAGAGTCTTGTAATTGGACGTCTGTTATCCGGGACAATTATGTTGGACAAACGATCACTTTCCACTGTGAATATGATGATAAGTTTAAAACACGGACCAAGGTCTTCTACAGACTGAAAGAGGGTCCTGTCCATGTGCTGAACAGCTCACAATCATCACAATCATCTGAGGAGAAGATCATTCTGTCTGACAGTCATGAAGATCATTTTACTGTGACCATTAGACACATTTCTGCAGACGACGGAGGAGTTTATTTATGTGGAGCGGAGAGATACGGATCAGATCCATCAATTACTCACATAACCTTCATTAAAGAGATTGAGCTGAATGTTTACAGTGAGTTTAGTTTATTTTTAATGAAAAAATCCTAACAGCTCTAAATAAGAAATGTAAATCCATCACGACTTTTAATAACTGAATAAATCAAGAAATGAATCTCATTTTGCAGGTCGAAACGCTTCTGTCCAGGTTCAGGCCTACTCCAGTAAATCAGTCTTCATCACGTGTAAATTTCCACAAGAGTTCAGAAGAAACAAGAAATTCATCCAGAAAGATTCATCACAGAAGATCATTGTTGATGAACAGAATCAATGGGTCCGTCATGATAAAGTTCACATGTATGATGATTCCAGTGAAGGACTTCTGAAGGTTTTTATCAGTAATTTAACTGAAGATGATGGAGGAACGTACAGGTGTGGAGTGAATATCACTGATGATGGTCTGTTCACTGACGTCAAACTGACAGTAAATCAAGGTAAAGAGATTCTGTCAGGAGATTCATTGGACGCTTTCTAGCAGTTAAATTGAGGGAAATAAAAATATTTGATACTTTTGATATATATTTTTCATTGTTTTTGTGTGTAGTTGGTCATTTTCGTGCATCAAGTAAAGCATCTGCTGATATTGGTGAAAGTGTGAATCTCACCTGTGATTTCCCTGAGAAACACGGCGAGACCTTCAAACACATCTGCAGAGAGAACGAGCAGAAGATATGTGAGAGCATCAGTTCATCAGAGCAGAAACGCTTTGAGTTTTCTGTCAGTACAGCAGGAGTTTTTACAGTGATCATCAGTAATGTGAGCGAGAGAGATGCTGGAGTTTACTGGTGTGGAGCAGAAACCAGAGACACACATCTGACTTCTGTCTCTCTCACCAATCAACATCAACTCACTGTGACCAGTACGTACAGTCACCATAAACCAGATAACATATATGTGGTAACTTGGCATCAAAAGACCACACAAGAGAGGAGAATGCAGTGTGGGTTTACTAACAACTGCTCTTATTACAGAGTCAACAAACACAATCTGGGAATCCAACAGGACAGAACACTCTTCTTCAACAGGTAATTTTCCACTCAACATAATCATATACACCCCCTAGCGGCCACAACTGGAACTGTCAGAATTGCACTCAGTCTACTACAATAAGCATTCATTGCAGGATATAAACACTTTCATTCTCTTTGACTATTAGTGCCTCCAGTGGTCGGACATGAAGGAGGTTCATCAGAGATCAAATGCCCTTATAATGCAAAACATTCAAGAGAAGTAAAGCATCTTTGCAAAGGAAAGTGTTTCACTAAAGATGCTCAAAATATCATTCGATCAGATGAATCCCATATTAATAAACCAAAGATTTGGGAAAACAAGCAACTGAACATGATGAGAAAATCTAACATAAACAGATAAAAAATGTTAAATGACAGACATTAATTTCTAGGGATGCAAACAACTACTGACTTCTTAAAATTTCTCATTTTTTAATGCCATTTATGCTATGTGTCACACAATGTACAGAGAAACATTAACATAGCAGTTTTCAGCATGTCAGACAGAAGATAAGTGTGAATATTTGTAATGTTTGTCTCCTTCCAGAGTTTCTGCTGTAATTTCACTCGTTTAAGGAAATGATTCTTAAAATTCCAAAATATCATTCTCAGAGTTATACTATAACAGGGAGAATCTGACAACTTTCACTTTCAAACCCTGTGATTAGAAAAGTGTCACATATAACCAGGAGCGGTTTCTTCATTAGGGCGATCGGGCGACGCACCACCAAAGTGAGAAACACAGAGTTATTCTAGCTGTCACTGCTCTAGACTGTTTGTTCTGCCTCTGGATATAAGCTATAGTCCACTCAGTGTTGAGTCACGTTCTGTGGAGTACCGCCGTTTTTTGTGGGATTTGGCCGAGAATCTCTCAGAGTGCTCTCATAGAGTTCTTATAGAACTAGGAAGTATGACCATATTAGCCCAGTTCTGTCATCACTGCATTGGCTTCCTGTTAAACATCGTATAGATTTTAAAATCTTGCTAATTACTTACAAAGCACTAAATGGTTTAGCTCCCCAGTATCTAAGCGAGCTCTTAATGCATTATAGTCCTTCACGTTTATTGTGATCTCAGAATTCAGGCCAGCTGATAATACCTAGAATATCAAAATCAACCACAGGTGGTAGATCCTTCTGCTATTTAGCACCCAAACTCTGGAACAATCTTCCTATCACTGTTCGGGATGCAGACACACTCTGTCAGTTTAAATCTAGACTAAAAACACATCTGTTTAACCTGGCATACACATAACACATTATCTACTATCATGTAGATTATAGGCTGCATAGATTAGGTCAGCCGGAACCGGGAACACTTCCTATAACACCTGATGTACTCGTTACATCAGAAGAAGAATGGCATCTACGCTAATATTAGTCTCTTTCTGTTTATCCCGAGGTTTACCGTAGTCTGCCAGATCCAGGCCATGTCCAGATGGACTACATGATGATAACACAGCCCTGAAATTTCAACTAATCTATCCCCTGCGAAGGCCTATTTCCCTTTCCTCTCTATGTATAGATAAAACGTTCTCAAAATTATTCCAGTTTGCATAGATCCGCAGACACAACTAATTTTTTCTGTACTATGCGGACCAGACAAGTAATTTGGCGATGTTACTTTGTAAAAAAGACCAAGCTTCTGCGCACAGAAGCGGCCCCAAAGTTAATAATTAAAAGTTCTTACCATGGAAGTGATTCAATCAAAACCTACTTTAGCTCGATAATAATATTTTCTTACAGCTGCTGAAAAGCCAAAACAATTTCTGTCCATTATTTTCCTTTTGTTACTGTGAAGCTGCTTTGAAACAATCTGTATTGTGAAAATCGCTATATAAATGAAGATGACTTGACTTGGTACTTTCATTTGTCAGGATTATTTGATGAATAGAAAGTTCAAAAGAACAGCATTTATTTGAAATATAAATAATTTGTATAAATTATGAATGTCTTTACTGTCATTTAAACCAATTTAATGTGTGCTTGTTGAATAAAAGTATTTGTTTTATTTTTTTAATCTTACCCCAAACTTTTGAATGGTAGCGTATCACATTTTCCCACAAAAATCTGAAGCAGCACAACAGTTTTTAACATTGATAATAATCATAAATGTTTCTTGAGCAGCAAATCATCATATTAGAATGATTTCTGAAGGATCATGTGACACTGAAGACTGGAGTAATATGATAATATGAAGGAATTTTCCATATTAATGTTTTATGGTTAAAGGAAATGTCTGTATAGTGATCTGGCAGAACATTACAGGATCTTTTCCAGTTTTCTATAGTGTGATCATTTTTGGATGTACTGTCTCTTTAAAGCAGCATGCTGTGGTAAAGTCTGATGAACGGTCATGTTCACACCAGCTGAAAACCACATGCAACGGGAAGCACTGAAAACCCTTGTGTTCAAGAAACTTATTTTGTCTTTTATCTATTTAGTCCAGTAAGGTGCAGAAAGAAAATGTTTCTATTTACAGATGTGATTCATTTTACTGCAGATCCCCCATAGATAATTGTAGCTCCCCCCAGTAATTTCACGAGCACAAGGATTCTCTGATGACTGGCGATTTATTTACAGCTTTCAACTCAAGTTGCCGTGAGAACTAAATACACAAAAATAAAGTTGAAATAAAGAATATAAAGGACATACATAAATAAAATAAATAAACATTGTCTTTGTAAACCTTTTAAACGGAGTTAAATTCACTTTTACAGCATAACTATAGTCTTTGCACAGATATTGCTCTTTTCCACATAGCAACACAATCCACATCAATCAGATACAATATAAATGAAAAACTTACTTCATTGGCTGCTTATTACCAAAGGAGAACTTAATCTTGCATCTGATGTCCTTATTTACTCCAGATGAATATATATAAACTTTTACAAATGTGGAAAATGCTTCATCTTTCCATGCGGTGCAGACATTTTTCTTTTTGATTCACTCTGTGCTGTCTTCCTGATTCACTCTGTGCTGTCATAATAAAAGTCTCCCTTAAAACCGCTCTTTACCAAGTAGTTTCAAATTAAAAGATCTTTAACAAACATTTATAAAATAATTAAATAAGCATGAAATATAAACTGACTTCTTTGTCAGTTACACTCCCACCAAAGCACTTTCTAGGGATTTTTTTTTTTTTGTAACTCAGTAACATAACTTATATCAAATTATTATGAACTAACCCAAGGAATGGTAGACACAAGGTAAGCTCTTAATCTGCTTCAATCAGGGTAACTATTTTCTGGATGGGCCTTTCGAGGTAAGTTGGTTTAGTAACACGTTTGCCCTTTTTATCCAGAGTTGAATCACTGATCAATAACTTCACTGTTCTCACACAGCCATCTGTACCACTGTGTACTTCTGTTACCTTCGCTAACTTCCACTGACTGCGTGGAGCAGTGTCATCTTTCAGAATGACAATGTCATTGACCTTAGCATCTCTACGACGTTTGTGCCATTTCTGCCTGTGTTGCAGGTTTAGAAGATATTCTTTTCTCCATCGTGACCAGAACACGTTTGCTAAATACTGCACCTTACGCCATCTCTTGCGAAGGTAAAGGTCTTCCTTGACAAACTTTCCAGGTGGTGGCAAAATTATTGAAGACTTCATCGTCAAGATATGGTTAGGTGTAAGTGGCTCCGGACCAGATGGATCATTCAGGTGCTCTGTGGTTAAAGGTCTGCTATTCACAATAGCCATGACTTCATAGAGAAATGTTCTTAGAGAAGCACTATCAAGTGTTTGAGCTGATTGATCCAGAATGGATGTCAAGACACTCCTTATTGTTCGAATTTGCCTTTCCCAAATGCCACCCATGTGACTGGCTGATGGAGTGTTCATGATGAACTCACAGCCAAACTCCTTTAGGCGTTCTTGATTCATTTCCTTTAGTGCTTCAGCAAATTCTCGTCTTGCACCAACGAAATTAGTGCCCTGGTCAGATCTAAGTTGACGCACTGGTCCACGTATGGCAATGAAAGCACGCAAAGCATTAATGAATGCATCAGTGGACAAATCATCCAGCATTTCTACATGTACCGCCCTGGAACACATACATGTAAGTAGAAGCCCATAACGCTTCAACTCCTTTCTTCCTTCTTTGACGTAGAAAGGACCAAAACAGTCCATTCCACAATATGTGAAAGGAGGGGTTGTTTCCATGCGTTCCTGAGGAAGATTCGCCATCCTTTGCTCTTCCGTGCATCTTCTGAGTTTCCTGCACCTAGTGCATTTGTAGATATATGAAGACACTGCTTTGCTACATCCCAAAATCCAGAAACCGTTTGATCGCAACTCATTTATAGTCATTCCTCTCCCTTGGTGGTACACTTGTTCATGATAATGTTTGATGAGTAACAATGATACATGACTATGTCGTGGAAGAATTGCTGGATGTTTCACATGAGGGTGTAACGTAGCATGTATTAAACGACCTCCCACCCTGAGAATACCATGCTCATCCAAGAAGGGATTCAGGCGATGCAGTTTATTTGCGCTGTTATTGGACTCAATCTCCTTCTGTTGCTGGAGTCTCTGGATCTCATCACAAAAGGCCGATTGTTGGACCATTTTGATAATGGTAAGCTCTGCATCCTTTCTTTCTTCAATGCTGGTGGCTTCATTGACCCTTGGACTTAGATTTTTGACTTCCTTGGCACATGGCTGAAGCCTTGCAATGGCTTTTACCATTCTTGACCAATCTGAAAACTTGTGAAGTCGATCAAGCAATGAGCTTTCTTCCTTTGTTTGAGTTTTATAAACTTGAGCTTTTCGCAGCTCTGGGTCATTGTCTATGATCTCTCCCACCTTAACATCTCTGGGCAGTTCATCTTGCCACAGGAACTTTGGTCCTGTAAACCAGTTGGAGGATATGAGCTCTTCTGCTGTAAGGCCTCTGGACGCATAATCAGCAGGGTTCTCTTCAGAGGTCACATATCTCCATTGTTTAGCATCTGTACTTTGTTTGATGCGTTGAACACGGTTTGCTACAAAGACATGAAATCTCTTTGCATCATTATTAATGTACCCAAGGACAACCTTTGAGTCTGTCCAGAAGTACTCATCTAGGTCCTCTATCTCTAGCTCTTTTCTGAGCAAGTCACTTGTTTGCACAGCAACTACTGCGGCTGATAACTCCAGCCTTGGTATGGTTGTAATCTTAGTAGGAGCAACTCTGGCTTTGCCCATAACCAAGGAACAATGAACATCTCCTGATGCATCAATGGCTCTGAGATATGTGCATTCTCCATATCCTGATGCACTAGCGTCAGAGAAATGATGAAGCTCATAACGCTGAACTTCCTTAAATGTCAACGGGAGATAACATCGTGGAATCTTCACATCAGCTAAGTGTCGCAGATCTGAAAGCCAAGCTTCCCACTTTGGTCGCAAATCATCTTTAAGTGGTTCATCCCAACCAGCTTTATCTTGACACATCTGCTGTAGTATTTGCTTACCAACAAGAATGAAGGGTGCTGCAAAGCCAAGTGGGTCATATATAGAAGCCACCGTGGACAGGACACCTCTTCTAGTGAGTGGTTGTTCCTGAACTAATACTCTGAACTGGAAGCTGTCAGATCTGATGCACCATTTCACACCAAGTGCCCTTTCCATGTGAAGCTCACCCAAAGCTAAGTCATGATCTACAGCACTCTGAGCACATTCTTCATGAGGAATCGATGCTTTCACTTCTTGACTGTTTGATACAAATTTATGCAAATGAAGCTTTCCTGTGCTACAAAGTTCTCTTGCTTCCTTTATCAGCTTGATAGCTTCATCTACAGTTGAGACACTTGTCAACCCGTCATCGACATAGAAATTCCTTTCTATGAATCGAATGGAGGCTTCACTGAAGCAACCACGACCTTGAGCGGCGATATGCTTGAGGCCGTAGTTGGCACACCCGGGTGATGAGGCTGCACCGAAGAGGTGTACTTTCATCCTATAGACCTGTGGCTGGGATTCTAGATCTCCTTTCTCCCACCAGAGGAATCGTAAGTAGTCTTGATCTTCTTCCTTCACATGGAATTGGTGAAACATGCGCTCTATGTCACACATAATTGCCACCGGACCCTTGCGAAAACGACAGAGAACACCTACAAGGGTGTTTGTTAACTCTGGACCAATTAGCAAATGGTCATTAAGAGATGTTCCTTGGAACTTTGCTGAGCAATCAAAGACTACACGGATTTTCCCAGGTTTTTGAGGATGATAAACCCCGTGATGGGGAATGTACCAAGCAGGGTTCTTGTCAGTTTCTTCAGCTGGGACCTTCTCAGCATCTCCTCGAGTAATTGTCTCATTCATGAAGTCTACATAGTCTCTATAGTATTTCTCATCTCTTTTAAGCCTTTTCTCTAAGCATTTGAGACGATGAATAGCACATCCTTTATTATTGGGCAAGTTTGGTCTGTCTTCTTTGAAAGGCAAAGGCATTTCATAATGACCATCTTCTTTGTGTCTGATGCCTGTTTCCATTTTTGACAGAAAACGTAGGTCTTCTTGAGAAACTCGACTGTCCTCTGTTGTCTTTTCATTGAAGTCAGACTCAAGAGCTTTGATGACATTTGGTGGACTGATGATTTCCTTGATCTGTGTTCTACAGATGTACTGAACTTCACTTGTAAGATTGAGAGAAGACGGCAAACTTGGCATCACTTGTTTCACTATAATGCGATGACTCACTCCAATGGCATCTCCGTAGTCTACAGAAGAATTTCCACAGCCAACGATGCTCCAGCCTAGATCCGTCCTTTGAGCAAAAGGCTGATTTCCTTTACCAGATACAATTTCTCTAGGAAGGAGAGCTTGAGGGCAGTTGTAGCCAATCAGAAGGCCGATATCACAAACTTGTTGAGGAGCAATCTTCCCAGCTATATGCATTAGATGAGGCCACGCTCTTGCAGTTTTGGGTGTAGGAATGTGAGTTCTGTTTGCAGGGATGAACTCTCTTGAATAGGTTACTGGCAGAGAGATCTTCTTATCTGAATAAAATCCTCTCACCATTAAACCAGTTACCTTCTGGCACGGAACAATTGTACTTTTGGATACCATCGTTGAGAGCTTCAGCTGCACAGACTCCTTCTTCGTGTCAAGAGCTTCAGCTATCTCTTCCAGAATGAAGGTAGTATCACTCTGGGTGTCAAGAAGTGCATATACCAGAACTTCATGATTTGGTTTACTGGTAGTTGAGACCCATACTGGTACAATTGTAGAGGTTTGAGTATTATTCTCATCCTGTATTACTCGGTTGGATGTTGCTTCACTTGTGTTCTCTTTATTTTGCATCAGCTCTGGTTTTCTTTCCTTCAACTTGTCTTTTGACTGATCTGATTGTAGAGTCCTCTTTGCTTCTTTGGTACGATCCTCATGTAGACATGATGGGTGTTTCTTCTGACACTTCTCACATACACTTCTATCTTCACAGTTCTTTGAGCGATGACCAGGTTTTAAACATCCAAAACATAACTTGTTCAATTGAACAAATTTGATTCGCTCTGCAACATTCTTCTCTATAAACTTACGACATTTGTGAATACCATGTCCTGGTCTCTCACAGAAGGCACATTTAGCTGCATCGGCTTTCTCACTGGACTGTACTGTTAACACCTTTGCTCTAGTGTCTTGATTTCTTGATACCTTTCCTTTTCCAACCTCATTAGACTTCAGTGCATGAAGTGAGGTAACTGGGTTGCAAGCAATTTTAGCTTCTCGTGTTAGAAACTTTACAAACTTACTGAAGGTAGGAAATGTCTTAGTTTCTTCTTCAATTTCTATGACCTGACGATTCCACATTGAGGCCAACCAATCAGGAAGCTTGGAAAGGATTTTCTGGTTCTCATTACAATCATTAAGGACTTCAAGGCCTTTAATCTGAGACATAGCTGCTTCACAGGCTCTGAGGAAGTCAGTAAATTCTCTAAGCTCAACACTGTCCTTGGAACCAATCTTTGGCCATGAATTAAGCTTGTCTCTGAAGGCTTTAGCGATGACAAAAGGGTTTCCATACCTTTCTTCTAGTACGCTCCATGCTGCATGATATGCCGACTCTGTGCCTAACAGGAAGTAACTTTCAATGGCCTTCTTAGCTGGTCCTTCCACATACTTGCGTAAGTAGTAAAGCTTCTCATTCGCTGGTATGTTTTTCCTGTCGATCAGAGTTTGAAACGAGATTTTCCAATCACTAAATCTGAGAGGGTCTCCATAGAATGTTGCAGGTTCGGGTATAGGAAGACGACTTGAGCTAATAGATTCTGCTAACACCCTAACAAGGTCTGCAGTGCTGTCTTCTTGATGTGATTTTGTCACACTTTCCTGTGGAGGTATACTCTGTAACATGGAGCTGCTTAATTTTGGTACATGCTTCTTTTTTACAGATGTGCAGTCACGAAGTAGCTCTCTTGTTTCTTCTTTTGAGTCTTCGTTCTGCTCGTAAACCTGCATTCGTGCCTTTGCAGCATTTAACCTCTTTAGTGTCTCCAAGCGCTCAAGCTCTCTGCGCTTGTCTTCCAATGCTTTCCGTCTAGCAGCATTCTCAGTTTCAATCTTAACACGTAGCCGAGCTTCTTCTTCTTCTCTTTCTAGTCGTCGCTTCAATGCTTCAGCTTCTTGTTCTGCTATTCTCTTTTATCTTCAGCCTCAAGTCTTTGAAGTTCTTCAAGTTCATGCTCTTGTTGCTGTAATATTTCTAAAGTTGCTTCAGTTGCAGCAATTTCTGCAGCAGCCTCTTGTTTCTTAGCAGACGATAAACTTGAACCTCTGGAGCACACACTTGAATTGTTCACAGACTGAGAAGAAGACCTGGAACGTCCATGACTTGATTTAGAGGCTATGGATGAGAACACTGAACCAGTATCAATGCAGCATGCTTCTGGTTTAAGAGGATCTTGACCCTCAACTTCCTCACCGAGACGACTCCATGCAGACTCAACTATCATTTTTGTGACTGCAACACAAGTGTCTACTCTGCGACGAGTATCACTGTCTGGACTCACATTTTGTCGCAACTCATCATAAGCAACATCTACATCCTTTGAAGCACCACTGATTGCATCTATGAGGCTTTGTAGCGTGTCATTGGATAGACGCCCCATTAGTCTTTGTCTAGCATCTCTAGCAAAAGTCTTCCATTTCTCATAAGAGCTTTGAAAGCGATTTTTAAATTTAATCAGTTTTTCTTCATGCAATTCTTTACCTTTCTCTGTAAACTTGCGTGCTCTTTGACTTCTTCGTGGCTCTTGTTCTGTTGTATCATCAACAGCTACTGATATTTGTGTGTCTACACATTCTTGGGATTCTAGCTGCTGCTGTGATTGCACAGTCTCTGTTATATTCTCTTTACCATTTTTAGCAGACTGGCCACCTTCTGCCATTTTCTGTATCTCTTAGTTACTATGACTACTCTAATTGACAAATTACACATGTAACGTGAATCGTACTGAACATGGATATTTTCAACAGATGTATAAATTTTTAACTCTAGTTAAAGTGGTATTTTAACAGTTCAATCAACCTGTATATTAAATTTGTAACAGAAATTAAGCAACACTTAGATCAGGTTATTTGTATGCTTTGCACTTTTGCTATTATTCACAATTATTGTCTTAATAGCAGCTTGATACCTGCAGCAAAATTACTTAAAGTTAAAAAGGTAAGTATATAACACCAGCACTTCTTTAAACACTGTACTGCACACTTAAAGAGTCTTTTTTCAGCAAATGGCAAAAATAAGTCCACTTTAAGCACCTTAACTTGAACTTGGTTGTGCTTATCTTCTTGTTGGCCTTAACTTGACAATGCCTTTAAACTCTGTGCATGTACATGTCTCTAGCTTCTTGGTTACCAGTGTTAGCAGTGGCTGTAGAATCCAGAATGTTGGAACTTGGAGTTAACTTGATGCTCTGTAGACTGCTGGATGGAAACGTTCCTTCTTCTACCCATGAAGAGCAGATGAATTCTCACTGTAGCTCCCCCCAGTAATTTCACGAGCACAAGGATTCTCTGATGACTGGCGATTTATTTACAGCTTTCAACTCAAGTTGCCGTGAGAACTAAATACACAAAAATAAAGTTGAAATAAAGAATATAAAGGACATACATAAATAAAATAAATAAACATTGTCTTTGTAAACCTTTTAAACGGAGTTAAATTCACTTTTACAGCATAACTATAGTCTTTGCACAGATATTGCTCTTTTCCACATAGCAACACAATCCACATCAATCAGATACAATATAAATGAAAAACTTACTTCATTGGCTGCTTATTACCAAAGGAGAACTTAATCTTGCATCTGATGTCCTTATTTACTCCAGATGAATATATATAAACTTTTACAAATGTGGAAAATGCTTCATCTTTCCATGCGGTGCAGACATTTTTCTTTTTGATTCACTCTGTGCTGTCTTCCTGATTCACTCTGTGCTGTCATAATAAAAGTCTCCCTTAAAACCGCTCTTTACCAAGTAGTTTCAAATTAAAAGATCTTTAACAAACATTTATAAAATAATTAAATAAGCATGAAATATAAACTGACTTCTTTGTCAGTTACAATAATCCTTCACCTTTCTGTCAATCCAGACTCGACTAACTATTTGTTGTTGATGCTTTTTTCTGGAGCACACAGAATGTTTTTGAATGTTCACACAGCTCTTTTCCATACAAAGCAAATACAAAATTGATCTAAACTTAAATTATTCACTAAAAAGCTCTTCTGTGCCAACACATATTCAAACAGGTTCGAACATGTTTTTTCTGTGACTTGGCACACTTGATATCTTTTATCCTAATGTAATCTCACACCCTCTACTGTACAATTTAATGTGACAATCTAATGTGAATTTGCATTTCCTTCAGCCTGAGGGATATTCATTTCACTTCTGTTGTGAAAGGGTCTTTACATTTACCAAAAAGAGAATCTTGTTATAAAACAAACAAACAGGCCAACCCAAATGAGAAAAAGTAATGTAACGCAATTAGTTACTTTGTATAGGGAATAACACAATATTGCAATGCATTACTTTTAAAAGTAACTTTTCCCAACACTGGTCACTATTATCTTCTGAAGCTGCTTTACAGCTAAAATTGAATTTGTTTCATAATTGATTAACTTTACAACAAGGGAATTATCCCTTTACCCCAATATTTCGAGGCACCAGCCAATCATGGAAGATTGTTGACTGAATTAATATTTTATAAATTGGAGGAAGTTTATCGTCTGACAAATCTGAAGGATTTAGTGAGATTCGGGCGAGCTTGTAGAGCCTCTGATTATCAACACAAGAATGACGCAGTTTACAGTAAAAATGAATTTATTAACAAAAAGATATACAAGAGTAAAATATCACACTCACTAAATACTACTAAGAAAAATGACTAAATTACAAAGAAGATTGAATCAATAATCAAACAGAAATTACAAACTACTAAACAAATGGATATTAACATGATGAATGCCAAGTAGATGAGCAACAGATTGGACGAAGCAATGAATGGGTAAATAGCAGTCTATGAGGAGTCAGTTGTGGTCTTTCTGGATGCTGGTATGAAATAGTAAATAAGCATTTACTCTGAATATAGATAACGTGTCTAATGTATCTATCTGTGTACGCTGACCCTAGATAAACAGTCTCTACACAAATAGCAATCTCATTTAGTAACAACCTCATGCCAAGGCCTTTGGGAAAAGGTTTGTTTAGCTTATATTTACGTTTCACCTGGTCGGGTGATCAGTCCGGGAATGGGAAACGTTGTCCACTGGTATCCTTCCGTGTGCAGTGGGAGACTGGATTGCTTTCCAACAGCTGCAGAGCTGCACTGAGTGCTGGAGGTCTTTGTGTAATCCAGAGAACTGTAGGTCAGATGGTGGTCGATCCACAGGATCTTCTGTAGGTTGGAGGTACTTGAGTTATGCAGGTCAGGAGTCAAAGACCTCGACAGAAGCAGTTGGGCTGCTTGAAGGTCCGTGCGGTGAAAGGTTTACTCGCAAGAGTCTCACCTTGGTCGTGCTGTTGTTCTTCTCTCGTCAGGTCAGAAACTCAGAACAAGGGTTTGTTCACTTGGGAAAGCCATTATTCCATCCCGTTGGGGAGATGATTACTAATTCTCGCCTTTTCTGCTCTGCTGTGATTGGGTCGTAGCACCCCAGGTCCCATTTTTTGGTGATTTCAAGCCAATATGTTTAGAAATTGTCTCTTTTTTTATTTCATCAGTACACAATAAACTTTTCTGTTTTCAGTATATCATTGTAAACATACCCCCTGTAAATAATAATATAATAATAATAAATAATAATAATTTGTTCCTCTAATTTGACCATCGGTGCTCTATAATTGTGTATTTTCAGAAACGACGACATCTTACACTGAAAGAAAAACATCCCAGGATGAAGAAATCTCTGGTAAGATCCAACAGTGTGTGATTTCTTTACAGAATTTGCTCCTCTAATTTAACAATCGGTGCTCTACGATTGTGTATTTTCAGAAACGACGACATCTTACACTGAAAGAGAAACATCCCAGGTTGAAGAAATCTCTGGTAAGATCCAAAAGATCACTTGCTCTTTCTGAGATGAAGGTGATCTTATGATATAAAGATGAGTGTCAGATATACAGCGTGTGTATGAATATTTGAAGAGTTAATTTGCAAAAACTGATAATGCCATTTTAAAAAAAAAAACATACTTTCAATGAACTTTAATATTGTAAGCTACCTGTATTTTTTTGGAGTTATTATTACTTAATTAAAACAACCAGTATATTGTTATACCCTCTGTAAATAATAAAAGAATTTATTCCTCTAATTTGACAATCGTGCTCTATGATTGTGTTTTTTTCAGAAATGACATCATCTGGAACTGAAAGAGAAACATCCCAGGACAAAGAAAAATATGGTAAGATCCAAAAGATCCGTTTCTCAGTTTGAATGAATGTAATTCTATGATATAAATGTTAATCGTTGGATGTACAGCATGTGTATGAATGCTTGTATATGTCATAGTCTCACCCTGTTTCTCCATGACAATCCCTTTGTGTGATTTCTTGACAGAATTTGTTCCTCTATTTGGTTTAACTAATACAATCTATGATTGTGTATTTTCAGAAATTACGTCACCTGACACTGAAAGAGTAACATCCCAGGATAAAGAAATGTCTGGTAAGATCCAACATATCCATTTCTCAGTTTGAGTTGAACATGATCTTATGATAAATATGAGTTTGTTTTTGTTGTTGCTGCATTATTTCACAAAAGATGATTTTTGAACACACAGTTCTTTCAAAATCCCTTTCAAAGTAAGTTCACTCTGCGGCCATATTTGCACTTCCTCCAGGCGGCTATACAGTTGCATTCTTGCATTCCATGTAAAAAGTCTGGGAAGTAAAAAAAAAAAAAAAAAGCCAATGCGACTCAAGCTTTAGTGTGTCCGTAGAGGGTTGTCAGAATTTGTTCCTGTAATATTTTTGACCATCGGTGCTCTATGATTGTGTATTTTCAGAACAAAATAAAAAAGAAACATCCCAGGACAAAGAAAAGACTGGTAAGTTCCAACAGATCCGTTGCTCAGTTTGAGATGAAAGTGATGAGAGTTGGATTTTTATCTTTCTCTTTCTTGAGCAATGCACAAATGTTCACTGAAAACACTTGCAATTGCTGAAAAAGAAATAAAATAACAAAAGTCAAGGGTCAAGAGCCCAACTAAATCAAACACTGATCACCATTCAAATAAAAATTTTTCAATAAAATATCACCTAAACCTCTGTTTATAAGAGCTTCTGTAGACGTGTGACAGAAATAAAGTCAGTCTGGTTAGTAATAAGTGAAGCTGGTAATGCTGTTTGTGGAGTTGTTTAATCAGGGGCCGTATTCACAAAACATTTTATCTTACCACTAAGAGTTCTCCTAAATGGCAGTAAAAGTTCTTAGCTAAGAGTTTTCTCTTAAAACCTATTCACAAAGCTGCTGAGACAAACTTTTACTAAGGAATAGACTGAAGTCTTAAGCTAAGTAAGGGCGGGGTTGACCTCGTTGCTATGGAGTAAACACACAGTGATTGGCTGATGGGGAGGAGTCAGCGATTTAATCACAGAATATTGTAGAATGAGGTGTCATGTTTCCATATTAAAATAAAGGTTTAAAAATACAAATGTTGCATTATTCAAATAAATATTTTTTAATAAAAATGTTGCCATATTGTTGCCATAAAGGTTTTAAAATGTAGGCTAAGTGTCACTAATTAAACTAGTATATACAGTTAATTGTATGTCTGCATCTCAACAGAATGCAGAATTCAAGCGACAAATTATGTTTTCTAAACAAAGTTTGGGAGAAACACATTCAAACGGTCTAATCAGCTCGAGAGGAGGAATATATACACAGACGAGAGCCGACTCGCCTATTGTTACTTTGACAGTTTTCTGCATCCCTCCGCCACACCGCTCCTCACTCTCGGCTGGGGATACAGGGAGAAATTTGGGCTAAATTCCAAGCTCGGAGCCCTCCATCCCCTTGGACAGCACACCAAATATGCTTATTATATATATATATATGTTTTACTCTATTCAATCATTTGTAAGTGTGAACTCATGAAAACCATTGCCACAGGTAATCAGACAATATTTATTTATTTGTTAAAGATTTATTTTTACCGTCTCATTGTAGATTCAAATCTATAAATCAAAATGTATTGCATTTATGAAGAAAAGGTTCAGCACCTAAGGCTCTATCACTATTGTCTCAATGGTTTTCAGTGTCTTTGTGTGGATTAGGACTGTTTGTGATTTGGTCTTAGTGATTTAGGAGTCCTCTTGACTACTAACGTTTCACAGACTTAGGAGCTAGTTTTAGCGCTAAAATGCTTTGTGAAATACTCTTAGAGCAAAAATTTAGAACTCCTAAAATTAGGACTGACACGCCCATTATTTTTAAGAGTTTCTCCTAAATCGGCAAGTTAGGAGCTACTTTTAGCCTTAAGATATTTTGTGAATACGGCCCCTGATCTTCAGAGGTTTAATGTCTTTTATCTTCAGTTGATTTCAAGGCTGTGACTGGAAGTCAGATGTAGTTTCTTGTTTCTTGTTCTTGTTGTTTCTCTTTCCTTCATTGATTCTGCTTATTAAAAGCAGGTGTTTGAATGTTTCAGCAAAATCATACTACCCTTTAAATTATGTTCTATTAACATTAAGGAAGCTGGACATTTTTAAATACTTGGAATTTAAAAAAAAAAAAAAAAAACAGTGTTGATTTATAACATAATGCTAAGTTGTTAGTAAAAAATTAAGTTGAAAGAATGTTTCAGGAACACCATACTAACCTTAAAAAAAAAAAAAAAAAAAAAAAAAAAAAAACTTCCAGTAACAACAAGAAAACTGATTTTAATGAGATTTTAATGTTTCCAACCAAAACTGAACATTTGGAAAATATTATTCAAACAATCACATTTGTGTTCCACAGGAGATCTGAGTAAATAATGACAGAATTCGTTCCTCTAATCAATTTGACCATCGGTGCTCTTTGATTGTGTATTTTTAGAAAGAACATCATCTGACACTGAAAGAGAAACATCCCAGGATAAAGAAAAGTCTGGTAAGATCCAACAGATCCGCTTCTTAGTTTGAGTTGAAAGTGATCACATGACACAGCTATAAAGATGAGTGTCAGATGTACAGCATGTGTATGAATGCTTGTAGATGAATGTCATGTGATCACCTTGACAATCTCTTTGTGTGATTTCAGGCTCTTCTATGATAGTTGCTGTTTCTGTGGGTTTGATCCTGCTGGCTGTGTGTTTAGTGCTCGTGTTGTTCAAAATAAAATACAACCGTAAACACGGTGAGACACTCAAGCTACTGCATCTGAGTTTGTCTCCCTCTGCTGTTCAGAAATACACAGTTAAAATCATCTTGTCTTTTCTCAGTCTCAGATGTTGCTCTTGTTCACACAGGAGTCATTTCATCATCAGACAGAAGAGAGACAGGAGATCGTGATATGGTGAGTTTCAGAGCTGATCTGTGCTTCAATATGTTCAAGGTTGCCATCTCTCATGTGTTTGGTGTGAGATGTGTTCAGGCTCTGTCTCACGCTCTTTTGCTGTCCAAGTGAATCTCACGCCAAATTAAAAAAGCTAACGTGCTGCACAGACGGTTTGACATCAAGAATCGCGCGAGCGTATTGTGGTATTTTGATGTCATATGCCATTCGGTCTGTGCAGCGCTGCATGAAGTTGAACACATGTATTGACAAGGTATGGTATAACCAGTATTTCCCACACTGACAGAGGTGACAGAGGGGGTATGCAACAAAATGCTGTTCTGCCATTTATTCAGTTCCAGCTAAAGTCAAAAGTTGGCAAAACTGATACGTGAGAAGTTGGATTGTATATGCTGTACACCTTTGAACTAAGACTTTTCTTCTTACAGGCTCAAGAAGAGATTCAAGACTCAGATCCTGCATCAACTCCTCTCTATTCGACTGTCCACTTACCCACAATCCTCTCTGATTCACAGAATCCACTTTACTCTACAGTACAATTACCCACAATCCTCTCTGATTCACAGAATCCACTTTACTCGACAGTACAATTACCCACAAACCCCTGTGATTCACAGAATCCACTTAACTCTACAGGACAGTTACCCACAATCCCCTCTGATGGACCGCTGTATTCTGCTGTCAGTTTCCAGAAGCATGAAGAGTCTCTCAGTGACGCTACAGTCGCCATCAGTAACAACGAGATTAACTCTGATTATGCATCTGTCAAACACAGCATCACACCAAACTAATATTACCACTGGAGTTTAGTTTTTAATTCAAATCAAGAATCATGTCAGTGACTGAGAATATAATGACTGAGCAACAATCATTCGGTTTCATTGAGCAAATTATTCAGCAGTTACAGGTCACTGTTGGGAACCGTTGACTTCTGTTGTTGTTGTTTTTGTTGTTGGTTTTTTTTTGTTTTTTTTTTATCTTCAATCTTTGTGAGCATCAGTTCATCAGAAGTGAAGCATTATGTTGTGAGCAATAAGATGTGATGAGCGCTGCAGCTCGGATCAAGAGAAAGAAAATATCTGTAATAACAATTAATCATTATAAATGTACTTGATGTCATACATGTCAGTGTGTTTTACTGGGATGTGATGTTTATCACGCTGAGAAAAATAAGCCTCATTTACAAGCCTCCTTTGCTAACTTTAATATATTTTAGAAATGTGAAACTGTAAATAGATATTTAAAAATGTAATTACAACTTAAAAAAGTACTGTGAATTGCTAATACTGAGCAGCAGAATATATATATATATATATAAAAACTTCAAAAGAACAAATAAAACAATACTCTGCCTCTGTTTTTAGTAAATTATATTAATAATCATGCTTGTGTTCTGCTTTGAATTGTTTGTATTTTACTTTAATTATCAATAAAAAATTTCTGCTCAATAAATGTATATTTATGCAATCCTGCAGCCGTTTTCATCGATCGTTCTGGCATCAGATATAAAGGTCACTGGAGAGATTTTTCTAGTCTTGGTTTGCTGATTACTTAAATATTAAATTATATTTCACCTGTAATTGAAACCAACCGTAGATGATTCAACAGATCAACATTCGTCATTTTCACAGAGCCAACAATATTCGTAATATACAATGCATCGTATTATAAAACTAGATTAGGAAACAAGCTCTATCAGAGGAGAAAAGAGAGGTGTGTGTGTGTGTGTGTGTGTGTGTGGCATTGGTTTAAGGGTGTTGATGGTTAAATGAAAGAGATGTGTTGGTCATTGAACACTAACATTACTTGGTTGCTGTCAAAAAATAACAATAAAAATAAATTACAAGCAAACAGTAAATGCTCGCTATCTGTCATTATATTTTGGACCATTGGATACCTGGTATTTCTTTAAACCAGTAGGTCCTGGACCTGAATGGACTCTATGCCTGGTCACTTCTGTGTTTTCCTCAGGCAGACTATTTAAATCCGGAGCTGCACCAGAAGTCATTGTTCCTTACGCAGAGCTTTCAAATGACAGAGTAGAAGATGACTTCAGCTTACAAGAACTTCCCCAGATTACTGTAAATGATGTTCATCACATTGCGAGTCTGTCATCCTTGTGTTTTATCTTTGAATGTGTTAAGTGTGAACACACAGTGCTTATGCCTGATTAATAGTTTAGAGACCTAGAGGGAACGTCCTAATAGTCCCCTAAACATTCCCAGAACCTCCTGAATGTTCCCCAAAGATCCACAAATAACGTCCCTCAAACCTTAAAAGAACTCCACATCTGTCTCTGAACGTTACCAGGTGACGTCCTTGACATCATCCCCTTGTCAAACAATACTAAAGGATTCCAATAAGAAAATGTTACTATTTTAATTAGAATTTCTATCATATTTTGGAACCATTCCTGTAAGATTCCTATAGGACTTGTATTATAGACATAAATATATAATTTTTGGGAAAGTGTACAAAGGATTTGGTTCTTATTCTGTTCATTTTCTTTGCAGCATCTTGTTACTGAGACAATGTACACTGTGGGAAATGTTAAAAAAGGTGAAATTCATGGCATTAAATATCCAAATTTATATTTTAACTTTCCTTAAATGTCTCAAAATAAATACAAAAAATAAATAAATCACCGCATTTCACAAATATCTCCAGGATCATTATTGTGAAACAGCATGCATGAGCTAATGTCAGTACTGTATCACTGCATCAACTACAGCAGTGCTTCTCAATCCTGTCCTGAACCCTCACCGCTGCTGTTTGGATCAGACACGCCCAACTCAAGTACTCATGAGCTGATGAGCAGAATCAGGTGTGTTAAATGAGAGACATACAACATTAAATGAATTCATTATGATCAATGCATCACTTATTATTATAAAACTGTGGTAAAACATTGATGCTTTGGTTTGAAATCTTTAAGTGAACAATAAAAATGCCAACAAACGGCCACTTTTATCATGTTCGTTTTGTGATCTCGCTATTGTTTTCTTTCTGAGTTGTTTTCTGATAAAACTTCCATTTGTTGGTGAAATGATGGTTTGTGTGACGTTGATCCAGAGAGGAGTGTTACGGGCGGGTTTTAGTGAAGATCTGCGGTGCTTCTGGCCCGAGGGAGGAAACACAGCGTGGTTTTGGGCTCGGTGCTGATTTGGCCATGAGGGCCAGTGACTGTTATAAGAAATGTCCATTTCCAGGGAAGGGAAATATCGTTCTTACTGTACAGTTCTACTCAGAGCGTGTAAAATCTGCATGATCAGGGACTCCAGTATATGAGCATGAACTAGAAACAACTACAGGTGTGACACAAACAAGACTTTATTAACTAAACACTTAAATTATTCTAACATACAAACACATACATGTAATTTAGCGATGGATAGAGAGCTGAAGCAGAATAGCATGTAATAACATCAGTGTGATGGTGTAAAATAAGCCCAGAGTTTCTTTAGGCTGAACTAAAATGAATTTGGCACGATGTGGTAAATGACCGTGGTGTAATCCGAGTCAATCTCCTCGTTGCTGAAGGCGAGAGCAGCGTCACTGAGAGACTCTTCATGCTTCTGGAAACTGACAGCAGTGCACAGGAGCCCATCAGAGGGGATTGTGGGTAATTGTGCTGGAGTCGATGAAACGATGCCTGTGTGAATGAGCAGAGAAAGTGTGAGGTTAATCTGTGTGTGTATTTCTGAACAGCAGAGGGTGACAAACTCAGACTTATTAAAAATGCAGTAACTTGAGTGTCTCACCGTGTTTACGGTTGTATTTTATTTTGAGCAACACGAGCACTAAACACACAGCCAGCAGGATCAAACCCACAGAAACAGCAACTATCATAGAAGAGCCTGAAATCAAGCAAAGAGATTGTCAAGGTGATCACATGACATTCATCTACAAGCATTCATATGCTGTACATCTGACACTCATGTTTAATGCTTTATCATGTGATCACTTTCATCTCAAACTGAAAAATGGATCTGTTGGATCTTACCAGACTTTTCTTTATCCTGGGATGTTTCTCTTTCAGTGTCAGATGTTTCTGAAAATACACAATCATAAAGCACAAATGGTCAAATTAGAGGAACAAATTCAGTCAAGAAATCACACAAAGAGATTGTCACCGAGAAACAAGGTGATCACATGACATTCATCTACAAGCATTCATACACACGCTGTACATCTGACACTCATCTTTATATCATAACTTTCAACTCAAACTGAGAAACGGATCTGTTAGATTTTACCAGACTTTTCTTTATCCTGGGATGTTACTCCTTCAGTGTAAGATGTCGTCGTTTCTGAAAATACACAATCATAGAGCACAAATGGTCAAATTAGAGGAACAAATTCTGTCAGGAAATCACACAAAGGCATTATCACTGAGAAACAAGGTGAGACTATGACATTCATCTAGCAGTCATACACACGCTGTACATCTGACACTCATTATATATTCATAAGATCACTTTCATCTCAAACTGAGAAATGGATCTGTTAGATTTTACCAGACTTTTCTTTATCCTGGGATGTTTCTCTTTCAGTGTAAGATGACGTCGTTTCTGAAAATACACATGGTCAAGTTTATTGATTGTCAAATTTATTGAAGGGACGAATTCTGTCATTATTTACTCAGATGTTTTGTGGAACACAAATGCAATTTTGCTTGACAATTTTTTTTTTTATACAATTACATTTATGCATTTAGCAAAAAATTCCACAGAAGTGCACATGTGACTTATTTCATATCTTGTAAAGCTGTCTGATAATGTGTGACAAAACAAACAGACACAAATTTATCATTGAAATCACTTGAGCATATTCAAAACTGGCACATACTCGATGTCTTAAATAACAAGACCTGTCGGGATATATGGAAGCACACAAAAACTCTTCAGTGCATAACGATTCACATTTAGATTAATTCTGTATTTTCATTGTATAGATGAGATCTGTGTGAATGTTAAAATAACATCTTTTTGTGCTCCACAAAACAACAACAACAAAAAAGAAACGGCATCAACACAAAGTCAGACGGACCTTTCCACAGTAAAACACAAGCCAGCTGGCACAGTACGTCAAATCATCGGTCAGAGGTCAAATTTTGGTTGAAAATGAAAATCACAGCTAAACACAACATTTGTTTGATGTCTAGCTCCAACATCAGTCAGACGTCAAATTTTGGTTGAAATTAGCTCCACACTGTAAAATAAATAAATAAAATAAATAAATAAGAGTAGGGAGAAATGAATGGCAGCACATTAAATCATTCAAGATCTCAGCATAGGTTGGTGCTAATTTGACTATTTTTTAATATTAGTTTTCTCTGGCTGTTGTAACTGTGTTTGTGTTTGTTATAACATACACAGTTAAAGCAGCTAGAGAAAAAAATATGTTAAAAAGACAAGAGTCAAAACAAAAGACTTTAAACGAAACATTTTCAATAAGACATCAACATCTAAACCTCTGTTAATTCTCAATAAGAGCTTCTGTAGACAGAAATAAAGTGTTTTTGTGTGTGTGTCAGTGTTGGTGCTCGATGTCAAACAAGCATTGAGTTAAGCTGATTATCATTTTCAACCAATATTTGACATCTGACCAATGTCTTCCTGATGATACATTGATGTCCAGTGACCTCTCTGTGTCTAAACATTGGGTTTAGAGGTCAATCCCATGTTCATTTTCAACCAAAATTAAACGTCTGACCGACCGAGTCTACATCCTGTGCCTGCTGGATCTGTAAGAAACGCTTTCTTTCTGCACGTTACTGAACTAAAGAACTAAAACACAAAAGCAGCAGCCAGTTTTTCTTAAGTGTTTTTGTCTGTGGTTTTCAGCTGGTGTGAACATGACCGTTCATCAGACTTTACCACAGCGTGCTGCTTTAAAGAGACAGTACATCCAAAAATGATCACACTGAAAGAAAACATCTGTAGAAAGTTGGGCTGCACGATTATATATTTATACATATTTTATCAGGATTATGATTTCTGCTTCTCAAAAGTAATTGTTGTGATTTTGGCCCATTGGTTAAACTTTATAAGACATTTCAGTTGCATTGCATTAGTAACAAGCCTTCACAACCTCTCATGTGTGCGGTTGCCAGACGTCAAGAGTTTAAATCCCCCAAACAAGTTCTCTTAAAAAGGATACATGTAATGTCTGAGTTTTACTTTATCTTTGCAATCTGGCAACCATGTGCATGCTCTCTACACTGTGAAAACACCACTGATGATCTGAAAACATTGATGAACGTGAGTTTATCGATCTCCATTGAGATATTCTGCTCAAATGAAGGTGTGTTCAGTCCGTCTGTTCCTTCACGAGTTTTACTGTGGCTGAATCTGCCATCAAACCTTCAGTTACTGTAATAAATCCAAACATGGATCTCAACTTATTTGTTTCTGACTGTAGTTGCTGAATAAATGCACTTAAACAGCCTCTGTGTGACTATAGAGAAAAACATTAACATCATTTGAAATCACTATTAGTAATTTCACTGTTTTAGGTTTTGAGAGAAACTCATTATGGTTTTACCAGTTTAAAGAGTGTGTTAATGTATATGATATAATAAATAAGATGATTTTCACTTACTTGAAAGTGCAATAATTGTGAATAAATGAAAAAAGAAATTTCTCAATTACAACAATCGAGACATATTGCAATTATAATTTTTAAGCAAAAAACAATTGTTATTATCAGATTAATTAATATTTTACCTCTGATCACATGTAGATGAACTTCAGTGAATATGTACGACCCAGAACTCTCCTCTGCGCACCAGTATTTCCCAGAATCCTCTTCTGTCAGGTTGTTGATGTTCACAGTAAAGACTCCAGCTGAGGTTTCATCAGTCACAGAGAATCAGCCATTTGTTCTCGTATTCGATGAAACACGAACTCCGTCTCGGACACAGATGTTCGGCTGATCTCCTCTGCAAAAAACTCTTGTGATTCCTGATGAACTTACAGCTGATGGACACTGATCCTCCGACAGACGCTTCACGAGTGACCGCTGAAGAGAGAAAATATGAGTATGAGAACAGAATGATCAGAAACATTGAGATTTTCTCCAGAAACACCCTCACCATCTTTCATGACGATCATGAGTTCAGTGGAAGATTAAACTCTCTCACTGCACACCAGTATATCCCAGCATCCTCTGCTCTCAGCTCACTCAAGGTCACAGTGAAGAGATTGAGTTCAGGATCATCCTTTACTGAAATTTGTTTATAATATAGGCTTCATCTGATCGAATGATTTTTGAGCATCTTCAGTGAAACACTTTCCTTTGCAAAGATGCTTTACTTCTCTTGAATGTTTTCATTATAAGGGCATTTGATCTCTGATGAACCTCCTTCACGTCCGACCACTGGAGGCACTAATAGTCAAGAGAATGAAAGTGTTTATATCCTGCAATGAATGCACATGTTATCTGGTTTATGGTGACTGTACGTACTGGTCACAGTGAGTTGATGTTGATTGGTGAGAGAGACAGAAGTCAGATGTGTGTCTCTGGTTTCTGCTCCACACCAGTAAACTCCAGCATCTCTCTCGCTCACATTACTGATGATCACTGTAAAAACTCCTGCTGTACTGACAGAAAACTCAAAGCGTTTCTGCTCTGATGAACTGATGCTCTCACATATCTTCTGCTCGTTCTCTCTGCAGATGTGTTTGAAGGTCTCGCCGTGTTTCTCAGGGAAATCGCAGGTGAGTTTCACACTTTCACCAATATCAGCAGATGCTTTACTTGATGCACGAAAATGATCAACTATACACAAAAACAATGAAAAATAGTTATATTAAAAAAATTATACTGTTATAAAGTGTGTTTTCAAACTGAATCTCCAGACAGAATCTCTTTACCTTGATTTACTGTCAGTTTGACGTCAGTGAACAGATGAACGATATTCACTCCACATCTGTACGTTCCTCCATCATCTTCAGTTAAATTACTGATAAAAACCTTCAGAAGTCCTTCACTGGAATCATCATACATGTGAACTTCATCATGACGGACCCATTGATTCTGTTCATCATCAATAATCTTCTGTGATGAATCTTTCTGGATGAATTTCTTGTTTCTTCTGAACTCTTGTGGAAATTTACACGTGATGAAGACTGATTTACTGGAGTAGGCCTGAACCTGGACAGAAGCGATTCGACCTGCAAAATGAGATTTATTTCTTGATTTATTAATTATTAAAAGTCAGGAGGGATTTACATTTCTTATTTAGATCTGCAAGGATTTTTTCCATTAAAAATAAACTAAACTCACTATAAACATTCAGCTGAATCTCTTTAATGAAGGTTATGTGAGTAATTGATGAATAAGATCCGTATCTCTCCACTCCACATAAATAAACTCCTCCGTCATCTGCAGAAATGTCTCTAATGGTCACAGTAAAATGATCTTCACGACTGTCAGACAGAATGATCTTCTCCTCAGATGATTGTGATGATTGTGAGCTGTTCAGCACATGGACAAGATCCTCGTTCAGTCTGTAGAAGACTTTGGTGCGTGTTTTAAACTTATCATCATATTCACAGTGGAAAGTGATCGTTTGTCCAACAAACTCGTCCTGGATAACAGACGTCCCACAACCAGACTCTGAAAATGATACAACAAAACCTTGTGACATGCACTGAAATATAAAATATTACTATTAAAGAACTTGGCCTTTCTATCTTATTCTTTCCTTCCAGATTTCTTTTTCTTTTTTAGATTTCATACAGTTGTCTTCAGAGAAAGTATTCCAGAAAGCAGGTTATGGACTGTTATGAAACATCAACTTATTCTCTGTTCCAGTTTTCTTCAGAGGTCTTCAGCTGATGATGCTATCATGGACGTGAAAGATTTTTAATCTCCCTCAAGAGCACCTCAGTTGTGGGTAACGAGGGTGGAAGAGAGACTTTGCAAGCAGTTTTTTTTTTTTTTTTAATTTAATCAATCTTTCTTTTTTTAATTTATAATTGGCATCAAACAAACAATATAATTATTGTCCACAGTAATAAAAAAAAAATCTTAATCTTAAAACATAAGATTAACAAATGATTGCACAACAGCCCTGTAGGTGGCGATATGCACTAAGTATGTAAATCATCTTTAAACAAATGAAGAAAGAAGAATTATGGTTAGTGATGGGCAGATCGAGGCTTCGTGAAACACTGAAACAGTTGAAGCAAATGTGCCGTGATGTGTTGAGGCTTCGAAACAATCTGACACTCGTCTCCACGGTGACCCCTAGTGGTCAGAGCAGTGTAAATGCAACAAAACTCAAGCCAAACATGCATTAAAAAATACCCTTTTACAAATTTATTGCAAAGGTTTTATTGAAAGTAAAATCAATCAAATGCAATTAACTAATCATCTAATAAGATTAAATATAGAGTGTCTGTATAATATGTGTTCTTTTATCAATTTTCAAAACAGTGATGATGTAATGAAACCTCGTTTACTAAAATCATGAGACTTTGGCAGTTTGATACACACTCCGAATCACTGAATCGAAACAAAAGATTCATGAAGCAGTGTTTCGAAATCGACCATCACTAATTATGGTGTGCTTCTTAGCATCTGTTTCCATGGTAACTCCCTTTTTTGTTTTAACACAGCATTTTAACATAAAAACGACCCTAGTCCATACTGATCTTTACACTGCAGTTCAGAAAAGATCTCTGTCCACACTACACGACCAAAACGCATGTCACATGACCATTCATGCACACTGCCCAGTCAACAGTTTGTCTCACATTGTGGCCATAGTATGAGAACAGTGAGTGCACTGAGAGGTTACACTTTTAGCTCACATTACATTTGGATCACATTATTTTGAGCTCACATTGTGACCACATGTTGAGATAACTGTGAGCTCAAATTGTTGATTGGGTGGACATGCGGGTAATGTAAGGGGTAGAGTAAACAATTGCTGATTGCTCTAATAATAGTTTGCCTTTTGCACATGTAGGCAGGTGAAGTATTAAAAAATGCAGCGTTTGGCTGCTCAAAGGGACAACAAAGGCAGCAAAGCTTTCAGTTCTGTCTCCACGTTATTCTTCACATGGTCATGGAGGCTTGTCTGTTACAGAGCCCTGGAGAGACACGGCTCAGGTCTGTTAGCGCAATATGGGCAGCCATGCCTTCGTTTTCAAAAGTTTTCATTTTGGTCCGTTTACACTGAAAGAAAACCTCAGATTTTTCAAACTAAAAAGGGGTCTGCAGCATTTCCAAAAGTCTCAGTTTTCAAGGGTCGAACTGCACTGGAGTAGTGTAGACAACAGGCGTAAATGTAGCAAAAGTTATGCAAAAAGACTAGTGTAAACAGGGCCTGAGAATGTCTTTGTGTTCACCGTTAACTCTTTCATACTCTGAGTCGACTGAACTTACTCCAGTTTTGATCATGCATACCTCGAGTAAGTAAGTAATGAATTAATTTAAATTCATACAGTGTTCAATCTCTGCTTCACATGTTGTGTCTTGTTACTTGGACCTAAAATAACATTTTCATTCTTATATTTATGTCATTTGTAATTCAGGATAAATACTATTGAATTAAATTCAAGCCTGTTGATATATTAATTTAAAATACAGTTTTCCATCTAAATTCCAAAAGGGTGCGTGTTTTTGCTGGCTCAAAAAAATAAGAAGAAGAAAAAGAAAAGGTTTTAGTCACAGAATTATAGCAGAAAACTTTTTTTTTTTTTTTAAACAAAAACAATGTTATTATCCAATTAAATAATCGCATATGGTTCCCCACATGCGATGTTCACACACAAACACATAACTCTGATTGGCACACAGCAAAAAAATAATGTGTTTACATCTTATGTGGTTACATCTAAAATTAATTTATTGTACTGAAGTAAAAGTGTTATTTAACATTTAGAAAGCATTAAGTTACACCAACAAAATTAAACCTACGCTTGGGATGAGGTAAACAGCTCTTTCACCAATTGCGGTATGGGTGACCACCTGGTTATTGCTCTGTCACAGGGCATAGATGTGAGTTGTAAGAGATATTTTTACTACTGTTATACCATGTAAATATTGATTTAAATTATTTGTAAAGCATGTTTGCTTTGTTGGATTAAAACGTGTTTTAAATCGCTAATAAGCTTTAATTTTAGTTAAAATGAATTAAACAGGCTTAAACAGGCTTGAATTTAATTCAATAGTATTTAACCTGAATTACAAATGACATAAATATATGAATAGAAATGTTGTTATGGGTCTAAGTAACAAGACACAACCTGTGAAGCAGAGATTGAACATTGTATGATCTTGAAATAAATTTATTAATCGTTTGAATATCAAACTCAGTCAGAGCAACTGCATCATGCTCCTCTAGGGGGCAGTAATACCGCTCAGTCTTTAGGAGGCTTTGTGAGATTTTTCGCAATTATTGTGTTTCAATAGCATGCCTTCAGCATCACTTTTGACGGTAAAACCAACATCAAATTATTCTTCTAGGAACCAGAGACAAGACACACACTTTGAAGTTGAAACAGAGCATTGTATGTATTTTTTATTCATTTATGTATTATCTTTATTTTCAATAACATGTTTTCTGCTGCAGTTCCGTGGATAAAACCAAAACCAAAATCTTCTTGGATCCAGTAACAGGACACACCCTGTGAAGTTGAGATTGAACACTGTATGAATTTAAATGAATTTATTTAAATTTTGAATGTCAAACGCAGTCAGAACAACTTCATCATGTTCCTCTAGGGGGCAGTAATACCGCTTGAGGCTTTGTGAGATTTTTCGCAATTGTTGCTTTCAATAACACGTTAATGCTGTTGTTTCCTGGAAGAAACCAACCTTAAAATGTTCTCCTAGGAGCCAGCAACAACACACAACATCTATATTTGAAAAATTAGTCTATATGTATTTTATACAAATGTATTATCACATCTGAATCTCAATAGCATTGCTTTTGCATCACTTATGATAGTAAAACTAACTGAAAGCAGTTCTTTTAGGACATAGTAATAGATCACACTATTTGAATTTGGGATTTAATATTATGGTTTTTCCTCAGAATGTAAAACTTCTTTTTCTTAATAACATTATTACCACTACTTTTATTCTTTCCAATATGTAACATTTACAGTGGTTTTACCAGGTGAGACTGAGTGTGTGTATGTTTCAAAGTTTTGTGTACACAGTTTGATCGTCTTTTTTTCAAGAGTAAAGTATATGGATGGAAAAATTGAGCGTATTTCCTCTTCGTTTTGTACTTTGTAGACGGTCCCTATCTGCTATTTTACATTAAAAATTAATAGGTTTCTAATACAGCAAAGCAGATTAAAACAAAAACTACATTGTGTGTCCTCTTCTACTTTCTCAAACAATTCGAACACAACTTGTTTTTTGTTCTTATACTGAATCGTTATTGATCTATTGAAGTTTTTCGAAGCTGAATCTCTGACGAATGTCAAACATCCAACGTCAAACCAACTTTATATCGGTATCCTACAAGGAATATATCCAGAAAAAAATTCCATCAGGTAAGTTACATATAGAAGCTAGTCTTGTTTTGTTTAGTTTTTTCTTCTTTTTACAGAAGTGACATGAACATGCAAAGACAAATGACATAAAACTGACATTTTCCCTGCATAATCTGAACTGACAGCTCAATTTATGAATTATAATTATAAATGTACTGTTGTGAATCAGAGTAAAGCATGGAAACTGTTTCGAACTTTTCATTTTTACTCAAAAATCTTCCGTAGTGCACCTTTAATCGTACTATAATAAAATAATTGCTGTAGTAAGTTATAAAGTGTCACACGTACCTCTGTTCACCTTAATCAACATCACGACTCCATTCTGATTGTTTCCACATGTATATTTCCCATCATCCTCTCTGCTGAGGTTCCTGATAAACACTGTGAAGAATCTGCTGTTTCATCATCATACAGAGCGAATCTCGTTATAAACCCAGCGACGCTGAAGCTTAGTACTGATGCCCACTTTACAGTTCTCGTCTCTGCAGAAATAATTTCCTTTATGCTGTTCATTAGTCTTTCTCTGGTTTGAGTTCATGCACTTGAACATCAAACTCCCTCCAGCACATCCAGACACTCTGAAACAAAGTCCTGACCTGCCAAACACAAGTTCATTTGCTCTGGGTTATTATATTCATCAATCTAGATCATATAATATTTATTTGACCCAGACTGACCAGTAAGAACTGACCTGAGATCAGGCAGAGAGTGATGAAGATGAAGATGATGGCAGCCCTCATTCCAGATTAACTTCAGTCTCACAGATATCCAGAGAGAGCGCTGTATCAGATCACATATAAATGTATACATCCTCCATCGATCTTTTTCTCACATCTCTGCTTCCTTATTCTCTATAACTGTTCCACCCATCTGCACCACTAACAGGGCGGTGAGTGTGGAGATATGTGTGAAAGACATGCAGAGAAATTATATAAGCATACGAAGACACTCAAAGCAGATGACACATCACTAAAACGAGTGACACAGAAGTCTGCGGCCTTTAACCAACAAATGCAAAGAAAACAAAAACTGATCTGAAGCGATGAGTGATGATGGTGCTCAAGATTACAAACAGCACAGCATGAAAAAACACAGAGAAAAAAATAGATTATGAGAACCAACAGAGGCCTGTAGTCGTCACTGGGAGAATCAAAGAAGAACTGACTTGAGGAAAAAAAAATACTTTCTATAGTTTTAAAGTCGGCATGGACTGAAAAATTCAGCCTGTTTTCTAAAAGCACATTATTGTAAATGATTCACAATAATAATTTAGGATGTGCACAATATAGTTGAGACGAAAAACTAAATGCCAATGAGCTATGAGGGGCGGTCCGTGCCAGTTCTAAGGCTAAGCAGGCGAAGGATAAGGCGCAGTCTACCCTTACGTCGCCGTCAGACCGTGTCAAATTTTGAATGGTATTGATAGGGAGGGCAGACGATAGACCCGCGGCGACGTCACGGCGACGTCACTGTAGATCTAATCGTAGGCGGCGACGTGACGGCGGCGTACGTGAGAAATTTATATAAAAAATGACGTGTGATTGGTACGTCTGAAATATGTACGTCGCATCATATGACGCCTGATCATCATAAGTCGCATCATATGACGCCTTTAAACGCATTTAAAAATTTCCATTAGTAGATGTAGGCTATTTGTTATAGACTATTGTTTTTACAATAATTAGTTAACTAACTAGTGGCAACAGTGCATAAGAATTCTAAATTTATTTCATGTATGAGTGTGTGTGTGTGTGTGTCTTTGTGTGTATTGGCTGTTACGTTAGTGTTGAAGTGAACAAATTAAACATGTTTTGAAAATTTAAAGGCATTATTTTAACTTGGATGACATAGCCCTAAAAGCTTATGCTCAATTTTTCTATATCTCTTTTGTTCTTTCGTGATCTTGCCTGATTTTCTTTGTCATTTAACATTTTCTTCAACATGAGGTGGAGAACAAGTTATTCCTAGAAAACATTCTTGGTTTCATGGATATAGTTTGTCTATTTGGGAAAATAAGAAGTTACAAAAAGTATAAACAGTAAAAAGATGATGGTAGAAAGGATTCTTCTTCTTCTTCTTATTATATTATTATTATTATTACATTTGTTACAACGAAGGAATACTAACATGGTAACTTCTGACCAAAAAGAGGAGCAGTTATAATAGATGTATGAATTTCTGATGCTCAGGAGAACAGCAAATTCTAAACCAGGGGTTGTCAGCTATGGTCTTTAAGGTCCATTTTACTGCAGAGTTTAGCTCCAACCCTATTCAGTTGAGAACTCCTGGTTCAGAATTTGCTGTTCTCACCCTGAACTATTATTTTTATTTTTGGTATTATAACCACTGCTCTAAATCATCAGCAATTTCATCTGCAACCTGAAGGCTTGGATATTAACCTTGTCCACTAGATGGAGCTATAAGATAAGGTATCATTTTAGACTATTATTAATTTGTTTTCTATCCCTTTGAATAGAAATAAATGCATTTATATCTAAATAATTTGTGTAACTTGTGTATTGACAGTATATTTCATTTACATGTTTGTGAAATGTGAAACAGTAATAGCCTATTTGATGGTGGAAAAATATATATTTTAATATGATTAATTTTAAATCATATAAATGATGAGATGTGTTAACTTACCTGCATTTTCCTTTTTTTTTTTGTCATTATTTATAATTATTTATTATTAATTTAGTAAAGTTTTATTTAACAGGCGGTGATTTCAATAAATATTAGTAGTAGCAAGTAGGCTATTGCTTTAAAAATAACAAAATCAAGTCCATCACTTGGAGAAAATGCATTCCTCCCTTCACTCTAAAGAAAAATGGTTTTAAACGGTACCAAATTATGGTTCTTCAGCTTGTAGCAATAGCAGAAGCCGTTTTTGTGCTAAATAGATCCAAGGATCCATAAAGAAATAAACTTCTAATTTTTATCCTTTGAAAGTGCTATAAAGGACCCTGGTGTTGTATATAATGTGTTTAATAATAGTTTTTTTTTTTCTTCAATACGATCAGTATATTATTATCTTTAAATTATAAAACTGTGTAGTTTGATGGTTGAGCTCCAGAAAACCATTAATGAGGTGGCTATGACAGTTACAGCTTTGAAAAACAAAAAAGCAGGAATAAAGTAATGCATATTAAGGGGTTATTCATGAGGGCGATGCGGTTCTAAATATAACTGTTATTATAATATTTTTGAGGGAAAGTGTTCCATAAGTCTACTTTTAATTTTTATTTTCCAGAGAAGAAAGAAAAAGAAATACGTGTTTGGGACAACATAAACATCTATATCCCTTTAACCCATGTTCAGTTCAACAGTTGAGTTTGTGGCAGAACCATTTGCGTTCTTGCATTATTTTATTAACCACTACATAACTATTTTAGTTATGAAAAAATATTATATAAACGTTAAGCCAAAACGAATTCATTTAAAGCTAAACTGAAACAGAAACCTGCGTTATAACCTACCTCTCTAATTTGGCACAAATCCAAACGTCGAATTGGAGGCTAAACTATATTTATTATTTAAACGCTTTTACACAGACTACTTAAAATTAGCAGTATAACCTTTTATATGTTTGGTTGAATGTATGTTATTTTGACAGTTAACAACTGCGATGTCAAGTTACTAAAACTGATATGTTTTGTGTCCGCGTGATGAGGCGCCGACGCGTTCACTTGAATTTTCTTATAAAAGCGGAAACATCTTAAAATAATCAGACATTTATGGTGTAATAACTTGAGAGCAACACCATTCGAATCTGTGAAGGTTTTAATAGGCGTATTAGTTTTGTACACTCACAAATAAAAAGAAAACTTTGCTCGTAAAATAAACAAAGAATTTTCTGCCGTCTCGGTTTCCTTTCTGTGAACTTCTCAAATGAACCGAAACTCATATAGTCTAGTCTATTGTCGCATTCTTCCCCCTTTCATTTTGTTAATAGGCTATGTTAAGTTATGCGCATAGACATTGGCTATTTTTCCTTTTATATAATTTAATTTTTTTTTCCGTTCACAGAAGCGCTGCAGATGCGTGATTAATGCATCCTCATGTTCTTTGTTTATTTTGCTATTTGTTCAAGTAGGTTAAAACTAAACCCCTGGGACTTTTTATTCACAGACACTTATCAATTCTAATTTCGTTTAATTCATTTAATTTAATCTTGTCGGTTAATGAAAAGATGATCGCGTCAGTTGAAAGTCAGGGGGAAATAAACAGAAACGATATTGACAAGGCAACAATAATTTTCGTTCAGTTTAAGTTTTTCAACTAATATTTATATTTTCTTATATTTCATGTTTATTTCGATTAGATAAATATTTTAATAGTTTTTGTTATTAATTAACTATAATAACCCTGCAAAACCGAACTACATAACAGTAAATTTTCCCGCTGTAAGCCACGAATATTTACAAAGATTCACGAATTATTTAATTCCGTCTGGGACACAATCTCAGGCCGGGAGTCTCACGCTCATCGAGGCCAATAAACCTAAAGCTATTGCTGAAAACAAAATGTACATTACTTTTAAGAATAATGTTGGAAAAGTGATAATAATGTGCCTCTTTTGCCCACTTTCATTTATCAGTCCCCCTTTGCAATATTAATAATTACAAAACATATATAAATATGTAAAAATAAATTATAAATTATGTAAAAATATAAATAAATTATTTAGCAGATGATTAACAAAACAATCATTACTGACAGCCCTAGTTAAAACATTTAAAAATTAACCTGCATTGTTATGAAATTTGTGATTAGAATATTTTCCTATATTTTGCTATAGGCCTATTTGATTTCTTGAAAATAATAGGCTATTAAAATGACTTAATCTTCTGAAAACAATATCGCATATAGTCAGATATTGTGAGCTGATCTATTCACACATTGTATAGTCAGCTGTATTAATTAAAAATCTTACCACTATCAAAAGTAAAAGCTCAGAATGACATCCCAGAATATTATGTTGCATAGATTATAATTATAAATTTTACGTGCTTGAATATGAAGTTGGTAGGCCTAATAATCGTGAACATAACATAAAATTGCGAGTTTGGTGGTGTAATTTGGTACAGTCATTAATCTCAAAGAGAAAGTGAATTATTTTTTTTTTTAATTATTAGGTTTTTTAACAGTAGGCTATAGAGAACTTTGCATGCAATACACCATTTGTATCGAGGATATATCCAGTGTCATCAGAACAGGAAAGTAAAAGAAAAAAGTTATTGATAAAGAAAATATGAAAACATAGGAAAACATGAGGGTAAGATATTAATTTATTGTGGTGGCGACGTGCTCCTTCTCCGGCGTTGGTCTCACGCGTCTGTGTTGCGACCAAGCGGCAACCTCCCCCTTTCTCTCGTGAAGCCAATACGGAAGTGACTTAAACTGCGATTCATCGACTGGCCGCTAGGGACAGGCTCCAAAAGAGAACAGAATCTCATAGAGTCCCATGTTAAATTGGCCAAGTTTATAGCAGAAAAAAACATGTTTACAAGTTGGTTCAAATTGTGGTTTTTGTCTATACTGCTATTTTTGCCCTTCATGACAACTCTGAGGGGGTTGAATTTTTTTTATAACTTATCCGTTTAAATTATATTAAGCCTTAAAGTTCTGCATAATTAAGGGCGTGGTCACTTGAGTGACAGGTAGATTGCGCTGCTGTCTGTGAGCCGTCATGTTACCTCAGCTGCCGCTGAATTTGGCATCTCAGCCGTTTTTGTGCTTTTTTTCTCGATTATTTTATACAATTATAAAATATGGCTTGCTGCATAATGATGTGTGTCTGTGTAGATGTGCATGCATGGGGAAGATAACAGACACACGTTGTTGGATCGTGGCATTGGCTGAAAGTTTTGATTGCGAGATTTACTACAATGACAATACCAGGAGGAAATACAACTCTGACAGCACTGCTTGGATATTATAACTAAAACTGCTGCACTATTTTGAAAAAAATATACTTTGGACACGGCTCATTTTGTTTGTTAGATACGATCGTATACAGTTTTACAACATAAAGGCTGCTCAGATTGCATCCTTTCTTGAAGAACGATGACAGAGGGCAGATCATTCAGAAGAAATGTGAAATGTTTTTTTGTTTTGCAATGGACATTTATACTTTACCCAAGTGCCACAGATTGGATTCATCTCGCGATCTCTATTTCATTATAAAGGTATGAAGTCCCATTTGATTTCCCATGTTGTTATTTGCACACCCAACACAAATTACTGGTGTTGGAGCATCTATATCTTAAAAAAACACCGTAAATTGACAGTAAACCTTTAGAACGATCTGATGATAAAACTTATCTTCATTAATATTTTAGATAGTATCTAGATAGATAGATCCTTTGCTTGCTAACATGGTCACGTCGAGCTAGGCGGGCATGGTTTCAGCAACCAATCACATCAGCTCAAACCACCTCCCCGCCTCTTTGCCCATTTTCAGTTATCTGGGAGTGACGTGCGGTGACGCGCAGCTAAGATGGCCGCGGCCTCATTTAAAACTGCTGTTCAGAACTCTATGGGTGACGTCACGGACGCTACGTCCATATTTTTTACAGTCTATGGTTGCGACGTATGGAAAGCCGTTTTAACATTTAAAAGTTAAGTTCGACTATCCGGAATTAACGTTGTAGATATCACCAACGTCTTATATGCGACGTGCTCCTTCTCCGGTGTTGGTCTCACGCGTCTGTGTTGCGACGTGCTGATGTTATGATTACTGACTTTATATATTTGAATGTGTTAAGTTTTTCACCCTGGCCCGCGATAGACGACGTCATCGCGGATGACGTCATTACGTCGGAGCGTAAAAGAACCGGTGAACCGTTTTTTTCAACCGGTTTATTGAATCGAACTGTCCAAAAGAACCGGTTCGCGGAAAAGAACCGAACTTCCCATCACTACACGCAGCTGTAGCACGATGACGTAGCTGGATCACATCCAACACGTACTGGACGTTGTTACGCGCATGCGCGAAGGTGTGTTTTGACGACGTCATAGACGCATGCGCAGTGATGTGGTGAGCGATCGTACGTTCTTTGATCTTCCAAGAAGAATCTACAGAAAAAACGTGGATTAATTAACAACAGTGATTGTATGTCGGTAGGTAATAAATCTTTATTTTATGTTTTGTTGTTTCATGCATAGTCATGCAGTGTTATGTATCCGAAGTGGTGTAAACTTGCTCACAGCGATTCTCATTTTCATCTTATACTTCAGTACATAACACTATATGTGGACGGACTGCAAAAACAATTATTTCCTGAACATGCTCATGCCATCAGGACACACATTTTTGATGCACAATATCCACCATAATAACACAGCCTAAGAATAGTTATATCACCAAGTGATCAGTTGACCTTTAATATGGTCAGATAGTAGGCTACTTTTATAATAAGTTTTTTTTTTTTTGTTATATCTTACAATGACCATTAATTTTCATGTATTGTAAAAATCAGTTTTTCTTGTACTGTATGTGAAGGTACACCTCCACAGTCCCTAAATGATAGTGAGAGACTCACCTGTGATATTACACAAATAGACCAAGTACACTGTAAGTAATGTCATGATAAACACTGCACTTGCAAGATCTTTCTTCACTTAATAAATACAGTTGGGTAATATTTTGTCTCTTTTCAGACACCTGCCAAGTTTCAGTAATGGACATGACAGCCCTGTGAAATGTGCAGCCAAACAGGGCATGCTGGATGCATCCACAAAGTGACCAAATGAAGATGGTATGTTGAATTATTTTGCATTTATGCAAAGTATTATTAATAACATACATACAATTGTTTGTGTTTTTCGAGATAAAAAATGCTTTAAATGAAAAGGAATCACAACAACCATTTTTGGCTCAAGTAGGAGCAACAATTCTGGACAGATCAGATTTTATTACCTTGGGACATCCAAATGATGTTGAAGGGACTGTGAGTATTATCACATGCACAATCATGATATTTTGTTTTGTGATGAGCGAATATTAAATTTGGTTTCTCTCAAATTATTACAGATTTTGAATGCCTGCCTTTCAATTGTCAGAGATATTGCTGACTTAAAGGTAATATTTTTCCTGTCTTCTGTGCAGAAACTTTTTTTTTTTTTTGAGTGAGAAAGTGTGCATAAGTGATCCTTTATTAACTGTAATTTTAAATGGTATCTAACAGAACATAAAGGTCCATTGGTTTAGCTTGTATGTGACAGTGACATGGTTGCTGCCACCATTGTGTGCAGATCCTTCAGCTAACTTACCCGTAAGTATGACTGTGACATTTTTAATACAAGTTAACTAGGGTCATTTTGGGTGACATTTAAAAATGTTTGTTGTCTGTGTAAGGACCATATAGCAGAATGTGACTTCATCTTACTGCCTCCCTGGGCATCAAACCATTGGATGATATGTGTAAGTCTATTGTGTTTAAATTATCAGTTCTCCTTAATGCAAGTAACACTGAGATATTTTGACATAACTAACAGTTGTATCTTCCAAGAATCATTTAATAGAACCAATTTTACAAATCATGAAACCAAAAAGCAGAGAGATGTATTTGCTTGATTCACTGCACGGCACTGACTTCAGCGATTGTCCTTACATTGATCCCTACAGGTTTTTTCAGAAAAAAATATTAAGAGTTCATAAGAAGTTCAGGATTATGGTAGTTCTGCCATACATCTTTTGTGCCATACATCCTTTTGCATGCTTTTTGTTTTATGGCTAATTTTTCATTGATGCTTAAACTAATTAAATCTACCTAATCGCTGGAATTATTTTTATAGTTCAAAGATAAAATTTTTAAACAGTGATGAATGAGCCAAGAATTTGTTTGGGTTTGTTCCACCCCAGTTTGTTTGTTTATTATTTATTATTTTTAGTCCATTTTTGTTTTAATTGTTGTTGTTGTTGTTTAAATGCTTTGTAGAATACTGGCTGCAGTAAGGAGATGGTGGTGCTTTCTCCTGCTAACAAATTATCCTTTGAAGTAACCCCATTTCCAAGTACTTCCAATAAATTAAACATATTAGTAGTAGTAGGTGATGGAGGAGTAGAAGTAGCAGTTTTTTTATCCTCTCTCTAATAATGTTTTGCACAGTATTTGGTGTTTTATGGTGATTTTTTCCCCTGTGTTGAGTAAATGCTTTCTAGGCAAACTGTAGTTCAAAGGCTCAAAGAAATTAAGACAGGTATAACTTTAAATAAAATAGGTTTGCAACAACTAATCTGACAACTGTTGATAAAATGTTCAAGATCCATTTTCCATAATATTTCATGATTGATGTACTGGTGTGAATATAATTTCTTTTTTTTTCTTTCTTTCTTTAGGAGAATTGGAAATGGAAGCTGATTACACAAGTAAGGTGGAGTTATTCCTATTCCAAATTATTTTATTTTTAACATGTTAAATGTATGCTATTATTTGATAAGTATTTTAATATTGAATAATATTAAACTATTTTTTTTCCAGCAGATGCCACCTGAGATCCTGAGACACATCCTCATGAATGTGGTCAAAGAAGATGGAGATGTGGCTTTCTTCAGTTTGTCTCTGACGTGCTGTCTTTTCCATGATGTTGTTTGTGAGGGATCATTCAGAAAAGAGGCTCATTTTGCCTGGCTTGACAGTAAGTTATTTCATTTTATTATTTTTATATTTTTACCAGTAGATAGTTCTACACATTAAGTTTAAGCTGCAAATGCATTTTAACTTTGCTCAGAACTTTTTATTACTTTAAATCTCTTTCTTACAATAGGTGTTGTCTACTGGAGTGCACACTCCAGTGACTACAAGGAGATGTACCGAGTGCCATATAAACTGACCAGTTGTCTTTGTTGTGGGGACTTATTTAAAGAGTTCCTGCCAGGCTATATTGGAGATATTAACAAAGTTCACTATTTAGGTCACTTGAGTGACAACTGCTTGATCTGACTGTGATCAGTTTGTATATGAAATTTAAAATCATGTTTGTTTTGTGTTTTGTTTTTTATATAAATGTACTTGCATGTCTTGCAGACACTGAAAAGCAAATTAAGATGAATCTTATGTATAGATGACTGTTGAAAACCATATCATTAAGCACTTTCTTTTTATTTTGACATCTGACAGTATTTTTTTTCTTGGTGCTGTTAATATTTTTGAATTTTCCCTTGAATGTGTACTGGTATTTTTAAGTTGTATACAGACTGTATACAACTTGTATTATACCTTTTTAGGATTAAAATTACAGAGACAATTATTTGACTAATTTTTTGCTTCCACTCAACAGCAAATATGACCTGAATAAAATAAAATGGCTTTATTTTAAAATGTTCTATATGCACGCATTAAAAAATACTTGCAGTGACATTTTGCTATTAGTCCATCAAATTTAGGTTTAAAAACTCTAAAATCGTGTGATAAAAATGTTGTCCAGACAACTATTTTGCATGTGTGTAGAGAAGCTAGGATGACTTAAGCATCACATTTATGTAAATAATTACTTATTTATCAATATTTACTTATTAAAATTAATCAGTACTACAGAGGTTGCGTCACTCAAGACCAGCGCATGCGCATTATAATCCAGAGATCGGCACTGCGCATGCGTCTGACATTTAAAAAAACATTTAAAACATTTAAAACACACATATATCATAGAATGCTGTATTAAACAAATTTGTAAGGGGAAAAAATAAATAATAAATCAGCTCCATAGCGGATATCAAGTGATCAAGGGCTCAGGACGTTCCAGTTCAGCCCATTGCAAAGGTTCCGCCAGAAGTGGGCACTCGTGCAACGTAAGCAATGACGTACATCCGAGTCAACGAGACCGAGGGAAGGGCATTTAAAAACTGAACTGGAACGCAGCCAGAGTTGTCGGCGATTCTTCCTATTGTAAAGTCATGCAGTGTGAAACCTTCTATCGCCGATCCATCGTGCAGTTTGAACACTGCAGCGACTGAATGCTGGCCAAGATAGTCATGCAGTGTGAAAAGAACAGTGACCCGACTTTGAAAATCGTGCAGTCTGAACTCGGCTTAAGAGGCGATCTATCTGCTGTGTTATGGCCAGTGCTCGTTGCGGCTGTCAGTTCTCATGGCGATCGTGCACATGCGCAGTTTTCACACAGACAATCGAGCGTTTTGTTCTGGTAAAAGTACAAAACAAAGTGCACACAACGTGTCCTTGCTCTTGATGTACGATCACTGATGAACACCTTAGGTTTTAATGAGAAAAAGATACGAGGGCGGATTAGAACCCATGACCTCAGAAACGCTTGACAAAAATTACACCACGAGACCATTTTTTGTATTTCTTCACTGCTGTGAAGAATCTCGGCACTAATTATATTGTATTATTAATACATTTCAGAAAACCCCTTGCTCACAAATTAGGCTACATGCAAAAAATATTGCATTATCATGCCACAGCGGGCCAGACTAAACACATAGCTTACCTTGTATGGCTGATGTCTTCTAACCAAGTCAGAGTCGGCTGGGTTTTGAATTGAAGATGTCGATATCATCATAAACTCATTTATCCTATAGTTCTTAGTTAGTCCTTAGTTCTCATTTAAACGATAAAAGTTGTTACGACGTCCTGTCATCTTTGTCAAGTCGTTTCTTTAAATGCATCATAGTTAGCAGGTTATCCATTTTTAACATAAAAAGTGCGCTGCTGGTTGAAATCTGGATATTTGCGCGAAGAACATAACGGGCTACTACTGGCGTGTGACATAACTGAAGAAGAGCGAATTAGCATATTCTTCCCAGCCAGCAATGACATGTGGGGCCCAGATGAGGGCTTCATGGGCGGCAAATGTGGGCCCCATTATGGGCTTGCACCCGGGATCCACACTGGGGCAAGCCGTGGAAGCCCAGACGTACTAAAAGTGGGACCTGTAAGGGTACTGCATGGGTCTTAATTGGGCAATTCATGTCAGACCCATTTGGGCCCCACCTGCCCAAAGGGGTCCAAAGTGGGCTTTGCAACATGGCTACACAGATGGGCTTTAAATGGGATCTGTAAGAGTCTTATGTGGGTCCTAATTTGGCAATTCATGCCAAACCCATTTGGGCCCCACCTGCCCAAAGGGGTTTAAAGTGGGTTTGCAACCGGGATCCACATGGGGGCCAGCCGTGGATGCCCAGATGGGTTTTAAGTGGGATCTGTAAGGGTCTTATGTGGGTCCTAACTGGGCAATTCATGCCAAACCCATTTGGGGCCCACCAGTCTGAAGGGGTTTAAAGTGGGCTTGCACCCGGGATCCACATGGGGGCCAGCCGTGGATGCCCAATTGGTTTTTAAGTGGGATCTGTAAGGGTCGTGGGTCCTAACTGGGCAATTCATGCCAAACCCATTTGGGGCCCACCAGTCTGAAAGGGTTTAAAGTGGGCTTGCACCCGGGATCCACATGGGGACCAGCCGTGGATGCCCAGATGGGTTTTAAGTGGGATCTGTAAGGGTCTTATGTGGGTCCTAACTGGGCAATTCATGCCAAACCCATTTGGGGCCCACCAGTCTGAAGGGGTTTAAAGTGGGCTTGCACCCGGGATCCACATGGGGGCCAGCCGTGGATGCCCAGGTGGGTTTTAAGTGGGATCTGTAAGGGTCTTATGTGGGTCTTAACCGGGCAATTCATGACAGACCCATTTGGGCCCCACCTGCCCAAAAGGGTTTAAAGTGGGTTTGCACCCGGGATCCACATGGGGGCCAGCCGTGGATGCCCAGATGGGTTTTAAGTGGGATCTGTAAGGGTCTTATGTGGGTCCTAACTGGGCAATTCATGCCAAACCCATTTGGGGCCCACCAGTCTGAAGGGGTTTAAAGTGGGCTTGCACCCGGGATCCACATGGGGGCCAGCCGTGGATGCCCAGATGGGTTTTAAGTGGGATCTGTAAGGGTCTTATGTGGGTCCTAACTGGGCAATTCATGCCAAACCCATTTGGGGCCCACCAGTCTGAAGGGGTTTAAAGTGGGCTTGCACCCGGGATCCACATGGGGGCCAGCCGTGGATGCCCAGATGGGTTTTAAGTGGGATCTGTAAGGGTCTTATGTGGGTCCTAACTGGGCAATTCATGCCAAACCCATTTGGGGCCCACCAGTCTGAAAGGGTTTAAAGTGGGCTTGCACCCGGGATCCACATGGGGACCAGCCGTGGATGCCCAGATGGGTTTTAAGTGGGATCTGTAAGGGTCTTATGTGGGTCCTAACTGGGCAATTCATGCCAAACCCATTTGGGGCCCACCAGTCTGAAGGGGTTTAAAGTGGGCTTGCACCCGGGATCCACATGGGGGCCAGCCGTGGATGCCCAGGTGGGTTTTAAGTGGGATCTGTAAGGGTCTTATGTGGGTCTTAACCGGGCAATTCATGACAGACCCATTTGGGCCCCACCTGCCCAAAAGGGTTTAAAGTGGGTTTGCACCCGGGATCCACATGGGGGCCAGCCATGGATGCCCAGGTGGGTTTTAAGTAGGATCTGTAAGGGTCTTATGTGGGTCTTAACCGGGCAATTTGTGTCAGACCCATTTGGGCCCCACCTGCCTAAAGGGGTTTAAAGTGGGCTTGCACCAGGATTCAACCGTGAATGCCCATATGGGCTTAAAGTGGGCTCTGTAAGGATCTTATGTTGGTCCTAACTGGGCAATTCATGCAAGGTAAGCCCAACCATTCATTTAAGGAAACAATCTAAGAAAAATTAAAAATGAAGAATGAATGTAAGTACAAGATAAATACAAGACACTTGATGCTTTGAACTGAAAGAAATATATTAAATTGAACAACAAAAATTATCTTTAAAAAACAATGTCACAACATCCCAGCCAGCAATGACACGTGGGGCCCAGATGGGTTAACTACGGGTTCCATGGGTACTGTGTGGGCATGGGCTTTGGCTGGGTGAAATCAGCGGGTCCCATGTAGGTTTTGTAGTACAAGTCCCACATAGGAAGCCCATATGAGCTGATTACATGGGCCCCATAAGGGACAGGCATGGGACAAGTGGGCATGGGTTTGATCTGGGAACACATATATGGGTCTTGCATGGCATATTTATGGGCCAAGTGGCCATGGGTTTGAACTGGGAATGCACATATGGGTCCTGCATAGAATTTATATGGGCCAAGTGGGCATGGGTTTGAACTGGGAACACATATATGGGTCTTGCATGACATTTATGGGCCAAGTGGGCATGGGTTTGATCTGGGAACACATATATGGGTCTTGAATGGCATATTTATGGGCCAAGTGGGCACGGGTTTGAACTGGGAATGCACATATGGGTCCTGCATAGAATTTTTATGGGCCAAGTGGGCATGGGTTTGAACTGGGAACACATATATGGGTCTTGAATGGCATATTTATGGGCCAAGTGGGCATGGGTTTGAACTGGGAATGCACATATGGGTCCTGCATAGAATTTTTATGGGCCAAGTGGGCATGGGTTTGAACTGGAACACATATATGGGTCTTGCATGACATATTTATGGGCCAAGTGGGCATGGGTTTGATCTGGGAACACATATTGGGTCTTGAATGGCATATTTATGGGCCAAGTGGGCATGGGTTTGAACTGGGAATGCACATATAGGTCCTGCATAGAATTTTTATGGGCTAAGTGGGCATGGGTTTGAACTAGGACACATATATGGGTCTTGAATGGCATATTTATGGGCCAAGTGGGCATGGGTTTGAACTGGGAATGCACATATGGGTCCTGCATAGAATTTTTATGGGCCAAGTGGGCATGGGTTTGAACTGGGAGCACATATAGGGTCTTGCATGACATATTTATGGGCCAAGTGGGCATGGGTTTGATCTGGGAATGCACATATAGGTCCTGCATAGAATTTTTATGGGCCAAGTGGGCATGGGTTTGAACTGGGAACACATATATGGGTCTTGAATGGCATATTTATGGGCCAAGTGGGCATGGGTTTGAACTGGGAATGCACATATGGGTCCTGCATAGAATTTTTATGGGCCAAGTGGGCATGGGTTTGAACTGGAACACATATATGGGTCTTGCATGACATATTTATGGGCCAAGTGGGCATGGGTTTGATCTGGGAACACATATATGGGTCTTGAATGGCATATTTATGGGCCAAGTGGGCATGGGTTTGAACTGGGAATGCACATATAGGTCCTGCATAGAATTTTTATGGGCTAAGTGGGCATGGGTTTGAACTGGGAACACATATATGGGTCTTGAATGGCATATTTATGGGCCAAGTGGGCATGGGTTTGAACTGGGAATGCACATATGGGTCCTGCATAGAATTTTTATGGGCCAAGTGGGCATGGGTTTGAACTGGGAAACATATATGGGTCTTGCATGACATATTTATGGGCCAAGTGGGCATGGGTTTGATCTGGGAACACATATAGGGTCTTGCATGACATATTTATGGGCCAAGTGGGCATGGGTTTGATCTGGGAACACATATATGGGTCTTATATATTTATACAACAGTTCTGTCTGGTTCTCGAATCTGATTGGCTGATAGCCATGCGATATTTCAGCGATAACAGCACTCCTCCTACCTTTTCACTGTTTGTATCACTCCGCTTGAAGTGACCGTCATGGCGGCCGACCAAATCAACCGCAATTTTTACAAATACTACTTGTTGTACCACAAACTGTAGTTTTAATAGTTTTTAGGCGAGAATGTAGTTGTTTAGACCTGAAATATGTGACTCATATTTAATAACAGCGCCTATTTTACAACTTGTTTTGACGTTTTCGGAGATGTGAGCTCCAGGGCGTCAGCGGCCGTTCAGTGCTTCTGTAACTGCCGAGAACAGCTTAATCTCAGCCAGTGCTTCGTGGATTTGCCGCTGGCTCTTATAGTGGTTAAACATGAGACATTATTCAATTTGAGTACATAGAACAGGCAATCTTTGGTCTTTATTAATCTATTATTTGTTCCAGAGCAAGTCGAATTGTGCTATATTAAATTTGATAATAATAAACAACGTTATGTTACATCATTATATAGCATATTGGCTTCAACTAGACGGGACATATCAGACGAAGACTCTTCTCCGCTCTTCAAATACGTAAAACATTAAACTTTATAAACATAGGGTTTTTTGAGTAAAGAAAACGCTTTACAATTTTTTTTTCAAACATCAGATCTTTATTTACCTTGGCATTGCATAGAGATGTCCAAGCTGCGTGCGCACTTCATTCACGAGGGGAGGCGGATTAATGTAATGAGGTTTGATTGACAGTTTGAGGATCCAATGGAGTTAAGAGGTTTTGTCACAAGCTCTTTGAAATCCTTTTTATTCGTTAAATATTTGTAAAACCCACATACAAGCGTAAATGTTTTTTGTTTTGTTTTTGTTTTTTGTAAATAACTAGTGCTTTGTTTGACTGAACTGTACAATTGTGCTTATTTGTTGTTCAATAAATATTATTTTATATAAATATGTCCATTAATAAGTAATATGGATTGAGTGAAAGTTACATTAATACGCCATTAGATGGCGGCAACACTTTACAGGAGGAATGAGTCAGTGAAGCACAAGAGACTTTTAAATTGAAAGGAACTTTTGCAAAGGAAGTTTTTTTAGCGCTGTGGTGTTATACAAAGATCGCTTTCCTCAGAGGACATTCAAACGGACTTTTATAATGGATATAATATTATGGACATCGACTTGAAGAATGAATGTAATGCAATATATCAGACAGGTAATAGCCTACTCTCTCTCTCTCTAATACTGTATAAAATTCAATGTGTTTCAATGAAGCGACTCGACGTTCCTTCGTTACTAGATCTGAAGTGACGTTTTAGAGTTAGTAACGGAGGCTTGGTCCAACTGACAACTTGAGATATGAATCCGTGGTGGAAGGAAGTAGTGCTGCACAAAGAGGGTTTTAAAGACACTCCGTTGTTGTTCTTATTTATTTACACACTCGTGCCGTCACTTGGGTAAAGTTGGTTTTATATTCGCACATTCAGACATCCGTATTCAATAGCCTTGTTTAATCAC